>CM077149.1:7721344-8124701 GCA_039583875.1 Platanthera guangdongensis | reverse complement strand
AGGCCACAAAATATGGCGAATAAATATGACTCAATAAATATGACCATAATTTTTGTTCTGATTATCCTTTTCAGACCAAAAAGTCCCATTTAATAGGCTCGAAATTATTATCTATTTGTGAACATGATTACATGTTTGTGCTTGTTTGCCACTAAATAAATATGACATAATTTTTGATCACGTTGTCCATATTCATCCCAAAAAAAGACATTTCAAAAAACTTTGATAAATATAACTTTGCCAAATAGGTTTACCCGTTCGGGCTCAATTAACACTATATAAATATGACATAAATAATATAGCTCTATAATATGGCTCAATTAATATGGCCAACGAAATATGGCGCAATAAATATGGCTCAATAAATATGATCATAACTTTATTCCGGTTGTCCGTTTTTACCCAAAAAGCCAATTTAAATGAGTTCGAAATTATCTATCCATTGGTGAATAGGTTTACACGTTTGGGTTTATATATTACTATATAAATATGACACAGTAAATATGGCTTTATCAGCCTGAAGAAGCTCGAAAAAGATAATGATCCAGTTTGTCAGTTATCAGCCCGAAAAATTAATTAAAAAGAACACAAAAATATCTATCCATTGGCGAACAGGTTTACGCATTCGGGTTCGTTTTATCGCGCAATAAATATGGCAAAAAAATCAGGCGCATTAAATATGACGAAATAAATATGACACAATAAATATGGTATAATAAATATGCGTTAATAAATATCGCTCAAAAAGTATTGCTAAATAAATATGGCACACGAAAATTGACTGAATAAATAAGTCTCAATAATATGACTTAGTAAATATAGTTTAGTAAATATGATAAAAATAATATGGGCATTATATATGACTGAATAAATATGATCATAACTTTGGATTCAATTGTTATTTTTATCCTCGAAAAGCTCATTAAAAAGTGCTCTGAATGATTTATCCATTGGCAAATAGGTTTACCCACTCATGTTCGTTCAACGCTTAATAAATATATTATAATAAATACTACGAAATAAATATGGTGCAATAAATATATCTCAATAAATTTGGCACAAAAACAATTGCTCAATAAATATGGCTTATTAAATATCTCCCAATGAAAATGCTTCAAGAAATATGATTCAATAATTACACATTAATAAATATGACTCTTGAATATTGCTCAATCATATGGTTCAATAAATATGGTGCAATAAATATAGCCCAATAAATAAAATTATAATTTTTGATATGGTACTCCATTTTCATCCAGAAAAAGACATTTGAAAAAAGCTCGGATAAATCTATGTTTGGCAAATAAGTTTATCCGTTCGGGCTCGTTTAACGCAACATAAATATCGCGTAATAAATATAACATAAATAAATGTAGCTCAATAAATATGCATCAATAAATAAGGCCAAAAAATATGACGCAATAAAAATGACTCAATAAATATGACCATAATTTAGTTCTGATTGTCCATTTTCCGCCCGGAATGGTCCATTTTAAAGTGCTCGAAATGATTTATCTATTAGTGAACATGATTACACGTGCCTTTTTTGGCACTCAATAAATATGACACAATAAATATGGCGTAATAAATATGACAAAATAAATCTGACATAATAAATATAACCCAATAAATATAGCTCTAAATGATTTATCCAATAACAATCATGTTTACCTGTTCAGGCTCATTCAACACTCAAATAAATATGTTATAATAAATACTATATAATAAATATGACACAATAAATATATTCTAATAAATATGGCGTAATAAACATGACTCAATAAATATGGCTTTATTAAAAATATTTTAATAAAATTGCCACAAGAAACATTGCTCAACAATTATGTCACAATAAATATGGCTCAGAAAAAATGTCTCAATTAATATGACTCAATAAATATGGCATAATAAATATAGCCCAATAAATATAAAACAATAAATATAGCCATATTTTTTGATCGGTTGTCCATTTTCAGCCCCGGAAAGCCTTTTGAAAAGTGCTCGGAAAAATCTATCATTTAGTAAATATATTTCCCGTTCAGGCTCCTTTAACGCTATATAAATATGACGCAATTAATATGACACAAATATATATAGCTTAGTAAATATGGCTCAAGAAATATGGCCAAGGAAATATGACGCAATAAATATTACTCAATAAATATGACCATAACGTGTTGTTCGGTTGTCCGTTTTCAGCCAAAAAACTCATTGAAAAACCTTCGAATGATTTATCTATGGGGAACAGGTTTACCGGCACGGGATCGTTCAACACTCAATAAATATGTTATAATAAATACTTCGAAATAAAAATGGCGCAATAAATATTTCTCAATAAAATTGGCATAATAAATAGGTCTGAATAAAAATGACTTATTAAATATCTCTAATGAAAATGCTTCAAGAAATATGATTCAATAATTATGTCTCAATAAAGATGACTCATGAAATATTGCTCAATCATAATGGCCTTAATAAATATGACACAATAAATATTGCCCAATAAATAAAGTCATAATTTTTGATCTCGTTGTCCATATTCATCGCTAAAAGACATTTAAAAAAACTCGGTTAAATCAATATTTGGGAAACATGTTTACTGTTCGGGCTCGTTAATAGTATATAAATATAACATAATAAATATGACACAAATAAATATAGCTCTGTAAATACGGCTCAATGAATATGGCCAATGAAATATGGAGGTATAAATATGTCTCAATAAATATGACCATAAGTTTTGTTCAGATTGATCGTTTTCCGCCCGAAAATGCCCATTTAAAAGAGCTCGAAATTATCTATGCATTGGGGAACAGGTTTACCCATTTTAGCTTATTTATTACTATATAAATATGACATAGTAAATATGACATTATCAGTCTAAAAAAGCCCAAAAATGCCCGAAAAAGGCCAATGATCCAGTTGTCAGTTATCATCTCGAAAAAGCAAATTAAAAAGAGCACATAATGGTCTATGCATTAGCGAATACGATACCATTTGCGCTCATTTATCGCTCATAAATATGGCAAAAAAATCAGGAGCAAATAATATGGCGCAATAAAACATGACACAATAAATATGGTGTAATAAATATGCGATAATAAATATGGCCAAAAAATATTGCTCAATAAATATGGCATAAGAAATATGACTCAATAATTAAGTCTCAATAAATATGGCTTAGTAAATATGGTTTAGAAAAAATGATAAAATAAATATGGCACATTAAATATGACTCAATAAATATCATCATAACTTTGGATTCAGTTGTCTATTTTTATCCTCAAAAAATACATTAAAAGGTGCTCAAAATGATTTATTTATTGACAAACAGGTTTACCCACTCGGGCTCGATCAATACAAAATAAATATGTTATAATAAATACTACACAATAAATATGGGCAATAAATATATCTCAATAAATTGGAGTAAAAAATATGGCTCAATAAATATGTCTTATTAAATATCTCTCTATGAAAATGCTTCAAGAAATATGATTAAATAATTACGTCTCAATAAATATGACACTTGAAATATGGCTCAATCATAATGGCATAATAAATATGACACAATAAATATAGCCCAATAAATAAAACCATAATTTTGGATTTGGTAGTCCATTTTCATCAAGAAAAAGATATTTGAAAAAAGCTCAGATAAATTTATCTTTGGCAAACAGGTTTACACATTCGGGCTCGTTTAACGCTATATAAATATGATGCAATAAATATAACATAAATAAATATAGCACAATAAATATGGCTCAATAAATAAGGACAAAGAAATATGTGCAACAAATATGACCATAATTTTTGTTGTGGTTGTCCATTTCAGCCAGGAAAAGTCTATTTAAAAGTGCTCGAAATGATTTATCTATTGGTGAACATGATTACCTGTTTTGGCCTGTTTGACACTCAATAAATATAGCATAATAAATATGTCGCAATAAATATGACAAAATAAATATGGTATAATAATTATAGCCCAATAAATATATAACAATAATATAGTTATAAATGTTTTATCCATTGACAATCATGTTTACCCATTCGGGTCATTCAGCACTCAGTAAATATGTTATAATAAATAATACAAATATATCTCAAAATTTGGCATAATAAACATGGCTCAATAAATATGGCTTATTAAATATGTTTTAATGAAAATGCCACAAAGAAACATGTCTCAATAATTATGTCTCAATAAATATGGCACAAATAAATATGGCTCAGTAAATATGACTTAATAAATATGTCCAAGGAAATATGACCTAATAAATATGATTCAATAAATATTACAATAACTTTTGTTCTGGTTGTCTGTTTTCAGCATGAAAAAACTCATTGAAAAGATCTCTGAATGATTTATCAATTGTGGAACAGTTTAACTGCTCGGGTTCGTTCAACACTCAATAAATATGTTATAATAAATGCTTCAAAATAAAAATGGCGCAATAAATATTTCTCAAACAAATTGGCATAATAAACATGGATCACTAAAAATGTCTTATTAAATATCTCTAATGAAAATGCTTCAAGTAATATACTTCAATAATTATGTCTCAATAAATATGACTCATGATATATGACTAAATCATAATGGCTCAATAAATATTGCATAATAAATATTGCACAATAAATAAAGCCATAATTTTTGATCTCGTTGTCCATATTCATCCCGAAAAAGACATTTCAAAAAAGCTCTTATAAATATATCTTTGGTAAACAGGTTTACCCATTCGGGCACGTTTAACACTATATAAATATGGTGTAATAAATATGACATAAATAAGTATAGCTCTGTAAATATGGCTCAATAAATATGACCAACGAAATATGATGCAATAAATATGCTCAATAAATATGACCATAACTTTTATTCTGGTTGTCCGTTTTTGCCTGAAAAAGCCCATCTAAAAGAAATCGAAATTATCTATCCATTGGTGAATAGGTTTTCCCGTTTGGGCTTGTTTATTACTATATAAATATGATACAGTAAATATGTTGTTATCAGCCCGAAAAAGCACGAAAAATTCAATGATCCGGTTGTCGGTTATCAGCCCGAAAAAGATAATTAAAAAGGGCACATAAAGTTCTATCCATTGGCGAACAGGTATACCATTCGGGCTCGTTTATCATGCATAAATATGAAAAAAAATCTGGCGCAATAAATATGGTGCAATAAAAGTGACACAAGAAATATGGTTTAATAAATATGCGTTAATAAATATGTCTCAAAAAATATTGTTCAATAAATATGTCACAAGAAATATGACTCAATAACTAAGTCTCAATAAATATGACTTAGTAAATATGGTTTTTTAAATATGATAAAATAAATATGACATTTAAATATGACTCAATAAATATGATCATAAATTTGAATTCAGTTGTCTATTTTTATTCTATAAAAGCCCATTAAAAAGTGCTCTGAATGATTTATCCATTGGCAAACAGGTTTACCCACTCAGACTCGTTCACGCTCAATAAGTATGACTCCATAAATAGATAAATATGGCAAGAAAATATGGCGTAATAAATATGATTCAATAAATATAACCATAACTTTTGTTTCAGTTGTCCGTTTTCAGCCTGAAAAAACTCATTGAAAAACCTCTAGATGATTTATCCATCGGGAACAGGTTTACCCGCTCAGGCTCGTTCAACACTCAGTAAAAATATATTATAATTAATATTTCGAAATAAAAATGACGCAATAAATATTCTCAATAAAATTGACATAATAAATATGGATAAATAAAATGTCTTATTAAGTATCTCTAATGAAATGCTTCAAGAAATATTGTTTAATAATTATGTCTCAATAAATATGACTCATGAAATATGGCTCAATTATAATGGCTCAATAAATATAACTTAATAAATATTGCCCAATAAATAAAGCCATAATTTTTAATCTCGTTGTTCATATCCATCCCGAAAAAGACATTTCAAAAAAACTCGGATAAATCTATCAGAAATATGGTTCAATAAATTTGCCGTAATAAATATTACACAAATAAATATAGCTATGTAAATATGGCTCATTAAATATGGCCAATGAAATATGACGCAATAAATATGATTCAATAAATATGACCATAACTTATGTTCTGGTTGTCCGTTTTTCGCCCGAAAAAAAATCATTTAAAAGATCTCTAAATTATCTATCCATTGGGAAACAGGTTTACCTGTTTGGTCTGTTTATTACTATATAAATATGACACAGTAAATATGGCATTATCAGCACGAAAAGGCCCGAAAAAGGCAATGATGTGGTTGTCGATTATTAGCCCAAAATAGACAATTAAAAAGATCACATAAAAGTCTATCCATTGGCAAACAGGTTTACCCATTCGGGCTCATTTATCGCTCAATAAATGGCAAAAAAATAAGGCGCAATAAATATGACGCAATAAAAGTGACCCAATAAATACGGTGTAATAAATATGCGTTAATAAATATGTCTCAAAAATATTGCTCAATAAATATGTCATAAGAAATATGACTCAATAACTAAGTCTCAATAATATAGCTTAGTAAATATGGCATAATAAATATAGCCCAATAAATATAGAACAGTAAATATAGCCATATTTTTTGATCCAGTTATCCATTTTCAGCCCCGGAAAGCCTATTAAAAAGTGCTCGGATAAATCTATCATTTAGCAATAGATTTTCCCGTTCAGGATCATTTAATGCTATATAAATATGGCGCAAATAATATGACACAAATAAATATGGCTCAGTAAATATGGCTCAATAAATATGGGCAAGAAATATTACGCAATAAATATGATTCAATAAATATGACCATAACTTTTTGTTCGGTTTTCCGTTTTTAGCCCGAAAAAACTCATTGAAAATCTTCTGAATGATTTATCCATTGGGGAACAGGTTTACCCGCTCGAGCTCGTTCAACACTCAATAAATATGTTATAATAAATACTTCTAAATAAAAATGGCGCAATAAATATTTCACAATAAACTGGCGTAATAAATATGACTCAATAAAAAATTTCTTATTAAATATCTCTAATGAAAATGCTTCTAGAAATATTGTTCAATAATTATGTCTTAATAAAGATGACTCATGAAATATGGCTCAATCATAATGGCTCAAAAACAATGACATAATAAATATTGCCCAATAAATAAAGCCATAATTTTTGATCTCGTTGTCCATATTCATCCCAAAAAAGACATTTCAAAAAAACTCGGATAAATCTATCTTTGGCAAGCAGGTTTACCTATTCGGGCTCGTTTAACACTATATAAATATGTCGTAATAAATATTACACAAATAAATATAGCTTTGTAAATATGGCTCAATAAATATGGCCAACGAAATATGACGCAATAAATATGACTCAATAAATATGACTATAACTTTTGTTCCATTTGTCCGTTTTCCTCCAAAAATACCATTTAAAAGAGGTCTAAATTATCTATCCATTGCAGAACAGATATACCCATTTGGACTTGTTTATTACTATATAAGTATGATACAGTAAATATGGCGTTATCAACCTGAAAAAGCCCGAAAAAGACCGAAAAAGCGAATGATCTGGTTGTCGGTTATCAGCCTAAAAAAGATAATTAAAAAGCGAACATAAAGGTCTATTCATTGGCGAACAGGTTTACCTATTCGGGCTCGTTTATTGCGCAATAAATATGACAAAAAAAATTAGGCGCAATAAATATGTCGCAATTAAAAGTTACACAATATATATTGTGTAATAAATAAGCGTTAATAAATATGGCTCTAAAAATATTACTGAATAAATATCGCACAAAAATATGACTCAATAATTAAGTCTCAATAAATATGGCGTAGTAAATATGGTTTAGTAAATATGATAAAATAAATATGACGCATTAAATATGACTAAATAAATAGGATCATAAATTTGGATTCAGTTGTCTATTTTTATTTTGGAAAACCCCATTAACAAGTGCTTTGAATGATTTATCCATTGGCAAGTAGGTTTACCCACTCGGGCATCTTCAATGCTCAATAAATATTTTATATTAAATACTACGCAAAAAATATGGGGCAAAAAATATATCTCAATTAATTTGGCTCAAAAAATACGGCTCAATAAATATGGCTTATTAAATATCTCTCGATGAAAATGTTTCAATAAATATGATTTAATAATTATGTCTCAATAAATATGACTCTTGAAATATGGCTAAGTCATAACGGCTTAATAAATATGGCACAATAAATATAGCCCAATAAATAAAGCCATAATTTTTGAACTATGAGTCCATTTTCATCCAAAAAAAGACATTTGAAAAAAGCTATGATAAATCTATCTTTGGCAGACAGGTTTACTCGTTCGGGCTCGTTTAACACTATATAAATATGACGCAATAAATATAATACAAGTAAATATAGCTCAATAAATATGGCTCAATAAATAAGGCCAAAGAAATATGGTGCAATATAAATCACTCAATAAATATGACTATAAATTTTGCTCTGTTTGTCCATTTTCAGCCCAGAAAAGCTCATTTAAATGTGCTCGAAATGATTTATCCATTGGTGAACATGATTACCAATTCGGGCTTGTTTGACTCTCAATAAATATGCCACAATAAATATGGCATGATAAATATGGCACAATAAATATGGCATAATAAATATGACAAAATAAATATGGCATAATAAATACAACTGTAAATATTTTATCCAATGACAATCATGTATACCCGTTTGGGCTCATTCAACACTCAGTAAATATGTTATAATAAATACTATATAACAAATATGATGCAATAAATATATCTCAATCAATTTGACATAATAAACATGGCTTAATAAATATGGCTTATTAAATATATTTTAATGAAAATGTCACATGAAACATGGCTCAATAATTATTCATAATAAGTATGACACAAAAAATATTGCTTAATAAATATGACTCAATAAATATGGTTTATAAATATAGCCCAATAAATATAAAACAATAAATATAGCCATATTTTTGATCCGGCTGTCCATTTTCACTCCCGTAAAGCTATTGAAGAGTGCTCGGATAAATCTATCATTTAGCAATTAGATTTTCCCGTTCAGGCTCATTTAACACTATATAAATATGGAGCAATTAATATGACACAAATTTATATGACTCAGTAAATATGGCTTAATAAATATGTCCAAGGAAATATGGCACATAAATATGATTAAATTAATATGACCATAACTTTTGTTCCGGTTGTCCATTTTCAGCCCAAAAAAGCTAATTGAAAAACCTCTGAATGATTTATCCGCTCGGGCTAGTTCAACACTCAATAAATATGTTATAATAAATACTTTGAAATAAAATGGCGTTATCAGCCCGAAAAAGACCGAAAAACCTGAAAAAGCCAATGATCCGGTTGTCGCTTATCAGCTCAAAAAAGCCAATTAAAAAGAGCAAATAAAGTTCTATCCATTGGCGAACAGGTTTACCCACTCGGGCTCGTTTATCGCTTAATAAATATGGCAAAATATCAGGCGTAATAAATATGACGCAATTAAAAAGAACACAATAAATATGGTGTAATAAATATGCGTTAATATAAATGGCTCAGAAATATTGCTCAATAAATATGACACAAGATATATGACTCAATAACTAAGTCTCAATAAATATGGCTTAGAAAATATGGTTTACTAAATATTATAAAATAAATATGGCGCATTAAATATGACTCCATAAATATGATCATAACTTTGGATTTAGTTGTCTATTTTTATTCTCGAAAAACCCATTAAAAAGTACTCTGAATGATTTTTCCATTGGTAAACATGTTTACCCACTCGGGCTCGTTCAATGCTCAATAAATATGTCATAATAAATACTACACAATAAATATGGGGCAATAAATATATATCAATAAATTTGGCTGAAAAAATATGGCTCAATAAATATGACTTATTAAATATCACTCGATAAAAATGCTTCAAGAAATATGATTCAATAATTACATCTCAATAAATATGACTCTTGAAATATGGCTCAATCATAATGACTCAATAAATATGGGGTAATAAATATAGCCCAAAAAATAAAAACATAATTTTGGATTTGTTAGTCCATTTTCACCCAGAAAATGACATTTGAAAGAAGCTCGGATAAATAAAAAAACTTTGGCAAATAGGTTTACCCGTTCAGGCTCGTTTAGTACTATATAAATATGGCGCAATAAATATAACACAAATAAATATAGATCAATAAATATGGCTCAATAAACAAGGCCAAAGTAATATGGCGCAATATATATCCTCAATAAATATGACCATAATTTTGTTCTATTTGTCCATTTTCAGCACAGAAAAGCCCATTTAAAAGTGCTCGAAATGATTTATCCATTGTTGAACATGATTACCTATTCGGGCTTGTTTGACACTCAATAAATATGGCACCATAAATATGGCGTGATAAATATGACAAAAGAAATATGCATAATAAATATAGCCCAATAAATATAGAACAATAAATATTGGTCTAAATGATTTATGCATTGACAATCATGTTTACCCATTCGGACTCATTCAACACTCAATAATTATGTTATAATAAATATAATGCAATAAATATATCCGAACAAATTTGGCGTAATAAACATTGCTAAAAAAATATGGCATATTAAATATTTTTTAATAAAAGTGCTACAAGAACATGGCTCAATAATTATGTCTCAATAAATATGGCTCAAAAAATATTACTCAATAAATATGACTCAATAAATATGGAATAATAAATATAACCCAATAAATATAGCCATAATTTTTTATCTGGTTGTCCATTTTCTGCCCCGAAAAGACTATTGAAAAGTTCTCGGATAAATATATCATTTAGCAAACAGATTTTCCAGTTAGGGCTCTTTTAATGCTATATAAATATGGCGTAATAAATATGACACAAATAAGTATAGCTCTGTAAATATGACTCAATAAATATGGCTAATGAAATATGGCGCAATAAATATGGCTCAATAAATTTGAGCATAACTTTTGTTTACACGTTTGGGCTTGTTTATTTCTATATAAATTTGACACAGTAAATATATCATTATCAGCCCGAAAAAGCATGAAAAAGCCAATGATGTGATTGTCGGTTATCATCACGAAAAAGATAATTAAAAGGGCACAAAAAGGTCTATCCATTGGCGAATAGGTTTACCCATTCGGGCTCGTTTATCGCCCAATAAATATGACAAAAAATCAAGAGCAATAAATATGGCGCAATAAAAGTGACACAGGAAACATTACTTAATAATTATGTCACAATAAATATGGCTTAGAAAATATGGCTCAATAAATATGGCATAATAAATATAGCCCCATAATATAGAACAATAAGTATAGCATATTTTTTGATCTAGTTATCCATTTCAGCCCCGGAAAGTCTATTGAAAAGTACTCGGATAAACCTATCATTTAGCAAATAGATTTTCCCGTTCAGGCTCATTTAATGCAATATAAATATGGCGCAATTAATATGACACAAATAAATATGGCCTATTGAATGATTTATCCATTAGGGAACAGGTTTACCCGCTCGAGCTCGTTTAACACTCAATAAATATGTTATAATATGTACTTCAAAATAAAAATGGCGCACTAAATATTTCTCAATAAAAAACTGGCGTAATAAATATGACTCAATAAAAATTTCTTATTAAATATCTCTAATAAAAATGCTTATAGAAATATTGTTCAATAATTATGTCTTAATAAAGATGACTCATGAAATATGGCTCAATCATAATGGCTCAAAAACTATGACACAATAAATATTGCCCAATAAATAAAGCCATAATTTTTGATCTCGTTGTCCATATTCATCCCAAAAAGACATTTCAAAAAAACACGGATAAATCAATCTTTGGCAAGCAGGTTTACCTGTTCGGGCTCGTTTAAACACTATATAAATATTTCGTAATAAATATTACACAAATAAATATAACTCTCTGTAAATATGGCTCATAAATATGGCCAACGAAATATGACGCAATAAATATGACTCAATAAATATGACTATAACTTTTGTTCTATTTGTCCGTTTTCCTCCCAAAAATACCCAATTAAAAGAGCTCGAAATTATCTATCCATTGCCGAACAGGTGTACCCATTTGGACTTGTTTACTACTATATAAATATGATACAGTAAAATATGGCGTTATCAACCTGAAAAAGCCCGAAAAAAGACCGAAAAAGCCAATGATATGGTTGTCGGTTATCAAGCCAAAAAAGATAATTAAAAGAGAACATAAAGGTCTATTCATTGGCGAACAAGTTTACCTATTTGGGCTCGTTTATTGCGCAATAAATATGGCAAAAATAATTAGGCACAATAAATACGGTGCAATTAAAAGTTACACAATATATATGTGTAATAAATATGTGTTAATAAATATGGCTCAAAAAATATTACTCAATAAATATCGCACAAAAAATATGACTCAATAAGTAAGTCTCAATAAATATGGCTTAGTAAATATTGTTTAGTAAATACGATAAAATAAATATGACGCATTAAATATGACTCAATAAATAGGATCATAAATTTGGATTTAGTTGTCTATTTTTATTCTAGAAAAGCCCATTAACAAGTGATTTGAATGATTTATCCATTGGCAAATAGGTTAACCCACTTGGGCATCTTCAATGCTCAATAAATATTTTATATTAAAAACTACGCAAAAAATATGGGGCAAAAAATATATCTCAATTAATTTGGTGCAAAAAATACGGCTCAATAAATACGGCTTTTTAAATATCTCTCGATGAAAATGCTTCAAGAAATATGATTCAATAATTATGTCTCAATAAATATGACTCTTGAAATATGGCTAAGTCATAACGGCTTAATAAAAATGGCGTAATAAATATAGCACAATAAATAAAGCCATAATTTTTGAACTGAGAGTACATTTTCATCCAAAAAATGATATTTGAAAAAAGCTATGATAAATCTATCTTTGGCAAACAGGTTTACTCGTTCGGGCTCGTTTAATGCTATATAAATATGGTGCAATAAATATAACACAAGTAAATATAGCTCAATAAATATGGCTCAATAAACAAGGCCAAAGAAATATGGTGCAATATAAATCACTCAATAAATATGACAATAAATTTTGCTCTGTTTGTCCATTTTCAGCCCAGAAAAGCCCATTTAAAAGTGCTCGAAATGATTTATCCATTGGTGAACATGATTACCTATTCGGGCTGTTTGACTCTCAATAATTATGGCACAATAAATATGGCGTGATAAATATGACAAAATAAATATGGCTTATTAAATATTTTTTAACAAAAATGCCACAAAAAACATGGCTCAATAATTATGTCTCAATAAATATGGCACAAATAATATTACTCAATAAATATGACTCAATAAATATGGCATAATAAATATAACCAATAAATATAGAACAATAAATATTGCCATAATTTTTGATCTGGTTGTCCATTTTAGCCCCGGAAAACCTATTGAAAAGTGCTCAGATAAATATTTCATTTAGCAAATAGATTTTCTAGTTTGGGCTCATTTAACGCTATATAAATATGACGTAATAAATATGATACAAATAAATATAGCTTTATAAATATGGCTCAATAAATATGGCTAATGAAATTTGGTGCAATAAATATGACTCAATAAATATGACCATAACTTTTGTTCTGGTTGTGTCCGTTTTCACCCAAAAAGCCCATTAAAAAGAGTTTGAAATTATCTATCCATTGCAGAACATGTTTACACGTTTGGGCTTGTTTACTACTATATAAAATATGATACAGTAAATATGGCGTTATCAGCTCGAAAAAGCACGAAAAAGCCAATGATCTGATGGTCGGCTATCAGCCTGAAAAAGACAATTAAATAGGACACATAAAGGTCTATCTATGGCGAATAGGTTTACACATTCAGGCTCGTTTATCACGCAAAAAATATGACAAAAAAATCCGGGGGGAATAAATATGGCGCAATAAGAGTGACACAAGAAATATAGTGTAATAACTATGCGTTAATAAATATCGCTCAAAAAATATTGCTCAATAAATATGACACAAGAAATATAACTCAATAAATATGGCTTAGTACTTATGTTTTAGTAAATATGATAAAATAAATATGGTACTTAAAATGACTCAATAAATATGATCATAAATTTAGATTCGGTTGTTTATTTTTATACTAGAAAAGCCCATTAAAAGTGCTCTGAATGATTTATCCATTTTAAAATAGATTTACCCACTCAGGCTCGTCCAACACTTAATAAATATGTTATAATAAATACTACGCAATAAATATAGGATAATAAATATATCTTAATAAAGTTTTCGCCAAAAATACGGCTCAATAAATATGGCTTATTAAATATCTCTCGATTAAAATGCTTTAAGAAAAATATGATTCAATAATTATGTCTAAATAAATATGACTCTTGAAATATGTCTCAATCATATCGGCTCAATAAATATGGCATAATAAATATAGCCCAATAAATAAAGCCATAATTTTGATCTGAAAGTCCATTTTCATCTAGAAAAGACATTAAAAAAAACTCAGATAAATCTATCTTTGGCAAACAAGTTTACCTGTTCGGGCTCGTTTAACGCTATATAAATATGGCGCAATAAATATGACACAAATAAATATAGCTCAATAAATATGGCTCAATAAATAAGGCCACAAAAATATGGCGCAAAAAATATGACTCAATAAATATGACCATAATTTTTGTTCTGATTATCCTTTTTCAGACCAAAAAGTCCCATTTAATAGTGCTCGAAATTATTATCTATTTGTGAACATGATTACATGTTTGTGCTTGTTTGCCACTAAATAAATATGACATAATTTTTGATCACGTTGTCCATATTCATCCCAAAAAAGACATTTCAAAAACCTTTGATAAATCTAACTTTGCCAAATAAGTTTACCCGTTCGGGCTCAATTAACACTATATAAATATGACATAATAAATATGACATAAATAAATATAGCTCTATAAATATGGCTCAATTAATATGGCCAACGAAATATGGCGCAATAAATATGGCTCAATAAATATGATCATAACTTTTATTCCGGTTGTCCGTTTTTACCCCAAAAAGCAAATTTAAATGAGTTCGAAATTATCTATCCATTGGTGAATAGGTTTACACGTTTGGGTTTATATATTACTATATAAATATGACACAGTAAATATGGCGTTATCAGCCCGAAGAAGCCCGAAAAAGATAATGATCCAGTTGTCAGTTATCAGCCCGAAAAATTAATTAAAAAGAGCACAAAAAGATCTATCCATTGGCGAACAGGTTTACGCATTCGGGTTCGTTTATCGCGCAATAAATATGGCAAAAAAATCGGGCGCATTAAATATGACGAAATAAATATGACACAATAAATATGGTATAATAAATATGCGTTAATAAATATCGCTCAAAAAGTATTGCTAAATAAATATGGCACACGAAAAATGACTGAATAAATAAGTCTCAATAAATATGGCTTAGTAAATATAGTTTAGTAAATATGATAAAATAAATATGGCGTATTATATATGACTGAATAAATATGATCATAACTTTGGATTCAATTGTTTATTTTTATCCTCGAAAAGCTCATTAAAAAGTGCTCTGAATGATTTATCCATTGGCAAATAGGTTACCCACTCATGTTCGTTCAACGCTTAATAAATATATTATAATAAATACTACGAAATAAATATGTGCAATAAATATATCTCAATAAATTTGGCACAAAACAATTGCTCAATAAATATGGCTTATTAAATATCTCCCAATGAAAATGCTTCAAGAAATATGATTCAATAATTACACATTAATAAATATGACTCTTGAAATATTGCTCAATCATAATGGTTCAATAAATATGGTGCAATAAATATAGCCCAATAAATAAAATTATAATTTTTGATATGCTACTCCATTTTCATCCAGAAAAAGACATTTTAAAAAAGCTCGGATAAATCTATGTTTGGCAAACAAGTTTACCCGTTCGGGCTCGTTTAACACAATATAAATATTGCGTAATAAATATAACACAAATAAATGTAGCTCAATAAATATGCATCAATAAATAAGGCCAAAAAATATGACGCAATAAATATGACTCAATAAATATGACCATAATTTTAGTTCTGGTTGTAAATTTCCGCCCGGAATGGTCCATTTTAAAGTGCTCGAAATGATTTATCTATTAGTGAACATGATTACATGTTTGGCCTTTTTTGGCACTCAATAAATATGGCACAATAAATATGGCGTAATAAATATGACAAAATAAATCTGACATAATAAATATAGCCCAATAAATATAGCTCTAAATGATTTATCCAATAACAATCATGTTTACCTGTTCGGGCTCATTCAACACTCAAATAAATATGTTATAATAAATACTACATAATAAATATGACACAATAAATATATCCTAATAAATATGGCGTAATAAACATGACTCAATAAATATGGCTTATTAAATATATTTTAATGAAAATGCCACAAGAAACATGGCTCAACAATATGTCACAATAAATATGGCTCAGAAAAATGTCTCAATTAATATGACTTAATAAATATGGCATAATAAATATAGCCCAATAAATATAAAACAATTAATATAGCCATATTTTTTGATCCGGTTGTCCATTTTCAGCCCCGGAAAGCCGTTTGAAAAGTGCTCGGAAAAATCTATCATTTAGCAAATATATTTTCCCTTCAGGCTCCTTAACGCTATATAAATATGACGCAATTAATATGACACAAATATATATAGCTTAGTAAATATGGCTCAAGAAATATGGCCAAGGAAATGTGACGCAATAAATATTACTCAATAAATATGACCATAACGTTTGTTCGGTTGTCCGTTTCAGCCCAAAAAAACTCATTGAAAAACCTTCGAATGATTTATCTATTGAGGAACAGGTTTACCCGCACGGGATCGTTCAACACTCAATAAATATGTTATAATAAATACTTCGAAATAAAAATGGCGCAATAAATATTTCTCAATAAAATTGGCATAATAAATAGGTCGGTCTCAATAAAAATGACTTATTAAATATCTCTAATGAAAATGCTTCAAGAAATATGATTCAATAATTATGTCTCAATAAAGATGACTCATGAAATATTGCTCAATCATAATGGCTTAATAAATATGACACAATAAATATTGCCCAATAAATAAAGTCATAATTTTGATCTCGTTGTCCATATTCATCGCTAAAAAGACATTTCAAAAAAACTCGGTTAAATCAATCTTTGGCAAACATGTTTACCTGTTCGGGCTCGTTTAATAGTATATAAATATAACATAATAAATATGACACAAATAAATATAACTCTGTAAATACGGCTCATTGAATATGGCCAATGAAATATGGAGGTATAAATATGTCTCAATAAATATGACCATAAGTTTGTTCAGATTGATCGTTTTCCGCCCGAAAATGCCCATTTAAAAGAGCTCGAAATTATCTATGCATTGGGGAACAGGTTTACCCATTTTAGCTTAATATTACTATATAAATATGACACAGTAAATATGGCATTATCAGTCTAAAAAAGCCCAAAAATGCCCGAAAAAGGCCAATGATCCAGTTGTTGGTTATCAGCTCGAAAAAGCAAATTAAAAAGAGCACATAATGGTCTATGCATTGGCGAATACGATTACCCATTTGCGCTCATTTATCGCTCAATAAATATGGTAAAAAAATCATGAGCAATAATATGACGCAATAAAACATGACACAATAAATATGGTGTAATAAATATGCGATAATAAATATGGCCAAAAATATTGCTCAATAAATATGGCATAAGAAATATGACTCAATAATTAAGTCTCAATAAATATGGCTTAGTAAATATGGTTTAGAAAATATGATAAAATAAATATGGCGCATTAAATATGACTCAATAAATATGATCATAACTTTGGATTCAGTTGTCTATTTTTATACTCGAAAAACACATTAAAAGGTGCTCTAAATGATTTATCTATTTACAAACAGGTTACCCACTCGGGCTCGATCAATACAAAATAAATATGTTATAATAAATACTACACAATAAATATGGGGCAATAAATATATCTCAATAAATTTGGAGTAAAAAATATGGCTCAATAATTATGTCTTATAAATATCTCTCGATGAAAATGCTTCAAGAAATATGATTAAATAATTACGTCTCAATAAATATGACACTTGAAATATGGCTCAATCATAATGACATAATAAATATGACACATAAATATAGCCCAATAAATAAAACCATAATTTGGATTTGGTAGTCCATTTTCATCAAGAAAAAGATATTTGAAAAAAGCACAGATAAATCTATCTTTGGCAAACAGGTTTAAACATTCGGGCTCGTTTAACGCTATATAAATATGATGTAATAAATATAACATAAATAAATATAGCACAATAAATATGGCTCAATAAATAGGACAATGAAATATGGTGCAACAAATATGACCATAATTTTTGTTGTGGTTGTCCATTTCAGCCAGGAAAAGTCTATTTAAAAGTGCTCGAAATGATTTATCTATTGGTGAACATGATTACCTGTTTGGGCCTGTTTGACACTCAATAAATATGGCATAATAAATATACCGCAATAAATATGACAAAATAAATATGGTATAATAATTATAGCCCAATAAATATATAACAATAAATATAGTTATAAATGTTTATCCATTGACAATCATGTTTAACCCGTTCGGGCTCATTCAACACTCAGTAAATATGTTATAATAAATAATACAATATATCTCAAAAATTTGGCATAATAAACATGGCTCAATAAATATGGCTTATTAAATATGTTTTAATGAAAATGCCACAAGAAACATGGCTCAATAATTATGTCTCAATAAATATGGCACAAATAAATATGGCTCAGTAAATATGACTTAATAAATATATTCAAGGAAATACGACCTAATAAATATGATTCAATAATATGACAATAACTTTTGTTCTGGTTGTCTGTTTTCAGCATGAAAAAACTCATTGAAAAGATCTCTGAATGATTTATCAATTGGGGAACAGTTTTAACTACTCGGGTTCGTTCAACACTCAATAAATATGTTATAATAAATGCTTCAAAATAAAAATGGCGCAATAAATATTTCTCAAACAAATTGGCGTAATAAAACATGGCTCACTAAAAATGTCTTATTAAATATCTCTAATGAAAATGCTTCAAGTAATATGCTTCAATAATTATGTCTCAATAAAGATGACTCATGATATATGACTAAATCATAATGACTCAATAAATATGGCATAATAAATATTGCACAATAAATAAAGCCATAATTTGATCTCGTGACCATATTCATCCCGAAAAAGACATTTCAAAAAAGCTCTTATAAATATATCTTTGGTAAACAGTTTACCCATTCGGGCACGTTTAACACTATATAAATATGGCGTAATAAATATGACATAAATAAGTATAGCTCTGTAAATATGGCTCAATAAATATGACCAACGAAATATGATGCAATAAATATGCTCAATAAATATGACCATAACTTTTATTCTGGTTGTCCGTTTTTGCCTGAAAAAGCCCATCTAAAAGAGATCGAAATATCTATCCATTGGTGAATAGGTTTACCCGTTTGGGCTTGTTTATTACTATATAAATATGATACAGTAAATATATTGTTATCAGCACGAAAAATCCAATGATCCGGTTGTCGGTTATCAGCCCGAAAAAGATAATTAAAAAGGGCACATAAAGTTCTATCCATTGGCGAACAGGTATACCCATTCGGGCTCGTTTATCATGCAATAAATATGAAAAAAAATCTGGCGCAATAAATATGGTGCAATAAAAGTGACACAAGAAATATGGTTTAATAAATATGCGTTAATAAATATGTCTCAAAAAATATTGTTCAATAAATATGTCACAAGAAAATATGACTTAATAACTAAGTCTCAATAAATATGGCTTAGTAATATGGTTTTTTAAATATGATAAAATAAATATGACATTTAAATATGACTCAATAAATATGATCATAAATTTGAATTCAGTTGTTTATTTTTATTCTAGAAAAGCCCATTAAAAAGTGCTCTGAATGATTTATCCATTGGCAAACAGGTTTACCCACTCAGACTCGTTCAACGCTCAATAAGTATGACTCCATAAATAGATAAATATGGCCAAGAAAATATGGCGTAATAAATATGATTCAATAAATATAACCATAACTTTTGTTTCAGTTGTCCGTTTTCAGCCTGAAAAAACTCATTGAAAAACCTCTAGATGATTTATCCATCGGAGAACAGGTTTACCCGCTCAGGCTCGTTCAACACTAAGTAAATATATTATAATTAATACTTCAAAATAAAAATGACGCAATAAATATTTCTCAATAAAATTGGCATAATAAATATGGATAAATAAAAATGTTTTATTAAGTATCTCTAATGAAAAAGCTTCAAGAAATATTGTTTAATAATTATGTCTCAATAAAGATGACTCATGAAATATGGCTCAATCATAATGGCTCAATAAATATAACTTAATAAATATTGCCCAATAAATAAAGTCATAATTTTTAATCTCGTTGTTCATATCCATCCCGAAAAAGACATTTCAAAAAAACTCAGATAAATCTATCAGAAATATGGTTCAAAAATATGCCGTAATAAATATTACATAAATAAATATAGATATGTAAATATGGCTCATTAAATATGGCCAATGAAATATGACGCAATAAATATGATTCAATAAATATGACCATAACTTATGTTCTGGTTGTCCGTTTTTCGCCCGAAAAAAAATCATTTAAAAGATCTCTAAATTATCTATCCATTGGGAAACAGGTTTACCTGTTTGGTCTTGTTTATTACTATATAAATATGACACAGTAAATATGGCATTATCAGCCCGAAAAGGCCCGAAAAAGGCAATGATGTGGTTGTCGATTATTAGCCCGAAATAGACAATTAAAAAGATCACATAAAAGTCTATCCATTGGCGAACAGGTTTACCCATTCGGGCTCATTTATCGCTCAATAAATGGCAAATAAATAAGGCGCAATAAATATGACGCAATAAAAAGTGACCCAATAAATACGGTGTAATAAATATGCGTTAATAAATATGTCTCAAAAATATTGCTCAATAAATGTCACAAGAAATATGACTCAATAACTAAGTCTCAATAAATATAGCTTAGTAAATATGGTTTATAAATATGTTAAACTATATATGATGCATTAAATACGACTCAATAAATATGATCATAACTTTTAATTCAGTTGTCTATTTGAATCCTGGAAAAAGCCATTAAAAAGTGCTCTGAATGATATTTCCTTTGGCAAATAGATTTATCCACTCAGGCTCATTCAACGCTCAAAAAATAAATTTATAATAAATACTGCGTAATAAATATGGGGCAATAAATATATCTCAATAAATTTGGCACAAAAAATATGGCTCAATAAATATGGCTTATTAAATATCTCTCGATAAAAATGCTTCAAAAATATGATTCAATAATTAAGTATCAATAAATATGACTCTTGAAATATGGCTCTATCATAACGGCTCAATAAATATGGCGCAAAAAATATAGCCCAATAAATAAAACAATAATTTTTGATAAGGTAGTGCATTTTCAACCAGAAAAAGACATTTGAAAAAACTCGGATATATCTATCTTTTGCTAACATGTTTACCTTTTCTGACTCGTTTAACGCTATATAAATATGGCGCAATAAATATAACACAAATAGATATAGCTCAATAAATATGGCTCAATAAATAAGGGCAAAGAAATATGGCGCAATAAATATGACTCAATAAATATGACCATAATTTTTGTTCTGGTTGTCCATTTCACTACTAGAAAAATGATTATTAGCAACACATTTTTTACCATGGTCAAAATTCTTGGCTAATAGTCAAGTATTATCCATAGATCATATTTCGTGGCTAATAATTAAGTATTAGTCACGGATAACAAATTCGTGGCAAAAAACTAAAACATTAGTAACGGTCTTGACGAAATCGTGGCTAAACAAATACTATTATATAGTTTATAAAAATAATATATATCTTTATACTATAAGGGAGGAAAAAAGTGACTTGGAGTAACATTTGGTGTTCCCAAAATATCGTTAAAAAGTATTCATACTTTTAAAATTCACTGAAATAAGATGATCATTTGGTTTTTTGTTGTTCCCAAAAAACCTCTACTACACGACACATCTCCGTGCCTCCGTCTCCACAGCTACTCAACAAAAATAGCCACATGCCCAAACCCTATCTTCCTCTCCATCCCGCTCCGTCAACATCTCTTAAGACGCGATTTCTACTGCGTCTCGCAGGAGATATTCTCCAGTCGCCGGAATCCATCATTCAACACAAGCCGCAAGCTCTAGGTAATTCTTGCAAGGTCTTTATGACTCTTTCTTGACATCTTCTCCAGTCAACAGAACCCCAAAAGTTAGATCTGATATTTTGTTTGTCACAGGTACTACAAGATCCTCTGGTTGCAGTTTCTGAAAGTACGGGTGGACAACTCCGGTAATTTCTCTATGCATTTTCTCTCCTTATTCTCCAACATACTCACTGCCCTTCCTCCCGCTTTATGCTTCCTAACGTAGAACTCCAACGACATCACAGTACACGTCATGCCATTTACTTCTCTTCCCGTACCTAATCACACTCAAATTTGAACATCCCTCCGATTGCACTTCTTTGCACTTCTTCTCCACAAGTCATAAGCTCAGCAAAGTCACGATAGGCAACTCCTGGAAGGTTCCTATAAATTTTCTTTCCTTATTCTCCAAACATCTCGCCCCCAATGTCAGATCTGAGGCTTACTCTTTTTTTCACAGGTACTGCAATCACCTCCGATAGCAGCTTCTGCTAGCAGGTTCAGCAAGCCTCTCTGTTAAGCACCTACTTTTGCAGTACCTGTGACAAGGATCTCTTTTAAATTTAATCAGAGGAAGAATTAGAGTTCACGTGTAGACTGAAATGCAAGAAGCCATTCAACTAAAACTCTAAGTCCCTAACTCAAATATGAAAAGGAAACATGTATTTTTATTACAACTTGCACCTTTCTAACTCTATTCATGGCTTGAATTATTACCAATAACCAAAGCATAAATTATCATTAAAAGTGTATTTTTATTCTGTCCTGGATATATCTGACTTATATTTACTAAACAACATAAGTTATTTTTCAGGAAAATATGTCATTTTATCCTCAAAACTGACAATGTTGGGCATGTTAGATGAAATTTATATCATTGCATCTATGTGCATATATCAAGATGATTTGGAGTGGAGTCACCAAATTTGTGTGATACATGTTAAATTCAGAGCTTATCAATTTCTGATTTGAGTAGATTAGGTTTGATCAGTGCTGATCATTTTAAGTTCATGAATTTTGGTTGATTTGGTTTTGCTAATTGGGCGTTGGTTGAGTTTGTGGATGAACTTTGCAGAGTTATAATATAGTACTGCTGCGATCGGGTCATCCCCACCAGCGCCAATACTCCTCGGAGCAGTTCATCTTCGACCAAAGCCTACCATCCTCCGGCTATATTGCAAGTATTTATTTATTTAATTTTACATGCAACCTTATGGTGGCAGTAATATTTTTTGTATACATGCAATTATATTTAGTTAAACTCATGAACACCAGAGGCTGTCTTTTGGATTCCACCACAAGTATATCACTTGGACTCATCATACAACAACCTATCAAGTCCTTTTAAAGAGCTCTATGCTATTTCAGTATATTGATCGTCACACAAAGAATTTGAAATATGCAATGAAAGTTGAGAGGATTTTCTTGGAGACAACTCTAACACAAAGGATACTAAGATAAAAAGTGTCAAGTAGGAGAGAACCATTATTGTTCTATTGATCCTCTTCTTGTATTTCATTTCAATTTCAAAGCTCTGTTTGATTAGTTTCCTAGTATAGCGCATGCCTATAACAAAAATTAATGGAACAATTTCTATTTATGTTTTAAAAGGCTATATCGTTGTATCAGATATATCTACAGTCTTTCTAAAATCATAATCCATTGCCTGACGTTTGACGATCAAGTGTCATCCACCGATCAATAATCTGCCTTTTATTCTAATTGACACTTGTACAGACTCGAAGAATGAGTCCTTGTTCAAATCTTACCGTTCAAAAATTGCACCAATTTGTCCTACTTATTTGTCTAAATGGTTGTTTACCCTAAATGGTTATTTTACCATTTTCTGCTTTTATCACAGGTAGCAATTAATGCAATGATGTGTTGTTGGTTTAATAATTGAGATGGCAAATAATATACTTCCTTTGTTCCCATTAATTTTACGACATTTTCTTCTTTTGTTCATGGTTTGCATCATAAATTGTCATTATATGTCACAGGACGAGCTCCACTAGAACATGCATTTTCTCAAATTATACATGGGTAGAGAGGTTTGGTTCTTTAACTAAGATTGAAAACTATATTTCATGAATATATGCTAGGAATAGTGTAATGTGCAACTTTTGGTAAAATTAATGGAAATTGTCTTTAATGCTAGAACGAGTTGAAGGGTTGATTAAGGGTTATTGCCTACATGTGAACGGCTTGTGCCATGTGCATGACCCGAAAAATGGATGGTGCAGGCTTATTCTTGTTAATTTTTTTTATTTGATATGTCAAGCTGTAACTTCGAATCAACCAAAATATTTAAAATACTCCTGTCATGGAGTTGATTGGAGATGTAAAATCTGTAAAATATAGTTTACATTTGCTTTACTCCTAATTTATTTCCATTATAGTCTAGGAACATCACATTTGATATTTGACTAATTTAGCATGTACTAGGTATATGTGCACCTTATACTTTTTTTACCAGACACCAAACTTAGATATTTTATAGATCTAGGATATAACACCAAATTTTGTTTGCAAACGATCTCTTGTAGATTGTCGTGCATGACATGCATTAAAATGCCCAAATCATCTGCTTGCATGAGCAAATGTTGACGAGTGGACAACATGAAAATTGGGTACGCGACGATTGTGCGTGTAACAAGCTTGAAGCAAGCAGTGGAATCATAATGTGTGGGCATACCAATTGGCTTTTGTTCATTGTTTGTTTATTTATTGAATCCATCAATACAAATTTCAGGGGGAACCCATCAACACAAATTTGCATGTTAAATTACTCCAAAAAATGTTTCTTACCCCCACTTTTAGGTATGAGAAGAAGCATTCAAACATCCCAGTGAGCAGATCAGTTTCCAGTTCACAAAGCATTGATTTTAAGGCACTTAAACATCCTAGTGGAGAGGCAGGTAAAAATCCTTATGATTGCATCATTCAATTTTGATCTTCTTGTAGTATAAGTTCTGCCATTAATTACAAGTTTTTTGCATTAAGATTGAGTTCATAGATGTTCCTGAGAAGTACGTGTCAAGTGACAGTTATGCTCGTTGAAAGTGCTTTTTTTGTGTTTTATATCCGAACTTAATGTTCAAGCAGTTGAACTTCATTTTAAACTACAGTGTAGCATATCTGCTGCTCTGTTCTTGTTTTAAATTTTTGCTTGAGTTCTTGATAATTATGAGTTGGCGTTATTTTTAAACTACTATTTTTGTAGTTATCCTTTACATCATATGTTAGTAATTGCCATATTTTACCAAAAATGTTTTCCAAATCAAAGAGACTTAAAGGGGATTACGAAATACACATTGTTGTTGGACATTGGAATCCTTGTTCCTTGAAATTCCATTTTTCTGAATTTGAATGTTAAATTAAGACCTGGAACTGTTGGAATTCATCAGTTGTGTGAATGCTAGTTATGATGAATTCGATGTGGATCCGACTCCAAAAGATAATGTAATTTATCCAAAATTTGTTTTACATCAGAACTTAACACGATGATTGTAAGTGTGATTGCTCGAATGATGCAACATCTTTCCAAAATATGTTTCATTAGAAAGACAAGATTTTATCTTTACTTTGTTGGCTATACAATTCATGACATAAGACTTGTTTATTGATTAATTTATAATTGGAAGTTGGAATTTCATGTGATATAGAGTATTTTGAATGAATTTTTTTTTAAAAAACATAAATTAGTATTTGCCACGGCTTGTAACTGTGGCAAATAATTTTTAAAAAATGATGAGTTCACTTTTGGCCAGGGTTTTATACCATAGCTAATAGTTGGATTATTTGACACGACAGTTTTCCACATGGCTAATACTATTTGCTACGACACAATCTGTGGCTTAAAAATTTTTAGCCACGCTGACTATAACCACAGATATTTCTCGTGGCTAGACCGTGGCTAAAGATTTTTAGCCACGGTTTTTGACTTTTTGCCATGGCAATTTGCCCTGGCCAAAAGTCTGTTTTCTAGTAGTATTTTCGGCCCGGAAAAGCTCATTTAAAAGTGCTCGAAAAGATTTATCTATTGGTGAACATGATTACCTATTTGGGCTTCTTTGACACTTAATAAATATGACACAATAAATGAGGCATAATAAATATGAAAAAAATAAATATGGCATAATAAATATTGCCCGTTAAATATAGAACAATAAATATAGCTCTAATTATTTATCGATTGACAATCATGTTTACCCGTTCGGGATTATTCAACACTCAATAAATATTTTATAATAAATAATACATAATAAATATGACGCAACAAATATAACTTAACAAGATTGGCATAAAAAACATGGCTCAATAAATATGGCTTTTTAAATTTCTTTTAATGAAAATATACAAGAAACATGGCTCAATATTAATGCCTCAATAAATATGGCTCAAAAAATATGACTCAATAAATATGACTCAATAAATATAGCATAATAAATATAGCCCAATAAATATATAATAATAAATATAGCCATAATATTTGATCTGATTGTCCATTTTCAGACCCAGAAAGCCTATTGAAAAGTGCTCGAATAAATCTATCATTTAGCAAACAGATTTTCCAGTTCGGGCTCATTTAACGCTATATAAATATGATGGAATTAATATGACACAAATTAATATCGCTTTGTAAATATGACTTAATAAATATGGCCAAGAAAATATGGCGCAATAAATATGATTCAACAAATATGACCATAATATTTGTTTCGATTGTCGGTTTTCAGCCCGAAAAAGAAATATAGCGCAATAAATATGGCTCAACGAATATGACCATAACTTTTGTTCTGGTTGTCCATTTTTTGCCTGAAAAAGCCCATGTAAAAGAGCTCGAAATTATCTATTCATTGGTGAACAGGTTTAACCGTTTAGGCTTGTTTATTAATATATAAATATGACACAGTAAATATGTCGTTATCAGCCCGAAAAATTCCGAAAAAACCAATGATCCGGTTGTAGGTTATCACCCCGAAAAAGACAATTAAAAAGAGCAGATAAAGGTCTATCCATTGACGAACAAGTTTACCCACTTGGACTCATTTATCGTGCAACAAATATGGCAAAAAAATCAGGCGCAATAAATATGTTGCAATAAATAAGACATAATAAACATGATGTAATAAATATGCGTTAATAAATAAGGCTCAAAAAATATTTCTCAATAAATATGACATAAGAAATATGACTCAATAACTAAGTCTCAATAAATATGACTTAGTAAATATGGTTTAGTAAATATAATAAATAAATATGTCGCATTAAATATGACTCAATAAATATGATCATAAATTTGGATTCAGTTGTCTATTTTTATTCTGAAAAAGCCCATTAAAAAGTGCTCTGAATGATTTATTCATTTGCAAATATGTTTACCCACTAGGGCTCGTTCAACGCTCAATAAATATGTTATAATAAATACTACGCAATAAATATGGGTCAATAAATATATCTCAATAAATATGGCGCAAAAAATACGGCTCAATAAATATGTCTCATTAAATATCTCTCAATAAAAATGCTTCAAGAAATATGATTCAATAATTATGTCTAAATAAATATGACTATTGAAATATGACTCAATAATAATGGCTCAATAAATATGGCGCAATAAATAAAGACATAATTTTTGATATGACAGTCCATTTTCATTCAGAAAAAGACATTTGAAAAAAGCTCGGATAAATTTATCTTTGGCAAACAGGTTAACCCGTTCGGGCTCGCTTAACGCTATATAAATATGGCGGAATAAATATGACACAAATAAATATAAATCAATAAATATGTCTCAATAAATAAGACCACAGAAATATGGCGCAATAAATATGACCATAATTTTGTTTTGGTTGTCCATTTAAGACCGGAAAGACCCATTTAAAAGTGCTCGAAATGAATTATCTATTGGTGAACATGATTACCTATTTGGGCTTGTTTGGCACTCAATAAATATGGCAAAATAAATATGGCATAATAAAAATGACAAAAATAAATATGGCGTAATAAATATAGCCCAATAAATATAGCTCTAAATGATTTATCCAATGACAATTCTGTTTACCCATTTGGCCTCATTCAACAATCAATAAATATGTTATAATAAATAGTACATAATAAATATGACGCAATAAATATATCTCAATAAATTTGACATAATAAACATGACTCAAAAAATATGGCTTATTAAATATATTTAAAGAAAATGACACAATAAACATGACTCAATAATATGTCACAATAAATATGTCTCAAAAAATATGGCTCTGTTAAAATTCAACAACCTGGCTTTGATACCATGTTGAATTTTCTCCAGGTGATCAACGAGATAGCCTGACGCCAAATTAATATTTCAAAACTATCAAGATCACATCTTGATCATGCGAAAATTTCCCTAGACCTTAGAGCGAGCAGGGGTTATCTCAACTAAAGTCAGTCAACCAGAAAATACATGCAGCACAAGAGTCTTATTAATTCACAGCAAACTTCTTTACAAGGCGAGACATACATGGCGAGACATGCATCACCAAAACCAATACAAGGAGTGCAGAGCCAAATACAAAGACAAGATAACACAAGCCGCGCGGACTCAAACATCAAGCCTCTGCTCTACTGCTATAGAGTACGAACAATCTGCCAGGTCGCCATACCGCAACCCAAGCGCCGCGGACAACCACTTTTTTCAATGTTTGCTTTAGCCGTCGATCTGCAAACTGCCTGACCGCTAGGTCGCTTAGGCGCCAGACCGCACAAGCTATGATGCCGATTAGAACATTCTGCTTGAAGCATGCGACCTATTGAACCCCAAACCAAGTTGACAAAGAGAAGACCGTCTGGTCGTTGTCCGTGACTTGTTGTTTACTGCTTGTTTCTTAACCGCAGAGTCCGTACTGTCCCTGACCACAATCACAGCCAAGACCTGTCTTTCTAGCGCTATCCACACAACCCGCACAGCACACCCGGACAACTCAATTAAACCGTGCGGACACTAAAAGGCAGTCTGTAGCAACTTTTGTGGTCTCAAGTTACTGTTGACTTACATCAGTTTTCTACTATTCCTGATGTAACGTGGGTCCTATTTATAGAGACAATGATGAGTGTGGTCACCGCCCTAATCGATAGGATTACCGCCACATCCCGCAGCAAGAATAAGTGTATCCACAGGCCCGCGGATACACACACCATTCCGCCGCTGCCTGTGCAAGATAGCCAGTCCACCATAGCTTCTCCAAGGCCAGACACTATCGCCAGTACGCCTTGTCGCTAAAGGCCAAGACAAGACCATAGCCGAACTCCGCAACAACATTGTCTGCCAATGTGCAGACACAGCTCCAGCCCTCTTATCCCGAGCCCACAGCCTCGCCACAAGGCAAATGCGGGACTTTGCGGACACACAACTTCATTTCGCTCATCCCGAGCCCACGGCTTCGCCACAAAGTCAACTGCCGGACTCAGCGGACATACCGTTCCAATCCGCTCATACTACGAATAGGCTTAGTCTGCATATCCCTGCAGACAAGTCCAGTCCTCACACCCTGAGTCCATAGCCTTGTTACCAAGACACCTACTGGACTCAGCAAACACTGCTCCAGTCTTCTTATACAGTAGACTCCTCCAGTCCACATCTTCCGCAGACTGCTGCAGTCCGTGTATCCCAAGTCCACAGCCATGCCAGCAAGGCAACTATTAGACTCAGCGGACCCCAACTCCAGTCCGCATGCAGTGGCGGACACAAACTCCAGTACGCTTCTCCAAAACTCACAATCAAGGAACATAGTACTTCTGCCGAGCATGGCGGACTGAGACACAGTCCAGACACCACTGCACGATCTCCACGGACTGAGCCAAACATGGATTGGTTCAGAACCAACCATGTCCACACCACTGGAAACAAGCGTCAGTGCGCACTTACTAGCGGACACTAGATGCTCTCTGCCTGTCCCGGCAAGCTCCAGTATCAGTCCACACTGACTGGCGTCTCTGCGGCTTCCACTTGCCGCTTCACCAGAGCAAGACCAAGGAATTTGCAAAGCCAGTATACCGAGCTCTAGTTCTTCAATCCGCTTCTTGTCGGACTACGCGGATATAGTCGTTATCTGCTTGGTTACTTCCTGGGACCCAGCTGCTTGCAGAGCATAAGCCGGCGTGGCTATCCGCAGCTGTTGTACGCGTAGTCCGCGCGAGTAGACCGCCCAGACCACCACAGAACAAACCGTCAGCACCTGCCCCGCCGACCTGGCTGTCCGCCAACACTATCCGCATAGTCCGCGCGGACAGATTGCCCAAGTCCTCCATTCACCCACTTTCACTTCACAAATTTCAACACTCCCCCTTGAAGTGAGAAGTGGTGAATAACTCCAATAGCTCCCGTAAAGTTGCACCTAGTCCCTCTGATAGCATCTACGAAGAGATGTCCAAAACATAGTCCTCGCCCCGCATATCATGAACCATGAGGGAGCCTCCAGCATCTCCCAAAAGGAGACATGCGTCCCTCTACCTTCTTCTTCAACATTAACCTCCACTCATGCATCATATGAGTATCACCAACAAACTTGGGCATAAGAGCCCAAGCCTAATCATCTCTGAGAGTAGTCATCTCCTCAGCTTTGGTGTCAACCACCTCCTTGATTCTAGTGTGAGTCATCACAGCTAGAAGATACTCTCTCGACCAGAGTCCTTCTAAGGAAACATCGGACAAAGCTCGACGTGTTCCCTTCACTATATCGAGCTGGTGGCTTACTGATCCTCTTCAATCTCCGAAGAACATGATCACGGCTAACCACCTCCGGTCCTCCTCCTTAACCCTCTCAGTTCCCGAGCAAACTCGGAACAATGCTCCCCTTGCTTCCTGAATAAGATGCCTCCTCACTGGAATCAGGAGCACCTAGAGCAACGCTCCCCCTGCTTCCTGAACCAGAAGATATAACTCTTGAAAAAGAACTAGGTGGAACATCGCTCCTCCTTATTCCAGAACCGGTAGCCTCTGCCATTGAGCCAGAAGAACTTGGAGCATCACTCCCCCTGCTTCCTAACCATGAAGCCTTTACCCCGGAGCTAGAATAGTCTGGAGCTCCTGCTGACCCAGGAAGCTCCATCTGATCTTTAGCAACAGCCTCCTACAGCCCATCATCTAACTTGCTCATCTTTAGCTCCACAAATGAGCTATCCCAATACGACGTCAGCTCAATGATGACAACATCTCTCGACACGATGAGCCTCTTCGTCGCAGGAGCCATACACCTCCATCTTCTCTTCTTTTCATCATACCCAATAAAGACTAGGTTCGTCTTGAGAGCATCGAGAGAGTGTACGTAGCAGGTAGATCCAAACAACCTTAGGTACTTTACACTAGGCTTTACCCCGAACATCAACTCATAAGGAGTATTCCTATTTATCAGACTAAGAGGCATTCGATTGATGACATGAGCAGCATAGGCCATCCATTCCGCCCAAAGAGCCTTATGAATGCCTTTACTCTAAAGCCAAGACTTGTATATCTCCGTCAACCAATGGATCATACGAGCTGCAAAACTACCCTGCTGTGAATTATGTCCAGAAGAAAGCTCCTTCCGGATCCCATGCATTCTTCAAAAGTTCGAGAAGTCGGTTGAGCCAAACTCACCACCAATACCTATCCTCAACTTCCTGATCCGCAGGCCAAGGTGGCCTTCCACAAGCTTCTTGAACTCCACAAACAAGCGCATCCTGTTCGACTTCGCCTTTATGAAGTACACCAAAGTATACATTGAATAGTCATCAATCAAAATCAGGATGAACCTGCTACTCCAAGACTTACGGTGATGGTCAGTCCAACCAGAGCACAATGGATAACTCCAAAGGTGCTTTACATCTGGATTGTGTCTTATCAACCACAAAACTGATAAGCTTCACTTTGCTGACATCCCGCACATCCCTGACCATCGACATAGGATGACAATCTAGGCAAGCCTTTCACGAGTCTTCTTTCTGACATTGCTTTCAGCTTGTCCATCCCTACATGCCCCAGTCTTTCATGTCAGATAGCTGTACTATCACTGGCTTCATCCGATCAGCACCTGAACTTGTTGAATTCCCAAATAAGTTCTTCTCCTTACTCCCAACATGAGCTACGTTCGCCGCGAGAGCAAGACAACCTTGCACACTTTCCTGAGGTGACCATGCTGCTTGCATCTAAAGCACCTTAATCCTTCCTTCCTCTTCCCATCACGACTAGGAGAACACTCCTCTCTTGCTGATATGAAGTAGAAGGACCATCCTCCGGAGCAACCTTCACCTCCTTCCTGAACAACCCATCAAGGGAAGTCCAAACCTCTACTGCTGACCGACATCCTCTGATGTGGTCCAAGAGCTCCGATGAGATCACCTACTTGAGAATAGACTGCGCTTTCGCATTTGCCTCCTTCCAAGCTCTCATCTCTTCAGCATTGCTTGCAGTAACCTCTTGTCTTTCTGCTCCGCATACTACCTCCCAAAGGTCCTGGCCAAGAAGAAAGCTCTCCATACAAGACTTCCACCTATCAAAGTTCATCTATGTGAGAAGTTTAATTCCAAGACAACTTGCATCTTCCAATGCCATGGTTCTACCACTGGTTCCCTCTTCATAAGAGCAACAACTACATCAGTTGATCACTACTTATCAACTATAATCTAGCTCTGATACCATGTTAACATTAAAAAACCTGGCTCTGATACCATGTTGAATATTATCCAGGTGATCAACGAGACAGCCTGACGCCAAATTAATATTTCTGACCTATCAAGATCATACCTTGATAATGCAGAAATTTCCCTGGACCTTAGAGTGAGCAGGGGTTATCTCAACTAAAGTCAGTCAACTAGAAATCACATGCAGCACAAGAGTCTTATTGATTCACAACAAACTTCTTTACAAGGCGAGACATACATGGAGATACATGCTTCACCAAATCCAATACAGGGATGTAGAGCCAAATACAAAGACAACACAACACAAGCCCCGCAGACTCAAACACCAAGCCGCTGGTCTACTGCTATGGAGTTTGCACAATCTACCAGGTTGCCAGACCGTTTCCCATGCCGCACAAACTACCCCTAATTCTAATGCTTGATCTAGCCACCGATCTGAAAGCCGCCTGACTACGAGGTCGCCTACCCGCAAGACCGCACAAGTTACTATTCCGATTAGAATAGTCCTCCTGAAGCAGGCGACTTATTGAACCCCAAACCAAGTTGACAAAGAGAAGACTATCTTGTCGCTGTCCGCGTCCTGCTGTTTACCGCCAGTTGCTTAACCGCAGAGTCCGCATTGCCCCTAATAATAATCATAACCAAGTCCTGGCTTTACAGTGCTATCCGCACAACCTGCAAAGTACAACTAGGGTCAACTGAATCAAACCGCGCGGACACCAAAAGGTTGTCCGCAACAACTTTTGTGGGCTCAAGTTACTATTCACTAACTTCGGTTATCTACTATTCCTGATGTGACATGGGTCCTATTTATAGACACGATGATGAGTGTGGTCACCGCCCTAGCTGATAGGATTACCTCCACATCCCACACCAAGAATAAGTGTATCAACAAGCCTGCGGATACATAAACCTGTCCGCCGCTGCCTGTGCAAGATAGCAAGTCCACCATAGCTTCTCCAAGGATGGACACAATCACCAGTATGCCTTGTTGCCAAAGGCCAAGCCAAGAACATAGTCGGACTCCACAACAATACTGTCCGCCAATCCACAAACACAGCTCCAGCCGGCTTATCCCGAGCCCACAGCCTTGCCACAAGGCAAATGTCAGAGTTTGTGGAGACACAGCTTCATTCTGCTCATCCCGAGCCCACAGCTTCTCCACCAAGACAACTGCCGGACTTGGCGGACACACCGTTCCAGTCCGCTCATACTGTGGATAGCCCTAGTCTGCATATCCCTACAGACAACGCCAGTCTGCATACCCTGAGTGCATAGCCTTGTTACCAAGACACCTACCGGACTCTGCGAACACTGCTCTAGTATGCTTAAACAACAGACTCCTCCAGTCTGCATCTTCCACAGACTGCTCCGGTCTGCATATCCTAAGTCCACAGCCATGCGAGGAAGGCAACTATCGGACTCAGCGGGCCCCAACGCCAGTCCACGCGCAATGGCGCACACAAACTCTAGTCCGCTTCTCCCAAACTCGTAACCAAGTCCTACAGCACTTCTGCCGAGCTTGGCGGACTGAGACACAGTCCACAATCTACTACGCGATCTCCCCAGACTGTGTCAAGCATGGACTTGGTTCAGAACCAACCAAGTCCATGCCACTGACCATAAGGGCCAGTCCGCACTTACTGGCAGACACTGGATCCAGTCTGCCTGTCCCGGCGAGCTCAGGTATCAGTCCGCACTAACTTGACATCTCCGCGGCCTCCACTTGCCGCTTCAATAGAGCAAGACCAAGAAATTAGCCAAGCCAGTCTGCCGAGCTCTAGTATTCAGTACGCTTCTTGTCGTACTCCTCGGATATAGTCACTATCAGCTTGGTTACTTCCTGGGATCCAGTTTCTTGTAGAGCATAGGCCTACCTGCCTATCTGTAACTACTGTCCACTTAGTCCGCACGAGCAGACCGCCCAGGCCGTCATAGAATAAACCGTCTGCACCAGCTCCACTGACCTGCCTGTTCGCCGACCCTGTCTGCGTAGTCCGCGCGGATTGATTGCCCAAGTCCTCCATTCACCCATTTTCACTTTACAAATTTCAACAGACTCAATAAATATGACTCAATAAATATGACATAATAAATATAGTCTAATATATAGAACAATAAATATAACCATATTTTTTTGATCCGGTTATCCATTTTCTGCCCCGAAAAGCCTATTGAAGATTGCTCAGATAAATCTTTCCTTTAACAAATAGATTTTCCCGTTCAGGCTCATTTAACGTTATATAAATATGTCGCAATTAATATGACACAAATAAATATGACTTAGTAAATATGGCTCGATAAATATAGCCAAGGAAATATGGCGCAATAAATATGATTCAATAAATATGACCATAACAGTTATTCCGGTTTTCTATTTTTAGGCCGAAAAAACTCATTGAAAAACCTATGAATGATTTATCCTTTGGGGAACAGGTTTACCCGCTCGGGCTCGTTCAACACTCAATAAATATGTTATAATAAATATTTCGAAATAAAAATGGCGCAATAAATATTTCTCAATAAGATTGGCGTAATAAATATGGCTCAATAAAAATGTCTTATTAAATATCTCTAATGAAAATGCTTCAAGAAATATGGTTCAATAATTTTGTCTCAATAAAGATGACTCTTGAAATATGGCTCAATCATAATGGCTCAATAAATATGATATAACAAATATTGCCCAATAAATAAAGCTATAATTTTTTATCTCGTTGTCCATATACATCCCGAAAAAGACAATTCAAAAAAACTCGGATAAATCTATCTTTTACAAACAGTTTTACCCGTTCAGGCTCGTTTAACACTATATAAATATGGCGTAATAAATATGACAAAAATAAATATATCTATGTAAATATGACTAAATAAATATGGCCAACAAAATATGACACAATAAATATGTCTCAATAAATATGACCATAACTTTTGTTCATGTTGTCCGTTTTCCGCCCGAAAAAACTCATTTAAAAGAGCTCGAAATTATCTATCCATTGGGTAACAGGTTTACCCGTTAGGGCTTGTTTATTACTATACAAGCATTCGTGCACGAGGGACCCCGTGCGTGCGACATTCGTTGTAGGGGCGACAATTGTCGTCGGTGAGACATTTGTCGTGGGTGCGACATTTATCGTGGGGGCAACATTTATCGTGGGGGAGACATTTTTCAAGGGGAGACATTTATCGTGAGGGCGACATTTGTCATAGGGGCGTCATTTGTCGTGGTGGCAACATTTTTCGTGGGAGTGTCATTTGTCGTGGGAGCGATATTTGTCGTGGTGGGCGACATCGGTTTAGGGCGGCGACATCAGTCGTGAGCGGCGACGATCGTGGGAGAGACATTGGTCGTGAGTGGGACATTGGTCATTGACGACGACATTAGTCGGGGCCAGTAATATTGGTTGGGGGTGGCGACATTGGTCGGGGGTAGCGACAGTAGTCGGGGGCGCCTACATTGGTCGTGGGCGGTCACATTGGACGTGTGCGCCGACATTAGACGTGGGGGATGACACTTGTCATGGGATAAGACATCGGTTGTCGGCGGCGACATGGGTCACGGGCAGTGACATTGGTCGTGGGCGGCGACATCGGTCATGGGTGGCGATATCGATCGTCGGCGACAACATCAATCGAGGGAGGTGACAAAGCATCAAGTAAGAGTAAAGGAAACCTCCACAATGTCGACCTCCAACATCAACTTGCCGCTGGTAAACCCTCTGGAATGATTCATCCTAGTTAAGTCCCATCATTGGTTATGCAATTTTAAATGATAATTGATTGATAAATTAAATACTCATTAAATAAATTGTCCTAGAATTGAACAACACGTACAAATAAATTGTACACACATAAAGTGGTCAAAAAGGGTAAATAACAAAAATTACATCATAGTATTCCCATCAGCAAGTCCTCTACCAAACAATTGTTTAAATTTCCAGGGAAACATGGGGGTTAATGCAAAGAATTAAGCAAACAGATATAGAGTTCCAACGACAAAATAAATAAAATTACATATTCTCAACTAATTACATCTCCTCATAATGAATAAAATTAGAAAAACAACATGGAAAAGCTAATAAAATTATCAAAACATAATGGAAGTTAAGAAAGCTAATTTATTGAAAGATAAAATTATTAATAAACATTTATAGATTTGCACCTATGAAACATACCACAATTTTCTGTGAATAAAAATTGTTGATCTCATGGATCTTAGCTAAGAGATTGCTCTGCAACAAAATACACAAACTATCAATTCCTCAACTCATCGGTAGCTAGCAGCACTCGAATGATCAATACACCATATACCTAGGAAGAAAAACTACTCAATACTGGACAAAGTGAGATGGACAGCTTGGCTCCTTGAATCAATTGCTTGATATATAATCATCACATTAAAAAGAAAATGGGTCATTTGTGAAATTCGAAAACAGTAACTATAATGTCATAGCAATACAACATGGATTCAATAGTGGAAATAGGATTAAGAGAAGGTCATTAATAAACATGTTGATAATCAGAGAACCAATACTTACCTTTTCATTCGCATACATACCAACAATATGAGTTTTCCCATAACTCTATTTGTCTAGATGCTTTGGATTTTTTTTGAATTTATTAATTTTGCTCAAAAATTGAGACAAAATTCTATAGATTAAGAAAGTGAAGCATGTATGTTTTGAAAAATCTTGTATTGAATGATCTACCGTGCACATATGTACTAAAAAGTGAACACAACGGTGCACCATGCACGAAATATATGATATTTGTAGAGAGAGGGGGATGAAATATAAGATCAAAAAAGCACTGAGTTACCAATATTCCCCTCGCCGTCTGCCATAGTTTTAACTATAGTCCTTCTAAAGCTAGGACTACATCATGGTAAATAAAATGTAAATAAGATCACTATTTTGAATGATCATAGTATTTACATCAACTAACTCAATTGTTCGCAATTTTCGTTTTAGTTATTGTCACTGTGAAGCAGTTATATTAAATTAAAATGTTAAAAAGTAAATAAGAACAATTGCATCATAGTATTTACCTCTACCACCCCCCAACTTTTAATCTCATTTTGCTCATCTTATTTTACTTAGAACGGAAACATATTTAGAAATAATACAGTATATACAAATTTAAACAAATTGAAGATATATTTAAATGTATATTTAAACCCCAATAGCTAACATCTTTATTAATTAGAAGCACAAATGTAAAAATAAAACAAACTGCAAACATAAAATTTGAAAAACAAAAATCTGCCCGATACCTTTCACTTGATAGTTCTCTATTTTGGATGAACGGAGCCTGCAGATAGATAGAAGCATATGAGATTTGAAAGAATAGAAATAAATCGAAAACACACATCTGAAAACAAAAAAAAAGAAGAAAAAATATCAGGCAAAATTCAATGGCGTTTTATAACCAACTACAGAGTGATACTATTAGGAAGAACCAACTATGAACCAACCTAAATCTTACAACCATTCTAAAAAGAAAGAACAAAACATCACAAAGTTGAGAAGATAATAGGAAATCAAATCATTTTGAAGTGCTTGAGAGATAGAGAGAGCTGAAAAGAGGAGGGGTTTTAAACTCATGAACTATGAGAATTTTAGAAGAAAACCCCCAAATCAATTTAACTCCTAACTATAAGCATAATAACTCCTAGCTATATGAATCAACTCCAAACCCCCAAATCAGTTTTACTCCTAAAAGCATGTTGCACTTAATTATTCCTTGCAACAAGAAAACCATGCAACATTTATTCCTCCGCAATAGCATGCAACAATTAAATTTCGGTCCACCTAGGGAGAAAATAGGGAAGACACGCAGATAAATCAGGGAAACAAAGTTGCAAAATGCATAAGAAGAGAAACATTTAAATCAAAAGTGAAGCTAATTCTTTTTAGATACTAAAAAAATAAAACTCTATTTTTTAGTTAGAATAGTAGGAAGAACATAGCATATATACCTTTATGATGCCAGAGATAGAGACAGCAGCAATTAGGGTAATTGATTTCCAAGGCTGGATTGATTGAAGATTTATAAAAATGATTCTCTGCTAAAACTCAAAGACAATATGAATGGGATAAATAGATCTCATAGGAAATGCAAAGTATTGAGAAATGAGTCGGAGGATGGTTTACCAAATCGGAGATGGTGGACTTCTAGTAGGGAGAGCTTGAGGGGAGTAGTAGCGACTTTGAGTTGTTCCTGGAGTTGATTGCAGTGGATTGTCGGTGGATGTATGGAAGGCGGAGGCGAGAAGCGTGGGGCTGGAGAAAATGGCGAAAATGAGAAATTAGTGGGAGGGTGGATTCAATATTTAGGGTTCGGTGGTGCAGGCATGGACAACGATCTGTGGAGCGGCTGGTGTTGCGGCGCTAGAGGGATTTCGGCGAGCGGCGGCATGGAGTTCTTGAGTAGCATCGGTCGATCTGTTGATGCCGGAGTTTTATGGAGTTGAAGTGTCACCGGTGAAGAAGATCGCGTCAACCTAGCTGTAGTTGGAGAGGATGGATCATGATGCCCGTGGCAAGGGCTTCTATCGGGGTTAAGGAGGAGAAAACGCGAAGATTCCCTAAACCTTTTTGGAAGAAATGGGAAGAAATCAGGAATATAGCGATTTTGAGGTGGGCGTAGATGGCGATGATCTTTGTGGTAGAGGTGTGCGATGATCGCGGGAGGAGGAAGAATCATGATGCCCTGCACAGAAGTGAGGAAACAATTGCGGCTATCGCGATTTTGAGAGGGGGAACAGTGCACAGAAGGAATATTTAAAACCTAAATTTTGCGTTGTGCCTGGATAAAGTCCAAAATATCCCTAAGTTTAGGCCCAAAGAATGTTTTAATGAGGGCATTTTGACATATAAATGTTACACCATGTTACATCAGGGCTAATTAGGTCCTTGCTTATAGTATAAAGATGAATATGACACAGTAAATATGACGTTATCTGCCCAAAAAGTACAAAAAAACTAATGATTCGGTTGTTGGTTATCCGCCAGAAAAAGACAGTTAAAGAGAGCACATAAAGGTCTATCCTTGGCGATCAGGTTTACCCATTCGGGCTCGTTTATCGTACAATAAATATGACAAAAAAATCAGGCACAATTTATATGGCGTAATAAAAAGTGACATAATATATATGGTGTAATAAATATGCGTTAATAAGATGGCTCAAAAACTATTGCTCAATAAATATGCCACAAGAAATATGACTCAATAACTAAGTCTCAACAAATATGGCTTAATAAATATGGTTTAGTAAATATGATAAAATAAATATGGCGCATTAAATATGACCCACTAAATATGATCATAAATTTGGATTCAGTTGTCTATTTTTATTCTGGAAAAGCCTTTAAAAAGTTCTTTGAATGATTTATCCATTAGCAAATAGGTTTACAAAACGTGTGTTCGTTCAACGCTCAATAAATAAGTTATAATAAATACTACACAATAAATATGGGGTAATAAATATATCTGAATAAATTTGGCGCAAAAAATACAGCTCAAAAAATATGGCTTATTAAATATCTCTGGATGAAAATGCTTCAAGAAATATGATTTAATAATTATGTCTCCATAAATATGACCTTTGAAATATGGCTCAATCATAACGGCTCAATAAATATGGCAAAATCAATATAGCCCAATAAATAAAGCCATAATTTTGATTTGGTAGGCCATTTTCATCCAGAAAAAGACATTTAAAAAAAGCTCAGATAAATCTATCTATGACAAAGAGGTTTACCTGTCCAGGCTCGTTTAACGCTATATAAATATGGCACAATAAATATGACACCAATAAATATAAATCAATAAATAAGGCTCGATAAATAAGGCAACAGAAATATGGCACAATAAATATGACTCAATAAATATGATCATAATTTTTATTGTAGTTCTCTATTTTCAGACCAGAAAGGCCCATTTAAAAGTGCTCGAAATGATCTATCTATTGGTGAATATGATTACCTGTTTGGGCTTGTTTAGCACTCAATAAATATGGTATAATAAATGCGGCATAATAAATATGACAAAATAAATGTGTCATAATAAATATAGCCCAATAAATATTGCTCTAAATAATTTTTGCAATGGCAATCTTGTTTACCCATTCTAGCTCATTAAACACTCAATAAATATATGTCATAATAAATACTATATAATAAATATGACGCAATAAATATATCTCAATAAATTTGGCATAATAAACATGGCTCAATAAGTTTGGCTTATTCAATATATTTTAATGAAAATATCACAAGAAACATGTCTCAATAATTATGTCACAATTAATATGGCTTAAAAATATGGATCAATAAATATGACTTAATAAATATGGCATAATAAATATAGCTAAATAAATATAGAACAATAAATATAAACATATTTTTTGATTTGGTTGTCCATTTTTAGCCCCGGAAAGTCTGTTGAAAAAAGTGCTCAGATAAATCTATCATTTAGCAAATAAATTTCCCGTTCAGGCTCATTTAACGTTATATAAATATGGCATAATTAATATGACATAAATAAATATGGCTCAGTAAATATGCCTCAATAAATATGGACTAGGAAATTTGGCACAATAAATATGATTCAATAAATATGACCATAATTTTTGTTCTGTTTATCTGTTTTCAGCCTGAAAAAATTCATTGAAAAATCTCTGAATGAATAATCCATTGGAGAACAGGTTTTCCACTCGGTCTCGTTCAATAGTCAATAAATATGTTATAATAAATACTTCGAAATAAAAATGGCGCAAAAAATATTGCTCAATAAATTGGCGTAATAAATATAGTTCAATAAAAATGTCTTATTTAATATCTCTAATGAAAATGCTTCAAGAAATATGGTTCAATAATTATGTCTCAATAAAGATGACTTATGAAATATTGCTCAATCATAATGGCTCAATAAATATGACACCATAAATATTATTCAATAAATATAGCCATAATTTTTCATCTCGTTGTCCATATTCATCCCAAAAAAGACAATTCAAAAAAACTCAGATCAATCTATCTTTGGCAATCATGTTTACCCGTTCAGGCTCGTTTAACACTATATAAATATGACGTAATAAATATGACACAAATAAATATACCTTCGTAAATATGGCTCAATAAATATGACCAACGAAATATGGCGTAATAAATATGTCCCAATAAAAATGACCATAACATTTGTTCCGGTTGTCCGTTTTTCGCCCGAAAAAGATCATTTAAAAGGGCTCGAAATTATCTATCCATTGGTGAATAGGTTTACCCATTTGAGCTTGGTTATTACTATATAATATGACAGAGTAAATATGGCGTTATCAGCCCAAAAAGCCCAAAAAAGCCCGAAAAAGACAATGATCCGATTGTCGATTATCAGCTCGAAAAAGCCAATTAAAAAGAGCACATAAAGGTCTATCCATTGGCGAACAGTTTAACACATTCGGGCTCATTTATCGCTAAATAAATATGGCAAAAAATCGAGCGCAATAAATATGGTGCAATATAAAGTGACAAAATAAAAAAGGTGTAATAAATATGCGTTAATAAATATGGCTCTGAAATATTGCTCGATAAATATGGCACAAGAAATATGACTCAAAATTAAGTCTCAATAAATATGGCATAGTAAATATGGTTTAGTAAATATGATAAAAAAATATGGCGCATTAAATATGACTCAATAAATATGATCATAACTTTGGATTCAGTTGTCTATTTTTTCTTCGAAAAGCCAATTAAAAATGCTCTGAATGATTTATCCATTGGCAAATAGTTTTACCCATCGGGCTCGTTCAACGCTCAATAAATATGTTATAATAAATACTACACAATACATATGAGGCAATAAAATATATCTCAATAATTTGGCTCAAAAAAATATGGCTCAGTAAATATGGCTTATTAAATATCTCTTGATGAAAATTCTTCAAGAAATATGATTCAATAATTACGTCTAAATAAATATGACTCTTAAAATATGGCTCAATCATAATGGCTCAATAAATATGACGCAACAAATATAACGCAATAAATAAAACCAAAATTTTTGCTCTAGTATTCCATTTTTATCCAGAGAAAGACATTTGAAAAAAGCTCGGATAAATCTATCTTTGGCAAATAGGTTTAGCCGTTCGGGCTCGTTTAACACTATATAAGTAAGGTGCAATAAGTATAATACAAACAAATATAGATCAATAAATATGACTCAAAAAATATGCCAAAAAAATATGGCACAACAAATATGAATCGATAAATATGACCATAATTTTTATACTGGTTGTCCATTTTCAGCTCAGAAATGCCCATTTAAAAGCACTCGAAATGATTTATCTATTGGTGAACATGATTACCTGTTTGGGCTTGTTTGAAACTCAATAAATATGGCATAATAAATGTGGCGTCATAAATATGACAAAATAAATATGACATAATAAATTGCTCTCAATGAAAAAATTAGACAAAGTTTCATACTGAGCCCTAGGGGCCTGTTTCAACCCATAAAAAACTTTTCTTAAGTGAAACACATAATCTGGAAAGGTAAGAGTGACAATACCTGATGGTTGCTCAACATAGACCTCCTTTTTTATGTCATCATTCAGGAAAACTGACTTAATATCCATCTGGTAGACCTTAAATCCCTTATATGCAGCTTATGTAAAGAATAACTTATGAATTCAAGTCTAGCAACTGGTGCAAAAATTTGATCAAAATCAATACCTTCATCTTATCTGTATGCTTTGACAACCAGTCTAGCTTGTTCTTGATGACAACACCATTTTCATCAAGCTTGTTTTTATATAATCATTTTGTTCCTATGATGTTATGTCCATGTGGTCTGAGAACCAGCTTTCAGACTTTGCATCTTTTGAACTGGTTCAATTCCTCTTGCATAGCCACAATCCAGAATTGGTCTATTTGGTTTCTTCAAACTTCTTGGGTTAAATCTGAGACAGAAAGCTTAAGTACATTGTATTGTTGTGACTTCTGCACCTTGTTGTTACACGATGACTTGCATCCCCAATTATTAGATTTTTGGAATGACCTCTCAAGTGTCTGATAGCTGCTGACATCCTTTCTTCAACATCTTGAACTTCTACTTCAGGAGCCTGAAGATCATCTTCGATTTCCAATCCAGCTGAACCTTCTTCTGGAATGATCACACCCTCATCCTTTTTTTGTTCAGCAGGACGTGTGTCATTAATCCTGAGCTTGTCCATCCTCAAATTTGCACCTGCAGTTCTAGAAGAGCTTGTCAGCCCACTGTGAATCATAGAAGATTTATCAAACATTACATTAATGGACTCTTCTACAACCTGATTTTTTTAAGCTGTAGACCTTATATACTTTGTCGTGGTTTTTATACCCAACAAAAATTTCCTCGAAGATTTTGCAGCAAACTTTGTCAGGTAGGGCATCCCATTATTTAGCACAAAGCAATTGCTTCCAAAGATTCTGAAATATATTAGATTTGGTTTTCTGTCTTTCATGATCTCATTGAGAGTCTTCTTGTGGTACTTGTTGATAGATGCTCTATTCAGGATATGACGAGTAGTGTTCACTGTCTTTGCTTAGAAGTATTCTGGAAGAGAAGTGTCACTAAGCAAAGTCTTTTCAGCCTCTATGAGAGTTTTTTTTCTCTCAGCAATGTCATTTTGGTGGGGTGTTCTTGGAGAAGAAAACTCCTGAAAGATCCCTTGCTCTTTGCAGAACTCTGTTATGCTTTTAGATTGAAACTCTGTGCCATGATCACTTCTGATTTTGATCATAGTACAACCTTTTTCATTTGAATCTGTTTGACAAAAGTCACAAAGTTATCAAAGATTTCAGACTTTTTCTTAAGAAAGAATACCCAAACAAATTTTAAAAAGTCATCAACTATCACAAGGGTATAGACTTTACTACCTATACTATGGATTGATATAGGACCAAATAAGTATATATGCAGGAAGTTTAGACACCTCTCAGAATCTTTGGACCCAATGCTTTAAAGGATGCCTTTGTCTGTTTGCTCTTTTAGTATGTAGAGCAAATGCCCTCTCTCGTGCATTTCAAATTGGGTCCATTTCTGACCAACTCTCAACTAGAGAGTTTGCTGATGACCTTGCAATTCAAGTGAGCAAGTCTCTTGTGTCATTGCACACAATAAGAGACTTTCATTTTCTACTAGGCGCGCAGGAGAATCTGAATCTATACATAAGAAATTTAAATAATAAATATTTTCACTCCTAGTGCCTAACATAATGATCTCTTGGTCACTTGACCTTTTGATTAGACACTTATCCTTATGGAAGACAATGACATAGCCAATATCACAGAGTTGACTTATGCTAATCAGATTGTGTTGCAATCCTTCCAAATAAGTCACTTTTGTGATGGATACTATGTCATTGATGATCATACCATAGCTTTTAATAACTCCTCTGTCTGAACTACCAAATATGACTGTAGGTCCATTCCTCGTTGGAGTGTAGTCTTTCAGATGACTTCTTGTTCCAGTCATGTGTCTGAAACATCCACTATCCAAGTACCATATAGACATTTGATGGGTACTTGGACTAACCTGCAATCACAGATTTAGTTTACCATAGGTACCCAAAAAGATTTGGGTCCTTGGTTCATGTTAGCATAAGATTGAATATTTTTCCTTACAGCAGCCCTGACAGGAAGACTCATCTTTGCCCTTGACACATTTGGGTTGTGTCAACAATCTATGACAAAGTGTCCCACTTTGACAAGTTTCAGCACTCATGAATATTATATCTTCTGTTTTGAACAATCTTAGATGTGTGCGATTCATCAGACTTTTTCTGTTCAGAGGGAAGTGTAGCAACCCTCTTCCTATTTCTTTCAGCTATAATCTGGCTGAAAGTAAGCCTGCCAGCAAGTTCACTTGGTTTATTCTGACTGACAACAACAAATGTCTGCTTTCCAGCTGACAAGATGTTGATGGCATCAGAAATAGCTAAGTGAGGCTTACTTACAGTATTTCTCACGACCTTATTCTTTGATGAAAGACCTTGGTTGTGGGTACTGCCTTACTCTTTAGAGTGGTGCTAGAGCACTAAACACAAATGGTACATGGTGTGTCATTTGGATTTCTTCATGGGGAGTCTTCAGTGCACTCAACCCCATGCCCTTTCTCTTCCATTAGTTGCATTAATGCTCTTACAAGAAGAATTTTCATTCTTCGAGTGACCATACATGCTGTCATGGTCATACCTATTAGAAAGGAGAACTACCTTTTGAAAGGTTGTTAACTGGAGGATGTTACATCATGCATTCAGCCAAACAGTAGAATTGGAATCGACTTTAATTCCAATTCCCGCGGGAATTGAAGGTGGGATAATTCCAATTCATGCATCCCATTTCCTGCCAAATGAACTGAGCCTTAGGGTTTCAATATGTTCCCCAATTTCACTCAGGGTTTCATGGCAAACCTCAATCCTAACCTCATCTTGAAAATACCACTATAAATTCAGCAATCCAACAACACTATGACTATAATCGTATCTAGATCTCAAACCCTAATCGTCAGTTCGGTTGGATGGTTTTGATTTTAGAGAATTGGAATTCATCAAACCAAAACCTGAAGGAATCATAATTGGAGTAAGTTCCAATTAAGTTGTCCGCAATTCCAAAATCCAAAGAAATTGGAATTGGAATTCACCTCATTAAGGCACAATCAGGAAATTTCTCTCTTTTTTCATATCATGAAGGCAAGCAAAAAGAAGAAGATGAAGTGGAGAAAGAAGATGAAGAAAAGGAGAAAGAACATGAATAGTAAGAAGGGAACAAATTGAAGGAAAGAAGAAAACGAATGCAACCGGTCAAGGAATGGTACGAAGGAAGAAGAAAACGACTGCCCGAAAACATCGAACTGGAGACGGCGACAAAGAAGGAAGTGTGATCCGGCGATGATGGAGGCCGTTGCTGATCTTGAGGCGAGATCCACGTCAGCGACATGGAGGGTGATAAGGAGATGCTCAAGGGCGCGACTGGGAATAAGGCCACATGCACAAAACCTAGTTGAGTAGATAAGAATTGGGAGTTGGCATAACTCAATTATGCGGATTTTGATGAAATCCAATTCCACTGTGATTTCCGCCCAACCTAGTAGCTACAAGGGAATTATTTAAACCAAAACCATTTCCTTGGGTCCAATCTTATGAACCGAATGCACCTTAAATGAAATCGTCATGCAGACATCACCACTTAAGTTGGAGCGATTTCCTTGACTTCACCGCATCATGATTCATGCCTATGCCCAGAATTGTGTATCGAATGATTCTACCTATCTGTGGAGGGATCACATGCCCCAGGTTCCTAATGAACCATGCCGTCGATAGACTCCTCCACTTACAGTAGGGGTTGTCACAATGCAAGAAAGAAATGCAAAAAATCTACATAAATCCTAAAACATAGAGGAGGACTGTTATCTTCTTCGATCTTCTTCCAGCTATGAGATTCTTCACCAAGAAGAATGTGCACGAGCGGGAAAAAATCCTCTTCACTTTGTCGGAAACGGATCTCCGATCGGCTTCCTTGATCTCTGACAACACCACCTTCTCTTCTCCAAGGGCTCCCTTCCTCTCATTATCCAAACCTAAGAGAGGACCTAATAGGGTTAGAAGAGCTTCTCCACCATCAGATGTTTCATCGAAGGGATTTATGGTTGTGATTAAAGTCAAATTAGCAATTACACGTCGAACACATGATCGTGTGCCACGGGCATGCGTTGCTCGCAAACATCTACCTAAAACTTTCATGCACAATCTCCTAAATGGGTGCACGATCGTGTGTCAAACAGGCGCACAATCAAATGATAGAACTCCAAAATTACAAGTCATAGCTCACAAAAGTGCATGGGTTGGTGCACCATAATGGGTCAAGGGTGCATTATCACATGGTAGATCAACTTTGTTGAGCTGTAATATCTATCGAAGTTGATGGTCACGCCTCAAAATGCGCACGGTCGTGCGTGAAGTAGATTTTAGATATTCTCACACAAGCTCAAAATGAAGAAATGCCCATGTCTGATGTCCGCTCATAGCATTGAACACGTTCCCTAAGGTTTGAAATCGAGGTATTACACCATGTATCCCACTTGACGCCAGTAGGGAGACCACCCGTTTGAGCCATGCCTCCCGAAGGGTCTGACAGTCAACCTGATGCCTCTCTATACTATTGAGCTCCAGTTGTCCAAATCAACTACCCTCATCTACGAATGCCCAATAGAACTACTGCTCATGCAATGCAAGGGGCTCTCCATCGACATTCAGAATTAGTTCCCAGACATAGAATTTGAGGACTAGGTTGTTCTATTAGCAGAGGATGCAATGCCCAACCTGATAAGAGTCTATTCACGCAAAGGAAAGAAGGAGAAGAATCAAGTTCGACACGTGCTGCACCGCACTCGTATTTTATATGTAAATTTATATTTATTTCTTCATAATTATTTAATGATTAAATGATCATGTAAACTCGTTTATATAAAGGAATGTGGAGTAATTAGGGTTATCAAAGTAGTCTTGATCATGTAAAACCCTCTACATAAAGGAGTGTCAAGAAGGGCTAGCGACACCTTGCTGGGTTTCGGTTCTCCCTCATTGTATCATGAATTCTGGCAAATTGAATTGTAATCTTCCTTCTTTTATCTCCCTATGTTCTCTTGGGTACATCCACACCTCTCTCTTGCTCTTGCACCCGCCCTCGCTGTCCAAGACCCCAACCAACACCAAATTCTTCACAAAATAGTTATTTTTTTATTGGAAGGTAAAAAATTTGCAGATTCATGTAGTTATCTCAGACTTTATAAGCTTGAGTGGAGTAAGCGAATTGTAATAATTTTAATACACTTGTACATTGTATCGATCAACTTAATTTTTGGGAAATATCATATAAACTACTCATGCAGTGCAAGGAGCGTGTATATTAGACTAGCAAACATGCAAGAAGTTGCAACTCACAAAAGCGTATTGGTTGATCCACGACCGTGTGTCAATGGGTGCATGATCACTTGGCAGATCAACATTGTTGAGCTATCAAGGTGTGCATGATCACATGGCAGATCAACTTTGTTGAGCTATAATATCCATAGAAGTTGATGGGCGTGTCTCACAAGGTACACTGACGTGCGTATAGGGAATTTTAGACATTCTCAACGAGTTCAAAATGAAGAATTCCCCATGCACGATGTCTGCTTATAGCAATGCACATGCTCCCTAAGGTTCAAAATTGGAGTATTACACCATGTCTCTCACTTGACGCTAGTAGGGAGAACCATTTGTTAGAGCCATACCTCTCGGAGGGTCTGATAATCGACCTGATGCCACTCAACACTATTGAGCTCTACATGTTCAAATAGACTACCCTCATCAACGATTGCTCAATAGAACAACTCCTTATGCAATGCAAGGGCCTCCCCATCACATTCAGAATTAGTTCCCAGATTTTAACCTTGAGGACACGGTTGTTCTATCACCAGGGGATGCAATGCCCAACCGATGAGGGTCTACTCGCTCAAAGTAAAGGAGATGAATCAAGTTCGGCTTGGGCTGTGTCGCACTCGTATTTTTATTTATGTTTATATTTAATTTCTTATTGTTGTTTAATGACTAAATGATCATGTGTAAACTCCTCTATGTAAAGGATGTGGACGAGTAGTTAGGGTTATCAAAGTAGTTTTGATCATGTGAACTTCTCTATTTAAAGGAGTGACAAAGAGGGCTAGTGTCCCCCCCCCCCCCCCCCCCCCCAAAGGTATCATGAATTATAGGAAACTGAATTGCAATCTTCCTTCTTACATCTCCCCAGGCTCTTTAGGGTACCTCCACACCTTTCTCGCGTTCTTGCTCTTGCACTCGCTGGCCAAGACCTAAGCCAACACCAAATTCTTCACAAAAATAGTTGTTTTTTTAACGGAAGGTAAATACAGTAGTAGATTCTTGTAGATATCTCAGACTTTCTAAGCTTGAGTGGTGTAAATGAATTGTGGTAATGTAAATACGCTTGTCTATTGTATTGATCAACTTAATTTTTGTGAAATATCATATAAACTTCTCCAGTATTACAAGGAACATGTATATCAGAATAGCAAACATGCAAGGAGTTCCAAGCAAATGCTAGAAATATTACGTAACTGGCACACATTGTGGGGTGACAATGTTTCAAATGAAGGTTTGTTTGGCAGTGTAGCATAACTTCTATTGATCATCATCTACATCACCAAATGAGCCTCATTTTTATACATTACTTCGCCTCATGCATGCATTCTATAATACAGATAATGTGAGTTGACTCCCATGATTATAGTCATGAGTCATTTAATTTGTTGGTAAAACCTCTTGATTTGGCATAACAAAAGTATGTTAAATGATATACGTATGTCTTATGTATGCATGGAAAGGAAAAAAAATCTATTCGTACTTGAGTCATAACAGCTAGAAGCTTAGATGTACGCTTGGAGAAAAACGTCGAGTACTGAGAACTTACGTTTTATTCTACTCGATGCACATCTAGATAGTTCTGACGTTACATTGATTTCTCCTTTGTCAGAGGAAGCAATATTTATATTGGGTACCGAAGAAAAGAAATTGATAAATGTCGAGATGAAGTCAAAGTTTAAAGAATGTCCACTAAGATGAGTAAAATATAAGAATTTTTATTGTAATATTTCTGAAGGCTATAATTAAGGAATTTTGATTGAATCATTACAAATTTAAGAATGGGAGGCAGGCTAATTCAAGAAAGAATATACAAAGGATATTGGACACTTAATTAAGGAGAAGTCAATATTTGAGAATATTTATTGATGCCTAATTCTGATAAGTTTGGAAATATGAAGGAAAGATTTCAAAAAAAGTATATAAATACAGAAGGATGAGCAGATTATGATAAAGTATTCTTCTCCTTAATCAATTCATTCATCTCTCCTTCCTCATGGTTCATCCTTTTCTTCTTCCCCCTAACTTTTTGAAAAGGGATACTGAAACACTGTAAAGAAAAGAGAGTTGTGGCGTCTTCCCTTTCTCTGGCTACTGAAGCCCCTTAAAGCAAAGATAGATTTATTCAAGGTAGTATCAACGATTCTCGTCGATCGTTGAGCCGCGGTCGATGATACTCGTCGATCGTCGAGCCGCAGTCGACGATACTCATCGATTCTCGTTGATCGTCGACCAGCGGTCGACGATACTCGACGATTCTCGTCGATCGTCGACCCGCGGTCGACGATACTCGTCGAACTTGGGTTGACGACACTCGTCGACCCGCGTTCAACGACTCTTATCAATCCTTCAAGGCAACACTTTGCCCACAACCCCATTCAGGTCGGTGATTGGTAACCTTTACCAATACAGTCAATCATCCAACTTCTCCACATCTCTTATGTGCGGCCCTGCAGGCTCATATTGCGTTGGCAGTGAGATTATATACCTTAGCTTCTTCTTATCTACCCCCTCCGGATACTCTCCGTGGAAAGGAAAGCTACAACCGGATCCATCCATGAAGTCCATCGATCTATCTCCATGAGCTCTCCTTCTTCAATGTAGGGGCAGAACAGGTCGGTGATGGTACCCCCACATGGAGACCATGCTTTGCTAGTTGGTAGACCCAATCATTTTCCTCCCAGGGCATGTGCTGGATGGAGAAAGTTTGGAACATGCCGATGACCCCCTTTACTTTGGCTAAGTACAAACGCAGGGTAGGCTCCCTTGCCTCAAACTCCACATTGATCTGAGAAGCTACCACCATGGAGTCGGTAAGGACCTCCACGTCCAACACCCCCAGCTCCCTGGCTAGCCGCAACCCTGCTATCACGGCCTCATACTCGGCCTGATTATTCGTAATGTGGAAGTTCACCACTACAGTCTGCACAATTCTAGTTCCTTGAGGGCTCTCCAAGATCACCCCCTCTCCTAGGGAATGCCTCCCTGAGGCGCCATCCACCTTTACCTTCCAAGGAGTCGGACAGCTGAATTCTTCATCTGCCACTTTAATCACATAATCAGCCAAGAATTCGGCCATTGCTTGAGCTTTGATCGAGTGGAGCGGAACGAATGAGACGTCGAACTCACTCAACTCCACTGACCACTTGGCCATCCTGCCTGAATGCTCCACCCCCTCAAAGATGTTTAGGATGGGATGGTTAGTCACCACTCGGATCGAGTGCGCCTGGAAGTAAGGTCGCAGCCTCCGGGCTGAGATGATCAAGGCGAAGGCCAGCTTCTCCAAAATCGTGTACCGGAGCTCGGCCTTCCTCAGGACCCGACTCACGTAATAAATAGGGAGCTGCTTCTTCCCCTCTTCACGAACTAAGATGGAGCTCATGGCATCCGCCCCGACCCTGAGATATAAAAATAGGTCCTCCCCTCCTTCGGCCCTTGGAGCAGCGGAGCCTGAGTCAATTGCATCTTGAGGGCCCGGAACGCCTCCTCGTATTCCTTGATCCATTCGAACCTTTGACTGCCCCTTATTGTCTTGAAGAAGGGGGAGCACTTTTCCCCGGCCTAGGAAAGGAACCGACTCAGCCCTGCCAGTTTCCCTGCCAGGCGCTGCACCTCCTTAGTGTTCCTTGGCGACCCCAGCTCCAAGATAGCCTTGACCTTATCAGGATTCGGCTCGACCCCTGCAGGGGTGAGTAGGTGTCCCAAGAACTTTCCCCTACTATCCCCAAAGAGACACTTCAGAGGGTTCAGCCGCATCTTGTACTTGCGCAGGGTGGCAAAGATCTCCTCTAGATCCTGGAGGTGGGAGTCCACATCCCGACTCTTGATCATGAGGTCATCCACGTACACGGTTGGAACCCTAGTTCTAATTTGGGTAAGGAACACTATTAGGAATATTAGATTGACCTAACATGTATAGTCATGGGTCATAGGATTATTTCCAGGATTGGTCATTCAGAAGGACTCTCCAGCATTGCAGAAAAGAAGTCCAAGAAATACCATTAAGACAAAGTCAGAGAATCAGATCGACGATCGTCGAACGCAGTTTGACGAACGGCGATCTCATGTCGATGAATTCTGAGTTCCTTCTCTGAACTTAGGTCGATGATCTCAAGACTCAAGCAAGGCTGTGTCAACACCATCACAGCAACTGTGTCGACACTCAATAGTTCTCTCAGCTCGACGAACATAGAAACTGAGCTCGACGAACTGCAAGCTCCGGTCGACGAATGCAAGTAAGATATTCAGCTCGACGAATCCATCTGAGTTCGACGAATGTCGAACTCAGGTCGACGATTGACGAACTCGATGAAAGTTCAGGTCGACGATTTCTGAGCAATCAGTGACAGTTGGCAGAAGTAATTAAGGATTAATTATAGTCAACGTTCCCAGTGAAAATAGCCGTTCAAACGGACAGTTACAGAAGATTAATTATGGATCAATTTCCAAAGCATCTTCCACTCTCGGGAATGTTCCTTCCGCCATCAAGATTAAGGAATTCAAATATAGAGTTTCATATACAGAGAAAAGAGAATACAGAAGACAAATAATAGACACAGAAAGGGCAATATCACCACAGTAACTAGAAACCCTAGACCAGAGCAATAACAGCTATCTGAAGAAGAAGAAGAACATTCAATCACTATCAAGAGTCTTCTTCCTTCAATCCTACAGGATAACTTCAAGGACAACAAAAAACATATCAGTCAGAAGTTCCTGAAGATTACTCTGGTCCAGGCGTGCAGATTGAAGGCCTATCACCATGAAGCAAAGCTCCAGTTCTCTCCTGAACCACTCAATATCTCAGGGGGAGCTTTTGCTGACATCATATCCACAAGTCTTCTCTCTGACTGTTGACAGAGAAGACAAAATCACTCTCTTCCCCCTCCTATATAAAGGGTTGTCATCTCCCTTCAAAAGTGATTCCTGGTTGCAAGTCTCCTTCCAAAAGACTTGAGGTTTTGGTTTTTCGGTACCTGATCAAAACCCATTGGTGTCAGGCACCTGATCAAAAACCTGAGTGGATTCCTACCAGGGTTGTAGAAGAGTGGACTACCCAGATTTGGGGAACCATTATAAATTTCCTTGTGTCTTCTGTGTTGCTTGATTTCTTTCTGCATCTCTTATTTTATATTTGTGCTATGATATTTAGAACTCTAATCAGCATTAGTTAAGATCTATCCCCCTATCTTTCAATTGGTATCCGAGCGAGGTTGGTTAAAATACCAGACCTTAGAGGTTGGTTAACCTTACCAGGTTGGTTAAAGTCCACACCTTACCAGGTTGGTTAATCTACCACACCTTAAGAGGTTAATTGGTTGTACAGGCTAACACCTGAACCAAAAGATCCTTTGATAGATCTTAATAATCTTTTGAGTTCTATCATGACACAAATTGCAGATGTTTTAAGCACCAGACTGCCGATGTGCAATCTAGATAAGCTTGCACTATGGAAGACAAGGATTAGATTTTATATGGACTCCATTGATGAAAACATCTTTAAATCTATTTTGTCAGGTCCAGCTCAACCTCAGGAAACAACAAGTCCAAATGTTGTCTCATCATCTCAATGGACAGATGCCCAGAAAAAGATGAAGATTGCTGATGCACAAGCAATGAACATTCTAGCCCAATCAATGTCTGATGACATTTTTGAAGAACTTGCTGAATGTTCATCTGCAAAGGAAATGTGGGACTCCATCACAGCAATGGATGTTGGATAAGCAAAAGAAAGAACATTTAATGCTGAATCCTGGAGTGACTCAGATGCTTCCTCCTGTACGACTGAAGATGAAGAAGAAGCAAGAGCAAGAAAATTTTGCCTAATGGCAATAGATGCTTCTCGCAACAGCTATGCTGAAAAATCTGAAGAATCAGAGTGTGAATCAGATGAAGAGGATCAGGTTATTTCTTCCCTTGACTCTTCTTCAGCTAAATTTAACACTGATTTCCGATTATCACATACAAATCAATAGAAAATCTTAGTTCAAAATATTTCGTCGAACGGAGATCGACGACATTAATACTGTTCATCGAACGCAGATCGACGAACTATGAACAAAGATTTTACAAAGTGCTCCTATTCAGGACTCTGTGCTCGACGAAACAAATTTAGTTCGTCGAACAGAGATCGACGAAAATGGATCACAGAAAATAATTATTACCTTTTTGTGAATAGAGATCAACGATCCCAATATCATTCGTCGAACTCAGATCGACAAAAATATTTTTCGTCGAACTCAGAATTTCAAAACAGAAATTTTTATTCTATTTCTAATTATTATAAAAAAGAACTAGGACTCAAGGTTATCTGGGTCCAGAATTCCTAACATCTCCTTGCAGGAAAAGATTCAGCCCCAGCTAATACAGAGGATATATCAGTGGCTGTTGGATTTGGGCAAGGAAATGTATTTGGGGGGAGTTTGGCTAGTTGTAGTAATTTAGTTCTTGTATTATTTATTTTGTTTCAAAGCTTCCATGTACATCTACTGATATCATATAAATCAAGCAGATTGTTTTTGCTATGTTTTTAAGTAAATAGTGTCCTTACCCAAATAGGGGAAGATTGTTGGAACCCTAGTTCTGATTTGGGCAAGGAACACTATTAGGAATATTAGATTGACCCAACATGTATAGTGATGGGTCATATGATTATATCCAGGATTGGTCATTCAGAAGGACTCTCCAGCATTGCAGAAAAGAAGTCCAAGAAATACAGTTAAGACAAAATCAGAGAATCAGATCGAAGATCGTCAAACACAGTTCGACGAACGACGATCTCAGGTAGACGAATTCTGAGTTCCTTCTCTGAAATCAGGTCGACGATCTCAAGACTCAAGCAAGGCTGTGTCGACACCATCACATCAACTGTGTCAACACTCAACAGTTCTCTCAGCTCGACGAACACAGAAACTGAGCTCGATGAACTGCAAGCTCTGGTCGACGAACGCATGCAAGATATTCAGCTCGACGAATCCAGCTGAGTTCGACGAATGTCGAACTCAGGTCGATGATTGGCGAACTCGGCGAAAGTTCAAGTCGACGATTTCTGAGCAATCAGTGACAGTTGGCAGAAGTAATTAAGGATTAATTACAATCAACATTCCCAGTGAAAATAGCTGTTCAAACGGACAGTTACAGAAGATTAATTATGGATCAATTTCCAAAGCATCTACCACTCTCTGGAATGTTCCTTCCGCCATCAAGATTAATGAATTCAAATACAAAGTTTCATATACAGAGAAAAGAGAATACAGAAGATAGATAATAGACACAGAAAGGGCAATATCACCACAGTAACTAGAAGCCCTAGACCAGAGCAATAACAACTATCTGAAGAAGAAGAAGAACATTTAATCACTATCAAGAGTCTTCTTCCTTCAATCCTACAGGATAACTTCAGGGACAACAAACAACATATCAGTCAGAAGTTCCTGAAGATTACTCTGGTCCAGGACTAAAGATTGAAGGCCTATCACCCTGAAGCAAAGCTCCAATTCTCTCCTGAACCACTCAATATCTCAAGGGGAGCATTTGCTGACATCATATCCACAAGTCTTCTCTCTGACTGTTGACAGAGAAGACAAAATCACTCTCTTCCCCCTCCTGTATAAAGGGTTGTCATCTCCCTTCAAAAGTGATTCCTGGTTGCAAGTCTCCTTCCAAAAGACTTGAGGTTTTGGTTTTTGTGGACCTGATCAAAACCCATTGGTGTTAGACACGTGATCAAAAACCTGAGTGGATTCCTACCAGGGTGGTAGAAGAGTGGACTACCCAGATTTGGGGAACCACTATAAATTTCCTTGTGTCTTCTGTGTTGCTTGATTTATTCTGCATTTCTTATTTTATATTTGTGCTGTGATATTTAGAACTCTAATCAACATTAGTTAAGATCTATCCCCCTATCTTTCATACACCTCTAGATTTCTCCCCTTCTGCTATTTGAAGACCCTATCCATCATCTTCTTGTAGGTCTCCCCTGCGTTCTTCAGCCTGAAGGGCATCATCTTGTAACAGTAGCATCTATCCCCCGTGATGAACGAGACATCCTTAATGTCCGGGGCGTGCATCCTGATTTGATGATAACCTAAAAAAGCATCTAGAAAACTCACTACAGAAAAACCAACGGCTGAGTCAACCAGCGCGTCGATCCGAGGCAAAGGATAACAGTCCTTAGGATAAGCTTTATTAAGTAAATAAAAATTGATACACATCCTCCACCGGCCGTCTCCCTTTTTGACCATGACCACATTGGAGACCCAGCCAGGGTATTGGATCTCGGACACGAAGCCGGCCTTGAGAAGCTTTGCCACCTCCTCACTGATGGGCTCTGCCAGCTTGTCTGCAGTGGACCTCTTCTTCTATTGGACAGGGTGTATTCCTGGGTCCAAGTTGAGGCGGTGGCAGGCCACGTCTGCGTCAACCCCCGGCATCTCCGCAGTGTTTCAAGCGAAGATGTCCACATTCTTCTGGATGCACTCCAGCATCCTGCCTTGGTCTTCTGGGGTCAGCCCTCCGCTGACGCGGACCTTCTCCGCCCTGCCTCCACGGGTGAGCACCTCCAACTCCACCACTTCCTCTGCAGCCTCCAACCTGGACTGACCTCCCCATCCTTTAGCATCCCTCTCTTCCGAGACCGGGATCTCCACCTCCACCTCTTCCTCCACGGCCACCACTTCGGCCATCTCCTCCTCTGTGCAGCTCTCCACCTCCAGCTCCTCCCTGCCAGTTTCCTGTTCAGCCTCCTCCATTCTTCGCTCCATCTCCTCGGCTCCCTCTTGCCAAGAGATGGAGTTCACGGCGGTGACATAGCATTCCCGTGCCACCTTTGGGTCCCCGCTGACCTTGACCTGAATCCCCTCGGTGTTGAACTTCAAGCACTGGCGGAATGATGAGGGGACGCAGCGGAAGGCGCTGATAAGGGGCCTCCCAAAGATGCGCTATAACTGCTGGGGGCGTCCATGATGATAAACCTGCAGTTCCTGGACTGCCCCCCCCCCCCCCAGGGTAACATGGAGGCCGACTCCTCCCTCCACTTCCTTCCTCTCCACTAAAAACCCGAACAAGGGTCAATCCGAGGCCATCACCCTCTTTGCCTCCACCTTCATCGCGTCAAACACATTTTTAAAGACGACGTTGACGAAGCTCCTGTTGTCCACGAGGATCAGAGAGACAGTGAAATTTTTGATGGCTGTCTTAATGACCAGCGCATCAAAGAATGGATCCTCGTGATCTGGCATGTCGCTTTTGGAGAAGGTGATCCTATCCTCCAGGGGTGGGGCTTGGGATGTGGAGGCAACGCCCCGACGGTGCATGGTGTGGAGGCTCGCCTTGCGGGAAGCCTCGACCCCCACCCCTCCGTGGATCACTCTGATCCCTCCTCAGGTTCCAACATCCACCCGGTCTTCGCAACGATCCTCCTCCGCCTGAGGCAGGACCTCCTCAATCCTCACTTCTTGTTGTCCCTGCTGCTACTGCTGCTGCCCCCTATTCCCTCTCATTTCAAGGAATTCTGGGAATGTGGCTGTGGCGTGCCCCTCCTCCTGATGGAAGTCACAGTAGGGCAACTCCACCCTAACTTCTCTCCTCCTCCTCCTTACTATCCTCCTCCTCGCCCCCCAAGGTTATGGCCATAGCCTCTTCCTGATCAGGGAGTCGGGGCCTCTAGGCCTGCCTCCAGCCCGGGGGGGTGGAATTGTTCTTGCCCCCCTTGATAGCGATCCCTTCCGTAGTATCCTCTCTGTGGCCCCTGCCCTTACCACTCAAGTCTCCAGCCTAGGCGGTGGTCTGGCTCCCGACGCCCCCACCTCCGCTGCTACTGCACCTAGAGCTGCCTCTACTCCCTCTACTGGGGCTCTCCTCTCCACTCCTCCTCTCGACTCCTTTTCTTCCTCCGTGGCCCACCTAGCCAGCTTCCACGCAAACTCCAGGTTTGATGACTCCCGATAAACTTCTCTTGCCGCCCTCTCCATCAGCTCCTCATAGGAGAGGGGGGAACTCTCTTCAGCTCAATCCTGAAGAACCCCTGCTGCAGGCCCAGGGTAAAGGCCATCATCAAACTATGGCCTGACATCTCCTGGACCTTAGTGACCTCCTCCTGGAACCAATCCACGTAGCTCCCCAGGGTCTCATTCACCCCCTGCTTGATGTGGAACAGGGATTCAAACTCCTTCTTCCTCCTCTTCGAGGTAGTGAACCTCAACATGAACCCCCGATACAACTCCTCGAAGTAGTAGATGGAGCTGGCCGGTAGCTGATGGAACCACTCTCTTGCCTTCTCCCTGAGGGTAATAGCAAAGAGCCGGCACTTGAATAGGTCTGACATCTGCCGGATGGAGACTACATCCTCGAACCATTGGACATGCTGGACCGGGTCTCCCTTACCAGAGTAGTAGGACATCTCGGGTTCCTTGAACCCATCTGGAACTGGGGCAGGGGAAACCAAATCACTGAAGGGGCTTCCTCCCCCCACGTGGCGAGCTGGCAAGTCTCGCGAGACGAGCTCGCCGAATCGGCCTCGGCCTGCCGAGCTAGGGAATAGCTCGCACCCGGGGAGCTCGCACCCCCATCCCTCCTCGGCCACCTCCTTCCCGGCTCGCCTACCGGGGGAGTCTTCGCCCAGAGAGGGGGCGGCCGCGATCTGGACTGCTGGAGTCGAGCACTTGGCCCGCATTCCGAGTGCGAACTTGACGAGGTTCAGCACCTCACTCCTGAAATCCTCGAACATCCTCACTATGACGAGAGGTGGGGGGGCGGCGAGTCCAGCCTGTCAGATCCCTGTCCTCCTGTCATCGGACTCGCTGAAGATTTTCTGCACTGACCACGCTCCACGCTCACCACACCAAAATGTTGAAACCGAAACCTCGGTCTCCTATGGAGTTTAACCCTCGGGGAAGGGGTGGTCGCGCGCCTACTTCGCCTCTGCAAGCAAAACAACAAAAGAAACAAAAGGAACTAACACAAGGGCTCGACGGGGAGGACCCACCACACACCTGGAAGATCTGAGAGCGCTTCCCCTCCTTAGATAGAGGCCGAGCTAAGGTACCCTCAGAAAGCACTTGGAAACTGGAGAAGGAGAGCACAAGAAGCATGCCTTCTGGGGTACCCCTTGGGTTCTATTTATAGTTTTCAGAATCTGAACTTCCAAAAACCAAACTGAACTGACCTGAAATTACCAAAGAACCCTGGGTTGGGTCTGCCAACAGCCAAACTTCGCTGTTTTAAAGGGCTATAGGCAGACCTGCGGGGGCAGAACAGTAAAAGTACCTCATAGGTCCAGGCGAGCTAGGGAGCTTGGTAACCCCGGCAGGTCCTGCTCGTCTGCTATTGCGGAGCTCCGTTGCGAGGACGCGAGCTGGGAGGGTGAGCTCGCCCATCCATTGGTCGCCAATAGTCTAACTCAGGTCGACGAATCTTGGCTTGGCCAGCGTATGCAGAGCTCGTGGTCGACGGCTGCCGAACTCATGGTCGATGAATGCCGATCCTGCGCTCGATGATTGTCGATCTCCATCCGACGAATGCCGAGCTCGGGCATGGCTTCTCTACTGCCGAGCTCGCCCACTATCTTCAGCCCAATCTGTCTTGCTCCGGACGGTCTTGCTCCCCGGACACGGGGTTGTACAGGTGCGTTAAATCGTGGGGCGGACGGTCTTAGTCGAGTCACCCTATTACTATCTACAATGGAAGTATCTGTCATAAGATTTGAAAGAATTAAGGATGAATATGTTCAATGCCCGAATTTTAAGGATATATACTTAGCCGCTCAGGATAATTTCCCTTCTACTATCTCTGCATACTAGATCTGTGATGGTTATCTATTTAAGCATACACAATTATGTATTCCCCGCTCTTCGTTACACCATTTTATTATTTGGGAGTTACGTAGTGGAGGGTTAGGTGGACATTTTGGTCGAGATAAACTATAACACTAGTATAGGATAAATTCTTTTGGTCGGGCCTCAAACCAATGGTCAATAAAATCGTAGGGATTTGCCGTGTATGTCAATTAGGGAAAGGTAACAAGACCAATGCTGGTCTTTACATACCGCTTCTGATTCCGTCAGTTCCATGGGAGGACGTTAGCATGAACTTCATATTGGGTCTACCCCTGACATTTAGGCGACACGATTCCATTCTGGTCGTAGTGGATCGATTTTCCAAAATGGCCTACTTTATCGCTTGTCATAATACCAACGATGTATCACATGTTGCTAAGTTGTAATTCAAGGAGATCATGGCACATCGGGGTGTCCCCAAAATGATAGTGACTGATAGGGACGTTAAATTTACTAACTATTTCTGGAAAACACTTTGGAAGCTTTGCGTACTAGACTTATGTTTTCATCGGCCTATCATCCCCAAACGGATGGACAAATGAAAGTGGCTAACCAAATCTTGGGTGGTTTACTCCATTGTTTAGTGGGTGACCATAAAGGTACGTGTGACCTTATTCTTCCTCATGCTCAATTAGCTTACAATAATTCTAAGAATAGGTCCACCGGTTTATCTCCAAATGAGATCGTGCATGGATATAAGGCGCCCGTACCTCTTGACTTCGTTTCGTTACCACCATCATTTAAATCCAGTCAATTTGCGCAGGACTTCGCCTTGCACATTCACACTCTCCATAAGCACCTTAGCGAGACATTAGCTAAACAATATGCTATTTATCAATCGAATGCTAACATACATAGGCGAGCAGTCCCCTTGAATATTGGTGATTTGGTAATAGTTCATCTTATCCCTGAACGGATACCTTCGGGTACCTTAAAGAAATTGGTGAATAGGAGAGCCGGTCCTTTTAGGGTTTTAAATAAGCTAGGCGAAAATGCATATTTATTAAAGTTACCCGCTGATTGGGGAATCTACCCTATTTTAACGTTTTTGATTTAACGCTTTATGTCATTCCACAACCTGAACTTTCTATCTCTCTGTTTAATATTTCCACTATACCTTCTAATGGTGTGTGGGGTGAGATTGTTTCTGGATCACTCTCCTCTTTGGATTCTCCGAGAGGTATGTTGCCTATATATGATGAAACCAATTTTTCTTCTTTGCCTAACGCATTTCCAAGGTTCCCCCGAACCGCTTTCTTGCCTGACAGTATTTTGCAGGATGCAGTGTTTCCCACTCCTGACAATGACATTCACAGGTTTTTGGTCAGGTGGAGTGGTCGTCCTGCTTCGAACGACTCTTGGCTCTCTGCCTCGGAGGTGGATCTTTTTGATGAGGATCTCTTACATTGTTACCTTCCCGCCCACTCATCGGTGATGAGTCCTTTTGAGCGGGGGAGGATTAATGGTGACGGCCACCACGACGGCCAACTTGGTGATGAAGATGACGTCCATGGCGCACTTGGTGATCATGGGGTAGTGGCGGAAGATGATGATGATGATCCACCGACCAAAGACTTACGGTGCCGTAGCGGTCACGGCTACAATCTTCGCCCACGCAACAATATTTAAATTTAATTTATCTTTCTAGTTTATGGTCTGCATCTATCCATTTATTGTGTTTGTATTGAACTATTTTATTTCTGTCATTTTGAACTTGTGGTGTGCATTTAGCCACTAATTTTGTGTTGTTAATAGCCCCTTGGATGTAAGCCTTATATAAGGCCAAAACTCTTTTTGTAATTTAGACTAATATTGAAATCAATCAAGACTTTACCAAAACCTAATTTTCCTATCTCCCTCCTCCCTCTCTCCTAGCCGCCGCCTAAGGGGTGTCTCCCCTCCTTCTATCTCTTAGCCGCCCCTCTCACTCATCTTATTCTCCTTTCTTCCCCCATCACTTTTCGTTCTACATCCTCTCATCCATGCTTCTATCCAACCATCTCAAAGGTTTTCGGCCAACCTTGGAGGAGAAGATACAAGTGCAAGAAAGAAAGTTTTGGGTGAACTTCTAAGGCGTGAAGCGGGGAAGACGGACGAGTTCTTCATCCGTGGTGCGCTTCCCATGGATTTCGAGGGAAGGGCGATTATTTCTTGTGGATCCAAAAATCTTGGATCTACATTTCCGAGAGGGGTAACGAGATTCCTACTGAAGAGATTTTCCCTCTTGGATAGTTCTTGTGGTGGATGATTTTTGCGTGGATTTTCGAAGCCTTAATTTTCGCGGTATTACTCATAATAGATTTGTGATTTTCGTTTGTTTTTCGATAACTACCGAGTGGATTGGCGATCCTCTTTTTTTTTCTTTAGTTGGGATAGATCGTACCACTTTCGAATCGTGATTTCTTTGGTGGATCTATTTTGGTACAACTCCAAGCTCGTCAGAACCAATATTGTTCCTTTTAGCCGGAGAGGATTTTGGCCTATAGCTAATCTCTGATCCACTTGCGGTTCGGCTACCCGTAAGTTAGTGCTAGAGATAAATAGAATCCATTGTAGTACTGTGTTTTGTTAGTGTGCGGAAAAGAGGGCGTTGAACGCAGCGAGAGTCGTCTATATGCCGTCCGTATAGGATTTTTAGGACGGGACTACATCAATCCTCTACCTATGTTTTGTGACAACAAGGACTCCATATACATATCTAAAAATCCAGTCTTCCATGAGAGAACAAAGCACATTGAAGTTGACTGCCATTATATCAGGGAAGAGATTCAGAATGAACAAATTTGTACTTCGTTCGTCACCTCTGATAAAGAGTTGGCTGATATTTTCACCAAGCCGGTATCTGCCTCATTTCATCACATTTGCGACAAGCTGGGTATGATCGATATATATGATCCAGCTTGAGGGGGAGTGTTGCAGAATAGAGACCGGACGGTCTGGTGGTCTGACTCTGGCGGATTGCAGTTCAGGAGGTCTGTCAGTTTCTCTCCAGCGGTTTGGTTGCAGATCTATTACTGTTGGTGCTCTGGTGGTCTGTCAGTCTATCCTTGGCAACTTGGAGATTGGGAGGCCTAGCAGACTATTGTAGCGGCTTGGTGTCTCCCTCTGGTGGTTGCTGGGCGATTTGCTCATTTATCAAACCGCGCAGCTTGGTCGGCTTGTATTTATGATAAACCGCTAGTACATGTTATTCTTTAGTCCCATATTGTTTATTTGTAATCTCTCACATCTCCTCCATTCTATAAAAGGGAGTCTATACAATGTAATACACACCTTTTTTGGAATACAAAAATTTGAGTTTGTCCAATTTCCGGACTCTCTTTTTTTTGTTCACATATTGAGCATATGTGGAGTGAGGACAACGTCATAAATATCTTCATGAAGCCACTGTCGAAGGGACCGTCTATTCGGTTGCAAGGATTTCTCAGGCTGGTTTCCACTTCGCACTTCAAGGGAAGTGTTTAAATTATTGAAGTGGGTGTATAAGTGGAGCTGAGTGGTTAGACTAGTCAAACCTCACATACCATAGAGTCTGACGCAGCCTGGAAGATAGCATTGGCGGTTTGCTGGTAGTTATTGTGGTCTGGGTCAGCAAGCATCCTTGGTTAACCTTGTGGTTAGGATTGTCTAACTGTTGTTGTGGCTGACTCTTCTGTAGGTTGTCGGTGTCCGCTTGGTTCTGTGCTTGTGATCTGGATGTTAGATCGTCGAGATCGGCACAGATGCGCGGACTGGTTTACCTGGAGGTCACGCAGTTTGATAGAGCAGCCCGCAAGGTGGCGGACTGATGTTGTTTAGTGGATGCGGTTGAAAGATATGGTACCTAAACACCTAGAGGGGGGGGTGAATAGGTGACCTATTCCTTTTCTAACTTTGTTGGCAGCCACTCAGTAAAATCACAGAGTTCTAACTACTTTTGCACAGTAAACAGCAATAACAAAATATACACAGCACAATCACAGCAGAGCACACAGTGTTTTATAGTGGTTCCCCAAGATATGGGTACATCCACTTTCCCCCTTCGCCTATCTAGCAGTGTACTAGATTCGGCCAAACTTCTCCACTGTCTCAGAACCCAAATTGGTTCCTACCTCAGGCCCAAAGCCTTACAACTCAGCTTTCTCCAAAGCCTACACTCAGCCAATCAAGGCCTACACTCAGAGATCTCAATCTCCTACACTCAGGCCAAATGCCCTACCCTCAGCCTTTATAATTATAGGCTTACAAATCACTCAGATCCAATGGATCCTACAAGTTAAAAAGAAATTACAATTATATCTCTACAACTCAGAAAGATAAGAGGGGAGTTGAGAGATTCTTGATGAGTTCTTGGAAGAACTCAGCTGGATCCAATCTGACTTAGCTTTCTTCAAAGCTTCTTGAGTAGAACTGAATAAGACTGAATCCTCTGCAGTTGTTCCTTGACCTCTGCCACTTAAGATCCAGAATTGAATCTGAATCCTTCTTCTCAGCCTATTTCCAGAGGCTGATTTCTTGGATGGAGCCCTCTCTCTCCAACTTCTTAGATCTGCACTTGGACTACAAGATCTTCTTGTATTGATACTCTGTGTACCACTTTTCTGATTACTTGAATAATCTGTACCACTTGTTAATCACTTGATCAAATCTTTCAACTACTCTTTCTGTAAACTGTTGGTGCCTATTTATAGGCTTTCTTCATGGTAACCGGCTGGTCCGGTTCATAACTGACTTCTGACATCTCTGACAGTTGCTGTAGACCGGCTGGAACGGCAGCTGTCATGTCATCCAGTCACTTCTTGAAATTCTCTAACAGTCAGTAAGTGTCGAGACTTTCTGTCTTAAAGTGTCGACACTTATAGTCCAAGTGTCGACACATGTTGTGTAAGTGTCGACACAAGTCTACAAGGTGTCGACACAATTCCTTGTATGTCTCGACACAGATTCTTCTGCATGTGTCGACACTGAAATTGAGTGTCGACACAAGTACTTGCTCTTCTAGCTTTACTGAATTCTTCTAAGTGTCGACACATCACCTTTGTGTCGACACAACTTCTTGTGTTGAATCTGTCAAGTGTCGACACTGCTTCTAGGTGTCGACACATAGTCTTTTATGTTGAAACTTGCTGAGTGTCGACACAGCTCCTTGTGTCGACACACCTTCTTCTTGTTGAGACTTCAGCTGAGTGTCGACACATTCCCTTAGTGTCGACACTTGTACTTAGAATAATTTGTTGTTCTTTCCGTTCTTTGCTAAGTGTCGACACAGCTCCTTGTGTCGACACTTTCTTCAAGTGTAGAGTCTTTTGCTGAGTGTCGACACATTGTGCTGAGTGTCGACACTTACTTCATGTGTTGACTCTTCTGGTTGTGTGTCGACACATTGTGTTGAGTGTCGACACATACTTCAAGTGCTGACTCTTTCTGTTGAGTGTCGATACATTGTGCTGGGTGTCGACACTTACTTCAATTGCTGACTCTTCTGCATAGTGTCGACACATTGTGTTGAGTGTCGACACTTGTACTTAGACTCTGCAGACTTTTGCTGAGTGTCGACACAGCTCCAAGTGTCGACACTTTCTGGTGTAGACACAGCTTCACTGGGTGTCGACACAGCTCCTTGTGTCGACACTTTCTGTCTGCACTTTTCTTCACTGAGTGTCGACACAGCTCCAAGTGTCGACACTTCTTGTCTGGGTGTCGTCACAAGCTTTCTTAAGTGTCGACACTTTCCCTTTGGGTGTCGACACATGGACTTAGAAACTTTTGCTTCAGTCCAGTACTTTCTTAACCTGCACAAGTAACTCAAACAAACATCAAATACATTATGATGTATATCATTGAGTTGGGTGAGGCTTCTTCAAATCAGGTACATTTGACCAATGTACCCAACAATCTCCCCCTATTTGGAGAAGTCATAACCCTTAGTCAATGATATACACCAGTCATAATTAAAAATTACAAAATGATGTAAAGCAGATTATAATCAGCAGGGTAAACATAAACATGTAGAAATTCACACATGTATATATATTCAACATTGCAGAACAAACAAAAAATAGACACAATTACAGAACAATCATGAAATATATTTATCATATATTGTTCTAACATTGTTCCTTATACATTTTCAATGGTTTACAAAAATGTTTTTCATTCAAAAAATTACAACAATCTTCAAGTAAATTCCTAATCTATTTCTGGTCTGGTTCTTTGATAACAATGCCTTTGCCAGATTGGACTTGAGCTTTGACAGGAGCTTTAGTAGTTTCAGCATCAACAGGCTTCTTGCCTTTTAAATCTTTCTTCTTCAGCTCTTCAGCTTTGATTTTTTGTCTCTCAAAATAGTGAAATGGCTTGGGGAAGTACTTGCTAGGCTCCACAGCAGTAGGAGGTAGCTTTCCCATCTTAGCCTTCCTTCTGAATTGTACTATTGCCTCCTACCTAATCTCATGCTTTCTCCATTCTGCCTCAGAGAACCATTTGTTCCTGTCAGTCATGTTGTCTTTGGCAGCTTTCCAGGCAGTTAGAATTATATTTCTAGAGGTAGGGCTCCATTGTTCAAAATCTGGCTTTTGTTCTGCTTGTTCCCTAAACCTCTTTTTAGACAGCCTTGTCTCTTCTTCTTTGTTCATAGCCTCTTGCATAGCTGCAGAAATAGGTTGAACAACCTTTTCCAGAACAACATTAGACTTGCCCTCAGTTGGGCTGTACATTGTCTGTACATCTGCATGAATCATTTCAAAGTCTGGAGGTGGATAAATGACCTGAGCTACCTCTGGTTGCTCACCTCCAAAATAAGCAGGGTTAATGCCTGATTCAGCAACATCTTGATCATCACACAGAGGAGGGTATCCAAGTGTAGCCCTGATTGAATTTGATATCCATTTTGCATGCTCAGAACTTGCCTTGACTAACACTCTCTCCCCCTTTATGACTTCTTGGGCAACATGATCTCTTACATCATCTTTCTGGAATCGGATTTGACTATCCAAGTACCTGATTCCATCCTTAAAGTAATGTTTCAGCTTTACAAGTTGTTCAGAGATGGCTTTCTGAGAATCTGTAATAGCAGACTTGACATCAGTAATCTCAGCTTGAAATACTTTATCAAAGTTAGCCTTAACTGCAGCAGCAGATGTAGAAGGTTCAGCAGTCTTATTCTTCAATTCAATGACTATAGCATTGTGGGAGGCAGTCAAATTATCATTCATTCTTAACTGATTCTCCAGCACATATCCTTGCTTTAATGTTATATCATCTACCTGAGTCTTGATCTTCTCCTGGTGAGTTGCCAAATAGACTACTGCATTCCCACCCTTGTGGAAGCAGTCAGTCATTTCCGTCTTGTTCAGGTTCATCTCAAACCTTATAGATTTGATATCTTGTGCAAGATCAAACTGTAGGGACTTGTGCCCTTCATCCACATAAGCCTCTATTGCCTTCCTTTGCTCATCCAACTTGATCTGCATGGCAATCATCAAAGCACTATAATCAACTGTTGGAGCTTGTTGAACTATAGGCTGTGGGGCAATGGATTGCAAGGCCTTTTTATAACTCTGGCTTCTCCTTTTGAAGACATAGAGTTTCTTCTTCTTGGCCCTAGCACTCTCCTCATTTTTAGAGGCAGAAGTGCTAGCAATATCAACCCTGTCCTTAGGGCTTTGAGGTTTGTCAGCTGGCACAGTAGTTGCCTTCTCAGTTTCTTGCCTAATAGGCTCATCCAGAACTGTCAGTTGCTCCCCCTTAGCAGCAGCACTCTGATCTTCAGCAGCAGCATCCTTGCCCATGTCAAAATCTTCTTGATCTAGATTTAGAAACAAATCTTCCATTGTATATTCATGAGGGGATGGAGCTGGAGATAGTCTTTGCTCTTCAACCACTGACTCAGGTACCACTTCTTGTTCAGCAGATTTGTCTTCTAAAATAACATCTGGAACTTGTCTGTCTAGCTGAGTTTGCTGATGGACATCAGACAAATTAGCATCTTCTATAATATAGTCTAAAGTTTTTAAGTCAGTGAGTACCTCTTGGATAATGATGGTGGCTTGCTCACTGTCCAGAGTAGATGGTTCTTCTACTACTGGAAGCTCCCCCTGGCTGTGATCCCTATGGATGGGGCTAGCTTGAGGCAGCTCCCCCTGGATCTCAGCTACATCTTGAGCAGCAGGGGTCTTCTCTGCAGCCACTTCCTCTTGAGCATCAGGAGTGAAAACAACTTGTTCTTCACTCCCTGAACTGCTGGAGGACTCCTGTGCAACAGGAGCTTTCTTCCTTTTCTTCCTTGGAGGAGAATCTTTCTCAGTAATTGTCTTCTCAGGGGTTGGTAATTCCTTGGACAATACCCTGTCCCATCTGGAAAAGATCCTTAGATCCATCTTCCTCATGTGATTTATCTTACTTCCTGCAGCATTGCTCATTACCTCTGGTATTGTACCAGCTAGGTAGAGACTAAGTATTATGCCCAGGTTGGGCTTCTTCAGACTCTCCTTGATTTTCTCATACACCACCTGAGACCAATCTGTTTTCAGGGTGAATATGATTCTAGTCATAATTTCAAACATGTAGGCAGACACCCTGTCATGCCCTCCAGGCTTGCTGAGAATAACCTTTCCTACAATTTCAGACATGAACTTCCCTTGATTATTCATGCCTTTCCTGTTGAAGACAGATCCTATCTTCATCTTAGGATCAAGACCACACCAGGTAAGAGCTTCCCTGGTCTTAGTTGCAGTTACTTCTTCTTCATCTTGTGTTTTAGGTAGCTGGAGTACCTTCCTCAGAGTTTTTGGTGAAATCTTGACCTTAGATCCATGAACTCTGGATTTGATCCTGTATCCAGATTCATCTACAGCAGCTCCATGCAGGAATTCAAGAACTTCCTTTTTCCAAATCTTAGTTGGTTCTGAAACTAAGTATTCCAATCCAGAATCGGCGACTAGGGTTACTACTGCCTTGAGTTCTTGATCAGCTTCATCGAATGCACCTCGCACTAGCTCATATCCCTCGTTGACGTTCTCCTCAAGCTTGGGAGCCATTAGGGTTTGGAGAATTAGTCTTGAGAAAAGAGAAATGTCGACACAATAGTTTTGGTCTCGAAACTTTGAAAGCGTGTCGACAATCAGAGACAGAACCCTATTTATACCTGTCTAATTTTGAAGATGAACAGGCGGGACAGCTAGCTTAACATGTGTCGACACTGGCAATAAGTGTCGACACTGACTTATAATGTCTCGACACTTATGTGTCGACACAAGTTTAGTCAACAGATATTATGTGTCGACACATGTTTATGTGTCGACACCACTCTACTCGACGAATAGTCGAGACTTTACTTAGAAAATTCTGAGTAAAACATAAGTGTCGACACCACTTTGGATGTGTCGACACCTACTCGACATGTGTCGACACTAATCATTCTGAAGTGTCGACACCAACATCCTAGATGTGTCGACACCTTTTTCCTGAAGTGTCGACACCACTATTCTGTGTCGACATAGACTTGTCTATGTGTCGACACCTTTTTACTTGGTCATTTTTCATTCTGTATACTTAGTCTAAGTTTATCATTCCTAGTTCAATTTTGAATCTATTGAACTTAGCTTCTTCTAGGGGCTTAGTAAACATGTCAGCTATCTGATTATCAGTTTTAACATATTCAAGTACAATATCATTTCTTTCTACATGCTCGCTAAGAAAGTGATATTTAATTTCAATATGTTTTGTCCTACTATGAGATACAGGGTTATTAGCTATTGAAATAGCACTAGTAGAATCACAGAAAAGTGGAGTTCTACTTACCTGAAATCCATAGTCCTCTAGCTGATGTTGAATCCACAGAAGTTGAGCACAGCAACTTCCTGCAGCCACATACTCTGACTCAGCTGTGGAGATAGCCACACTGGTTTGCTTTTTGCTGCTCCATGAAATTAGTCTCCCACCTAGGAATTGACAGGTTCTAGTTGTGCTCTTTTTATCCTCTTTGCATCCTGCAAAGTCTGCATCTGTATAACCTGTTAGATCAAAATCTCCATTCCTAGGGTACCAGAGGCCTAGATAAGGAGTGCCCTTTAGATATCTCAAAATTCTCTTGACTGCAGTCAAGTGAGACTGTTTAGGGCAGGCTTGATACCTGGCGCAAACACATGTAGCATACATGATGTCAGGTCTACTAGCAGTCAAGTATAGTAGGGAGCCAACTATCCCTCTATACAAGGTTTCATCTACAGGTTTCCCTGCATCATCCTTGCTAAGAGACATACTTGACCCCATAGGAGTCTTCATGGTACTGGATGAATCCATACCATACTTCCTTATGCGTTCTAGGGTGAAGTTGGACTGACATACGGATAAACCATTTCAGTCTGTTTAACTTGGAGACCCAAGAAAAACTTCAGCTCTCCCATACTACTCATCTCAAACTGACTTTGCATAAGCTTTGCAAACTTTCTGCAAAGGCTACTTTCAGTAGACCCAAATATAATGTCATCTACATATATTTGGACAAGTATGACTTTGCCTCTAGATTCCCTAAGGAATAGAGTCTTATCTATTTTCCCCCTTGAGAACTTGTTCTCAATGAGGAAACTAGATATGGTTTCATACCAAGCTCTAGGGGCTTGCTTTAACCCATATAATGCTTTCCTAAGTCTATAGACATGATGAGGTAGAGTTGGATCAACAAAACCTGAAGGCTGCTCCACATAGACTTCTTCTTTCAAATTACCATTTAGGAATGCTGACTTGACATCCATTTGGTATACCTTGAATCCTTGATAGGTTGCATAGGCCAAGAACATCCTTATGGCTTCCAGTCTGGCTACTGGAGCAAAGGTTTGATCAAAGTCAATACCTTCTTCTTGCCTATATCCTTTTGCAACCAGTCTAGCTTTATTCTTAATGATGACCCCTTGTTCATCCATCTTATTTCTGTAGATCCACTTTACTCCTATTACATTGTGGTCTTTATGTTTAGGAACCAGTTCCCAAACCTTGCACCTCTTGAACTGATTAAGCTCTTCTTGCATAGCTTCAGTCCATTGTGGATCTTGTATTGCTTCTTCAAATTTCTTAGGTTCAACTTGAGACAAAAAGCTGGAGTAGATTGCTGCATTGTATCTGCTCCTGGTTTGAACTCCTTGTTTTGGATCTCCAATAATCTGCTCTACTAGATGATCTCTAAGATGCCTATTGGCTGGAGGCATCCTAACTTCAGGTTGAACCTCTTCAGCATCTGCATCATGCTGTACTCCTTGTATTTCTTCCGCTATTGGCACATGTAGTTCTCCCCCTGGACAGCATCTACTCTCCTCTCCTTGCTGTCTTGCAGCAGGCACCTCTTCTATAGTAAGCTTGTCCATTGTTTTTGTCAAACCTGTGGGGCTGCATACATTGCTAGACAACTCATTATTAATAAGTTTTGTCTCATCAAAAACTACATGCACTGATTCCTCTACAACTTGTGTAGTCAAGTTGTAGACTCTATAAGCCTTACTATTATTGTTGTACCCAACAAAGATTCCCTCTTGGGACTTGGCAGCAAACTTAGTCAAGTAAGACTTCCCATTGTTAAGTATGAAGCATTTACAACCAAAGATCCTAAAATAGGATAGGTTTGGTTTCCTGCCTTTCACAACTTCATAGGGGGTCTTGTTTAGCCTTTTAGTGATGGTAGCCCTATTTATAACATGGCATGCAGTGTTAACTGCTTCAGCCCAGAAATACTCTGGCAGTGATGTATCACTAAGTAGGGTCCTACCAGCCTCTATCAATGTCCTATTCTTCCTCTCAGCAATGCCATTTTGCTGAGGTGTTCTAGGTGAAGAGAATTCTTGAAATATCCCATGGTCTTCACACAGTTTTGTCATGCTATCAGACTGAAATTCAGTACCATGGTCACTTCTAATTTTGACCACTGTACAGTTTAGTTCATTCTGAATTTGCTTGACAAAACTAAGGAAGACACTAGGTGTTTCAGATTTCTGTCTTAAGAAGAACACCCAGGAAAACCTTGAGTAGTCATCAACAACTACAAAGGTATAGACCTTCCTACCTAAGCTGTGAACTAGCATTGGACCAAAGAGATCCATATGCAAGAGGTATAAACACCTCACAGCATATTTGTTATCTATGCTTCTAAAGGTGGATTTAGTCTGCTTGCCCTTTTGACAAGCTGAGCAAATACCATCTTTGACACACTTAACTTGAGGACCATTCCTCACTAACTCTTTGCTAAAGAGTTTGCTAATAGTCTTGTAGTTAAGATGGGCAAGCCTCTTGTGCCATTTGACACAATGAGAGACTGTCTCATCAGCTACAAGACAAACTGGAGAACCATTGTTCTCAATCATAATGTCTAGACAGTAGACATTCCTCTTCCTATATCCTGTCAAAATGATCTCTTGATCACTTGACCTCTTGATATGACAACCATTTTTAACAAATGAGATGTCATACCCTACATCACTTAATTGACTTATACTTATTAGGTTGTGTTTCAACCCTTTAACATAAGCCACTTGAGTAATGGTAACTAAGTTTGAAGAAATGTTACCAAACCCTTTGATGATTCCTTTTTCAGAACCACCAAAAGTCACTTTAGGACCATTTTTGATTGGAATGTAGTCCTTCAGTAGTCCCTTTGTTCCAGTCATATGTCTGTAACATCAACTATCCAAGTACCATGTTGGGGTATGGCCACTTGGACTCACCTGCAAAACAGATTAATGGACCTTAGAACCCAAAGCAATCTTGGGTCCTTGGTACTTGTTAGTCTGTAACTTGACATAACTCCCTGCTGGCTTTCCAACAGGTAGCTTGCTACTCACCTTGGCACTGGCATTGTGCCAACAGTCCACTGCAAAGTGGCCAATCTTGCCACAGCACCAGCATTCAAACTTGTTGTACCTTTGCTTAGGTACAACCTTGGCTGTCTTGACTACAGCAGGCTTGTTGAATGTTGGGGCTTTGCCCTTGGACTTAGACTTGGACTGCTCAGTCCCTGAAGGTCTAACAAAACCCAGTCCAGCCTTGCCTTTATGATGAACAAATTCATCAATTAAAGGTAGCACTGATTTAGGTTTTGAAAACCTTGCAACAAGCTCTCTCTCTCTTTCTGAAGATTGATCTCCAGTTTCTTAATTTGATCATTCTTATAGGTGATAGTTCCCATCTGAATCACTGTAATGTGTTTCAGCCTGGCTACCTCATTCAGTTTTTGATCAAATTGCTTCTCAACGTCTGTTGCAACAGCCTTAAGATCAGCAATCTCCTTTGCCTGACTTTTGGCTAGGGTCTTGCTTTTCTTGTAGGCTTGCAATAGTACCTTATATTCATCTATAAGCTGATGAATATCTTCCTCAGACTCAGATATATTCTCATCACTTGATGAAGAAGAATCTGATTCTGAACTAGAACAAGAAACTGAATTTATACTTGAACTTTGTACCTGACTGGGTCCTGGCTGCTCCAGGATTTTGGTACTTTCTGTCAAAGCCATTAGCCCTTGACAATGACTGTCTTCTTGTTCATATATTGACTCCAAGATCTGCATGAATTCTTCCTCTTCTTCTTCAGCAAACAGCCCTATGTAGGCTTCAGCCTCAGACTCAGTTTCTGAAGAAGATATTGTTGGAACACCCTATTACTAATTTGGGTCAGGATCACTATGTCTCTAGGATTCTATGTTTTGACCTTCTGTATAGATTATAGGTCAATTAGAATTGAGTCTAAGGGATCAGGAGTCTAGGTTTGGAAGCTGCTCTGAAGACCCAAGTTTTTCTGGAGACTAAGTCCAAATCGTCGAGCTCAGCACGACGTTTCGTCGAACTCCGGTCGACGATCGTCTAGCTCAACTTCGGCAGATCGTCGAGCTCCATTCGACGATCGCTGAGCTCAAGCCTCTCAATATCGTCGAGCTCTGGTCGACGATCGCTGAACTCAACTTCTCAATATCGTCGAACTCCATTCGACGATCGCTGAGCTCAGGTCGACGATTTTGACTCTGTACTAGATCTTTATCTCTGAGCTCAGTTCGACGATCTTTGAGCTCAGATCGACGATTTCTTTGCTGCTTGCTTTTTCCAGTTCGCTGAGCTCAGCTCGACGATAGCAGAGCTCAGTTCGACGATTTCAGTTGATCTTCAGAATTCAAATTCAAATCAAGATAGAAGTTATTCTGCATTTAAGTCAGAAGATCTGCCAGCCGTTTTCATTTAATTCTGGAGCAAGTTTCAAGGGATTTTTCAAGGAACAATTCAGTGGACTTTCCTTCAGAATATTTTATGCAATTAAGGCTGTAATTAATTCAGACCAACGGCTATCTTTGACAGAGCAATTTTCCTATTGAGATTCAGGGAATAAAAGAGAGAATGTTTTTTTGAATCAATATACAGTTAAGAGAGATTGACAAGAACAGGACATCTCTCAATATACAGAGACTCTGAAAATTTTCTGTCAACAATAATTCTGAAGAACACTCATCAAGAAGAGATCAAGCTTTCAAGCATTTTTCAGATCTCTTCAGCTCTCAAGTGTTCAAGGCCAACATCACTTCAAGACTCCAGACAATCAACATTTCAGCTTGCTGAAATCATCCTTTGCTGGAGATCTATCTTTGAAGGCCTATCACCCTCAGCAAAGCTCATCTTCCTGAAGACTTCAAGGACTCAGGGGGAGCTTTGACAACATCACTGAATCCACATAGTCTTCTCAGTTGCTTGAGAAAGAGAAGACTGCCATCACTCTCTCACCCCCATTCTGTAAAGGGTTTTTCAAACTCCCTTCAAAAGTTTGAAGTTGGTTTTTGAGCACCTTGTCAAAAGCTCATTGGTGGCAAGACACCTGATCAAAAAATCTGTTTTGGTTTTTGAGCACCTTATCAAAAGCTCATTGGTGCCCAGGACACCTGATCAACTCATCCTGCAGTGGATTCCTACCTAGGGTGGTAGAAGAGTGGATGTACCCAAGTTGGGGAACCACTATATTTCCTTGTGTCTTCTGGTTGTGCATGTTTTTCTTTTGTTTCTGGACTAGATTCTTTTGTGCATAGCTTAGTTTTGTGGTTTATTTTATTTCTGCTTCCCTGCTCACATTCATTACAACAATTGTTGTAAAGCCTTGCAAAAGATTTTCTTTGTGTTTTAAAAAGCACCATATACTCTATTCACCCCCCCCCTCTAGAGTATATCAGATCTAGTTTCCCCTTTCAATTGGTATCAAAGCGAGGTTGGTTAAACATACCATATCTGTTTGGTTGTACAGGCTAACACCTGAACCCCAAAGATCCCAAACTAGATCCTTCTTTTGTTTCCTTTTTTATTAGTGTTGGCTTGCACAAACCATGGCCCAGAACAAAGATTATGCTAGCACCAGACCTCCAGTGTGCAATCTATCAAAGTTTGCACTTTGGAAGGCAAGGATTAAACTCTACATGAATTCAATTGACGAAGATATTTTTAATTCTGTTTTGACAGTGTGCCCAAGACCTCCAGAGAGCACAAGCACAAGTGCTGTTCCACCTCCATCAGGAACAGATGCTGACATTAAAAGATGGAAAGTAGCTGATGCCAAGGCAATGAACATTCTAGCTCAGACAATGTCAGATGACATTTTTCAGAAGGTAGCTGAATGTAATTCAGCCAAGGAGATCTGGGACAAGCTCTCAGAAATTGTCTCTGGCTCAGCTGATGAGAGAAAGGACAGAAGATCTCATCTCATCTCCCAATATGAGAACTTCAAGAAGGGAGAAACTGAGTCAGTAGGGAGACATGTACAATAGATTGAGTCTAATTGTCAGTGAACTGAGGACATTAGATAAAGAAATCTCACTGACAGAACTCAATGACAAGATCCTAATGTGCTTCCCCAGCACTTGGGATTCAAGAATCTGGCCAATTAAAGATGCCAGAAGCCTAAATGAGATTACCACTGAAGCCTTGTTGGGAAAGCTCAAATCTTATGAGCTACTCATCAAGAACAGAGAAGAAGAACAGAAGGCTGCTTCTCCAGCCACAAGAAAGGAGAAGACTATTGCATTCAAGGCAGCTGAGGATCTGCCTGAAGAAAAGGCCACAAGCAATGATGAACTTCTCAGCCTATTGGCCAAAAGATTCTATAAGATGGCCAGGAAGGACTTCAGAAGAAGATCATACAAGGAGCAAGACAAGCCAAGGTATGACAAGTCCATTGGCAATAACAAAGATATCATCTGCTTTGGTTGCAGGAAACCAGGGCATATAGTTCCTGACTGTCCAGAGAATAAGAACAAGGACAGAAGGGAAAGAAAAGAAAGAAGAAAGGAGAAGGACTCCAAAAGGCATGGAAACAACAAACCTTCCACCAGCAAAAATAAGCACACAAGGAAAGGATTTGTTGCTGAATCCTGGAGTGAGACTGAAGAAGAGTCAGAGACCTCTTCCAGCTCAAGTGATGATGAGGATGATGCAGAGGAAAAGGAGTTTTGCATGATGGCAATCAATGCCTCACAGAACAGCTCAGAAGAAGAGGAGTCAGAGTCAGACTCAGAGACTCAACCAGAAGAAGATCAGGTAATCAGCTCTTTTGATTTTACCTCAGAAGATTTTAAGCTTGAATTTAAAGCACTATGTTTAGATCTGCTAAAGTCTGAGAAAGAGATCATCTCTCTCAGAAATCAATTATCTGAACAAAGTGATTTAAAATCAGAAAACCTCAAACTCTCTCAGGAGTTGGAGAACTATAGGGAACAGATAGCTTCACTGAAGAGTGAGCTCTTTGAGGCCAAGAAGCTTGAAGAATCTCTCAATGGGAGAAGCATCAAGCTGATGGACATCACAAGCACAGTGAACTCAAGATTCAACAGTACACTGGGCTTGGGTGCCTCATCCAGCCAACCTATTGTTCTAACAACCCCTATCAAGTTCATTTCTGACAAGGGAAAGGGAGTTGTAGAGGTTGCCAGGAAGAATTCTGATCTGCCTCAGAAAACTAAAGTCCAGCACAAATCGTCGAACGGAGATCGACGATCGCCGAATGAAGCTCGACGATCGCCGAACGCAGCTCGACGATCTCAGGAAATATCGTCGAACGCAGGTCGACGATCTCAGCCAAGATCGTCGAACGCTGCTCGACGATCCCATATACCTGACCTCAGCCATAGTCGACCGTCGAACGGAGCTCGACGATCTGACCCAAGATCGTCGAACTCAGCTCCAAGATCGTCGAACAGAGGTCAGAGCAGTGGAAAAATTTTCAAGGGCAAGTCAAAATTGAATCCTGAGGGTTCTTCATCCCAAACATTTAACCCTTATACTGAATGGATTTTACCTCCAAGGAGATATCATCCTGAAGGATATAAGAGTCAGCCAGGGATATCTTTTATTTCTGAGTTTAAAGGTTATCAACCTAGGCCCAAGGTAAACTGGGTCAAAAACAAGTGAATTGCTTTATGTGCAGATGAAGACCTATCCAACATCTAACCAGCAATGGTATTTGGATAGTGGGTGCTCCAAGCACATGACAGGGAACAAGGACAACCTCAATTCCTTTAGAGCCAAGCTTGGACCCAAAGTTATCTTTGGTGATTCCAACTTTGGACAAACTAAAGGATATGGAGCAGTCCAGATTGGTTCTGTAACCTTCAAGAAGGTAGCATATGTGGAAGGACTGAAGCACAACCTAATCAGCATCAGTCAGCTGTGTGATGAAGGCTACCAAGTGAACTTCAGCAAAACTTCATGCAAAATCAAATCAGAGGACAACACAACTGTGTTAACAGGTAAAAGGAAAGGTAACATCTACTTAGTAGATTTTCTTTCAACTACTGTAGACATCTGCTTATTCAATTCAGTTTATAGACCAAATGTTTTATGGCATAAGAGATTAGGACACCTAAACCTTAGAACTATTGCTAGGCTATCCAAGGACAACCTTGTTAGAGGACTACCTTCTGGCCCCTACAAGAAGGAAGGACTTTGCAAGGCTTGTCAATTAGGCAAGCAAACTAAAAACAGCTTTAAGTCACTTAATAAGAGTGATTCACCTAGGATATTGTATCTGTTACACATGGATCTATTTGGACCCATCACAGTACAAAGCCTAGGAGGGAAATCCTACACTTTAGTGATTGTAGATGACTTCTCCAGATTCACTTGGGTGTTCTTTCTAAGGAAGAAGTCTGATAACTTTAAGTGTCTGACAGAGTTTCTCAAATGTATAAAGATTGAGTTCAATACTCACATTGCCCTGATCAGAAGTGATCATGGGACAGAGTTTGATTCTCTTCTTATGCAAGAGTTCTGTCAGAGTGAAGGGATCAGGCACACTTTCTCAGCTCCTAGAACTCCTCAACAAAATGGGGTAGCTGAAAGGAAAAATAGAACCCTTATTGAATCTGCCACCACATTGTTGTCAGATGCTCATCTACCTCTATCCTTTTGGGCAGAGGCAGTAAACACCTCCAACTATGTGCTGAACAGGAGTCTGATACATAAACTGAAGGGAAAGACTCCCTATGAATTACTCAAAGGGAAGAAACCTAAAGTTGACTATTTCAAAATTTTTGGTTGCATTTGTTATATTCACAATAATGATAAGAAACATCTAGCAAAATTTCAAGCCAAAGCTGATGAAGGAGTGTTTCTGGGATACTCCATGATCAGCAAGGCATATAGGGTTTATAATAAATCATCATTGAAAATTGAGGAATCTGTTCATGTCTCTTTTGATGAAACTAACATGTCTTTCAAGGAGAAGATTTCCTCTACCATAGAACCTTTGCAGGAACACTCTCTAGTTGAAGATATGAACAAGCTACAGGTTGCTCAAGAGGATGAAAGCAGTGAAGATGAAAGCAATGCTCAACATATTGAAGCTCAGCTTGAAGAGCCAGTTGTTGTACCACAAGAGGAAACAACAACACAGGTTGATGAACAATCAACACCCCCTGTTGATTTAGTAACATCCAGAGACCATCCAATTACCCAAATAATTGGAGAACTCTCAGCTGGTGTGCAAACCAGAAATCAGGTCAACCAAAACCTGTTGCACACCTGCTTCCTTTCTCAAATTGAACCTCAGTCCATTCAAGATGCAGAGCAAGATCCACACTGGATCATTGCCATGCAAGAGGAGCTGCATCAATTTGAGAGGAACAAAGTATGGGAACTAGTGCCAAGGCCTAAGGATCATTCCATTGTTGGAACAAAATGGGTATTCAGAAACAAACTGGATGATCAAGGAGTAATAATAAGGAACAAGGCAAGGCTAGTTGCCCAAGGATATTCTCAAGAAGAAGGAATTGACTACGACCAGACCTTTGCACCTGTTGCAAGATTAGAAGCCATCAGGATTTTCTTAGCTTATGCAGCTCACAAAGGCTTCAAAGTTTATCAAATGGATGTCAAGAGTGCCTTCTTAAATGGAGACATCAAAGAGGAAGTCTATGTCAGACAACCTCCAGGTTTTATCTCTCCAACTCATCCTGATTTTGTTTTTAAATTGAATAAAGCATTATATGGTCTCAAGCAAGCTCCCAGAGCATGGTATGAGACCCTAGCATGCTTTCTCTTGAAAAATGATTTTATAAGGGGTAGAGTAGACCAAACTCTTTTCATTAGAACCCATAAGTCCCATACCCTACTAGTACAAATTTATGTAGACGATATCATTTTTGGTTCTACTGACTCAAAATTGTGCAGAAGATTTTCTAATTTAATGCATTCTAAATTTGAGATGAGTAGCATGGGTGAGCTATCCTTCTTCCTAGGATTGCAAGTCAAACAACATGCTGAAGGCATCTTTATTTCTCAAACCAAATATGCTAATGAGCTGGTTAAGAAATTTGGCATGTCTGAGGCATCTTGCATGAAAACACCCATGCCTACCAATGCTGTATTGGATGCTGATGAACATGGGAAACCTGTTGATCAGACAACATATAGAGCAATGATTGGCTCTTTACTGTACCTTACAGCTAGTAGACCAGATATAATGTTTGCTACATGTATATGTGCTAGATTCCAAGTTAGCCCTAGAGAGTCACACCTCACATTAGTAAAGAGGATTCTTAGGTATGTGAAGAGTTGTCCAAATCTAGGACTCTGGTATCCAAAAGATTCAGCATTTGAGTTAACTGGATTCTCTGATGCTGATTATGCTGGATGCAGAATTGACAGGAAAAGCACCAGTGGAACTTGTCAGTTCCTTGGTGATAGACTTGTCTCCTGGTTTTGCAAGAAACAAACATCTGTGTCAACTTCAACTGCTGAAGCTGAATATATGGCTGCAGGCAGTTGTTGTTCACAAATATTGTGGATTCAAAATCAACTCCTAGACTATGGTTACAACTTAGAGAAGTCAAAAATATTTTGTGACAATACAAGTGCTATCTCCATAGCTCAAAATCCAGTCCTCCATAGTAGGACAAAACATATAGAAATTAGGCATCATTTCTTAAGGGATAATGTTGAGAAGAATAAAATTGAATTGCAGTATATCCCAACTGATTTACAAAGGGGAGATATTTTCACCAAGCCTTTGGATGAAAAGAAACATACTTTCTTCCTAAATCAGTTAGGCATGCTAGATGGAGGAAGTCTCAAATAAAACCCCAGATTTTGAAAGCTAAAAATTGACCAAGACTAGGCAAAATTTCTGATTTTTCTTAGTATCTAGAAATTCTCTGATCTCTGAACTGCGCTCGACGATTTCCCCAAAGATCGTCGAACGGAGTTCGACGATTTCCAGAATCGTCGAACTGAGTTCAGCGCCCCTCTGATAGTATGGACTATCTCCTCTGGTCAACGATCGTCGAACGGCGCTCGACGATTTTGTTCACTGAACGATCGTCGAACGGAGCTCGACGCCTTTCCAGATCGTCGAACGGAGATCGACGATTTTGGAGTCTCTTCAGATTCCTTTAGGAGCCTCGATCGTCGAACTGAGTTCAACGATCTTTCCTTTTCTGCGTCGAACCCTAATATAAAACTCTTTTTTCGCCGTCGTTCTCTCTTGCGCTTTCAATTTCTCTGCAAACTTTTCTTCCCTCCAAACAGTTCTACACTTGGTCGTTTTGTTTGTTGATTTTTTGCAGGTACCATGGCCGTTTCAGTTGCTGTACTCTCTGCAATGAAATTTGATGCCGGCTTTGACATCGATTTCGATTCCTTCAACACCACAGATCAAATCTTCCAAGATATTCTCACCTTATTCAAAGATCAGCAATTAACTGCCTTGATGTCCACCAGAATCAAACTAGCATCTGATGAAATTAAAGAATGGGTATATACTGCCCACAACCTGGACAACAACACCATAGTTGGCTCCATCAGTGGCACCCAGGTACCTCTGACTCCAACAGTACTCACAGAGGTATTTGGCTTCAGGAATGGTGAAGACTCTGCTGACCTTTCTGGAGAAGAGTTTGCTGATGTTCTTGCCAGGATGGGTCATCCTGAGGGGAACCCTAGCAAACTGTTTAAGAGAAACCTGTCTGTGGAATACAGGTTTATGGCTGATGTTGTAGGCAAGGTCCTTTTGGCCAAGCATTCTGCTCATGATACTATCTCCAGATTCCAGCTCTGCCTTATGGGAGCTCTGGTAGATAGAAAAGGCTTGAACTGGGGAGAAGTCTTTTTTGATTTATTGAAGAAAAAGATCAACAAAACCTTTGTGAACTTTGGAAGAATTCTGGGAATCTTCCTCCAGGCTAAGTGCCCTGCCCTGCTAGTCTCCTCTGGAGTGCACATCAATGCCTCCAAGAGACTCACCTGTGCCCTTTTTGGGAAATGGGACAGGCAAATCTCCAAGCCCAGCAGGCCCTCCTCTTCTGGCCCTTCAGGCACCAGGACTCTTAGAGTCACTCCACCCCAGGTCTCTGCCCCTGCAGAAGACCTGCCTGCTGCCAGTGCTGCTGCTTCCCCTCCTCCTGCTCCATCCACCTCTCCAGCAACCTCCACCATTACCATTTCCAGCCCATCTCCAACCTCAATTCCATCCCCAGCAACAATTTCATCTCCTCCAGCAGACCACTTCCATCCCCTTTTCTCCTATCCACCTCCAGATGTCACCTCCTCTCATCCATTCCATCCTTCACTCTCTTGGATGAATCCTACATGGATGATTCCCCCTCCTCTCCTCCAGATTTACCCACCACCTCACCAACTTTCCAAGACCTTCTCCATCAAATTATTGATCAACCCACCTTCTCTCCCTCCATTTCCATTCCTGTACCCTCCATCTCTACCATACCCTCTCCTGAGCCATCCCTTCCACCCTTCAGCCCTCCTCCTCCAGCTCCCTCAGCCATCCCTGTACCCTCTACCTCTGCTCCCCTTGAGCATGTAGATCTCCCAGCCCTTGCTGATCTGTTGTATGAGCTCCTTGCTCCTAGGCTCTCCCTTCTCATGGAGGCCTCCTTAGCTCCTCTGCAACAATCAGTGGCAGCTCTCTCTGCCAGGCTGTCCTCCTTCCTTACCCTGCAGCAGCACCCCCAGCTGTGTGCCTTGATGCACAGGTTTCTGCATCCAGGCAGGGGGAGATGCCTTATGAAGCTGTTGCTGCTGCTGCTCCTCTTGCTGTTGTTTCTGCTGCTGCCCCTGCTGTGTCTGCTTCTGCTGCTGCTGCTACACCAGTAATAGCAATAGACCTAAGGTCCTTGCTATCTACTTTTGACACTGCTTACTTCAGCTGCCTTCCAGAAGTCTATGCTGTCCAGCCCCCAGAGGTTCTTGCTGCCCAGTCAGAAGACTTGACCAGGGCTCTAGTGCCCTTCTCCTGCTGTGACCCCAGAATCCTCTCTGATTTTATTCAGTCAGTGACTGCTGCTTATGATGATGCTGATGCTGCTGCTGCTGAAGACAATGCTGTGTCTACCTCTGAAGTAATATCTGCTGCTGTTGAGCCCCTCTCACAGGATTTTCTGATGACAGAGGCTGTTGATGTTGAGCCTGCTGTTGAAGTTATTATCTCTGAAGCTGCTGCTGCTCCTGTAATTGTTGTAACATCTGCTGCTGCTCCTGTTGCTCCTCCTGTTTCTGTATCTTCTGCCCCATCAGCTGCTGTCCAGTTAAAAGAGGATTTGATGAAGAAGCTTGATGCCTTGTATGATGAACAAAGCTCTGAATCTGAGGATTATGCTACTGCTTCTGATGACTCATCTGCCACAATTGCAAGGAAAAGAAAGGCAAGAAGTAAGGCCTTGAAGAGAGTTCCTCCTGCCAAAGTCAGAGATGATAATGATGTTCCATATTATATTCTGCACAATTGCCCAATCTCTGAGCATTGGATGCAATTCTCCAGGAACCAGTTAAAGGCAATGAAGAAGAAGAGGAAGTTTGATAAAGATTCTTCCCAGTCCAAGCACCCTCATCCTCCTCCACCACCTCCACCTGATGCAGGTGCAGGTGGCAGCTCTGCAAGATCAGGCCCTGCTAGAAGCCAGGCTCCCTACCAGCCTCATGCAAGAACATATCAAAGGGAAAGCCAATCTAGGGGGTCCTACTCTAGAAGGGGAGGATATAGGGGAAACCAAAGAGAAACTCAGGTTTACTCCAAAGGACACTCCAGGCAGCATCCTTATTCCAGGGGTGGACATGTTTCTTCTGATACATCTTCAGGTCCATTCCCTTATAAGCTTAGAGAAAATGTGACTGCCAGGACACCTCAAGAAACTACTTCCAACAGGTATGAGCCACCTGTTCCATTTGAGGATCCTGAGAAAAATCCTATGGCTTGGACTGCAAGGATGAAAGAACTGGCTGCCTTAGATCAGATAAAGAAAGCAAAGGAACAAGGGCTAGACACCTCCAACATATCCACCATGTCAGAGCAGAGGCAAAAAGAGTTAGAAAGATATGCTTCCAGTAAGTTTTTTGATGCAGACAGGTACATGGAGTTGCATCCAGCTGCAGTGGTTCCCAGGGCTTCAAAGCAAATCTATTTGGGTGCAGCTGATGATACCAAATCAAAACAACAAGCATTAAATCCTAACAGGGAAATTAAAATGGTAAAAGGCAAAGAAAAGGAATAACTCTGTAAGGTGACAACTTTTGGTTCTTCTAACTACTATCTGGATATCACATATATAATATATATCTCTGTGATGGTTCTGCTCTGTGTCTTGTTATTGTTGTTCTGTGCTTTTCTGTCTGTATGATGTTGTTTGTTTTTCAATGTCTGTAAATAGTTTTCCTAACCCAAATAGGGGGAGATTGTTGGAACACCCTATTACTAATTTGGGTCAGGATCACTATGTCTCTAGGATTCTATGTTTTGACCTTCTGTATAGATTATAGGTCAATTAGAATTGAGTCTAAGGGATCAGGAGTCTAGGTTTGGAAGCTGCTCTGAAGACCCAAGTTTTTCTGGAGACTAAGTCCAAATCGTCGAGCTCAGCACGACGTTTCGTCGAACTCCGGTCGACGATCGTCTAGCTCAACTTTGGCAGATCGTCGAGCTCCATTCGACGATCGCTGAGCTCAAGCCTCTCAATATCGTCGAGCTCTGGTCGACGATCGCTGAGCTCAACTTCTCAATATCGTCGAACTCCATTCGACGATCGCTGAGCTCAGGTCGACGATTTTGACTCTGTACTGGATCTTTATCTCTGAGCTCAGTTCGACGATCTTTGAGCTCAGATCGACGATTTCTTTGCTGCTTGCTTTTTCCAGTTCGCTGAGCTCAGCTCGACGATAGCAGAGCTCAGTTCGACGATTTCAGTTGATCTTCAGAATTCAAATTCAAATCAAGATAGAAGTTATTCTGCATTTAAGTCAGAAGATCTGCCAGCCGTTTTCATTTAATTCTGGAGCAAGTTTCAAGGGATTTTTCAAGGAACAATTCAGTGGACTTTCCTTCAGAATATTTTATGCAATTAAGGCTGTAATTAATTCAGACCAACGGCTATCTTTGACAGAGCAATTTTCCTATTGAGATTCAGGAATAAAAGAGAGAATGTTTTTTGAATCAATATACAGTTAAGAGAGATTGACAAGAACAGGACATCTCTCAATATACAGAGACTCTGAAAAATTTTCTGTCAACAATAATTCTGAAGAACACTCATCAAGAAGAGATCAAGCTTTCAAGCATTTTTCAGATCTCTTCAGCTCTCAAGTGTTCAAGGCCAACATCACTTCAAGACTCCAGACAATCAACATTTCAGCTTGCTGAAATCATCCTTTGCTGGAGATCTATCTTTGAAGGCCTATCACCCTCAGCAAAGCTCATCTTCCTGAAGACTTCAAGGACTCAGGGGGAGCTTTGACAACATCACTGAATCCACATAGTCTTCTCAGTTGCTTGAGAAAGAGAAGACTGCCATCACTCTCTCACCCCCATTCTGTAAAGGGTTTTTCAAACTCCCTTCAAAAGTTTGAAGTTGGTTTTTGAGCACCTTGTCAAAAGCTCATTGGTGGCAAGACACCTGATCAAAAAATCTGTTTTGGTTTTTTAGCACCTTATCAAAAGCTCATTGGTGCCCAGGACACCTGATCAACTCATCCTGCAGTGGATTCCTACCTAGGGTGGTAGAAGAGTGGATGTACCCAAGTTGGGGAACCACTATATTTCCTTGTGTCTTCTGGTTGTGCATATTTTTCTTTTGTTTCTGGACTAGATTCTTTTGTGCATAGCTTAGTTTTGTGGTTTATTTTATTTCTACTTCCCTGCTCACATTCATTACAACAATTGTTGTAAAGCCTTGCAAAAGATTTTCTTTGTGTTTTAAAAAGCACCATATACTCTATTCACCCCCCTCTAGAGTATATCAGATCTAGTTTCCCCTTTCAGATATATCTGATAGAGTCTTCTCCTTCTTAGCAACAAAAGACTTTTCTTTCTTCCCTTTGAAGTGAGTCTTTTTCCTGTCACCAGAATCCTTTCTCTTCTCTGGACAATCTGTAATAACATGGCCCTATCTATTGCAGCAATAGCAAACAATCTTTGAACCAGTAGCCTTGCTTGATTTTGTCCTTTTCTTGTCATTCTTTGAAGACCTCTTTTTCTGATAAGAGTCTTCCTTTCCTTGTGATGTAGAAGGCCTTGACCTCCACTGTTTCTTTTTCAAAAACTTCTGAAAGTGTCTAGTGAAAGCAGCAAAGTCTTCATCACTTTCACTGCTCTTAGACTTTGTGCTGACAGACTCTTCAGACTCTGATTCAACTACCTCTGGAGGTAGAGTTGAAGACTTATTCCTGCACTTTCTGGGAACTTCTGTCTTGAAGGCAACAGTTCTTTCTTTGTACTCAGTCCTTGTTGATTTCTCCTCCTCTTTTCTCACTGTTAACTGCATTTCACAAGACAGTAGCTTGCCAAACAGTGTGGGAGGAGGAATTTCCCCCAACTTAGCCATTTCTCTTATGGCACAGATCTTGGTGTCCCAATCTTTAGTTAGGGACCTTAAGAACTTGTCATTTAGTTCATAGTTAGTGAACTCTCTTCCATAAGACATGAGTTCATTAACTATTCTATAAAATTTCTTATAGCACTCAGTGATGCTATCACCCTTTCCTTGCCTAAAGCTTTCATACTCCTGATTTAGCAAGGACTTCCTATCTTGCCTAACTTCTTCAGATCCTTCCATATAGACAATGAGAGTATACCACATCTCTTTTGCTGTCTTACAGTGAATTAAGTTCTGAAAAGTGGCATCATCAATGGCACTCACTATTATGTTCTGTGCCCTCTTGTCCATGGTAGCTAGGACAATTTCATCCTTGGTCATCTCAGAGAAATCCTTTGGAGTCCTCTGATTTGCATCCAATACTGAAATCTTCATTGCCACATAAGGCCCTTCCTTAACTGTGATGTAGATTCTAGGGTCTGAGGCTTACATAAATAGCCTTACCCTCTCTTTCCAGATCCCAAAGATCTCTTTCCTGCATATGGGTAATTTCATGGAACCCAATTCCTTGTGATTCTCATAAGAACCCATGTTTCTTGATGTTCTTGAATTTCTTGAATCTGTGGATTGCCTTACACTGATTCTGCCAAACAGGATCTCCTCAGACTGTTAGTCCTTGTTTTGAGGAACCTCGCTTTGATACCACTTGAAAGATATGGTACCTAAATACTTAGAGGGGGGGGGGGGGTGAATAGGTGACCTAATCCTTTTCTAACTTTGTTGGCAGCCACTCAGTAAAATCACAGAGTTCTAGCTACTTTTGCACAGCAAACAGCAATAACAAAATATACACAGCACAATCACAGCAGAGCACACAGTGTTTTATAGTGGTTCCCCAGATATGGGTACATCCACTTTCCCCATTCGCCTATCTAGCAGTGTACTAGATTCGGCCAAACTTCTCCACTGTCTCAGAACCCAAATTGGTTCCTACCTCAGGCCCAAAGCCTTACAACTCAGCTTTCTACAAAGCCTACACTCAGCCAATCGAGGCCTACACTCAGAGATCTCAATCTCCTACACTCAGGCCAAATGCCCTACCCTCAGCCTTTATAATTATAGGCTTACAAATCACTCAGATCCAATGGATCCTACAAGTTAAAAAGAAATTACAATTATATCTCTACAACTCAGAAAGATAAGAGGGGAGTTGAGAGATTCTTGATGAGTTCTTGGAAGAACTCAGCTGGATCCAATCTGACTTAGCTTTCTTCAAAGCTTCTTGAGTAGAACTGAATAAGACTGAATCCTCTGCAGTTGTTCCTTGACCTCTGCCACTTAAGATCCAGAATTGAATCTGAATCCTTCTTCTCAGCCTAGTTTCAGAGGCTGATTTCTTGGATGGAGCCCTCTCTCTCCAACTTCTTAGATCTGCACTTGGACTGCAAGATCTTCTTGTATTGATACTCTGTGTACCACTTTTCTGATTACTTGAATAATCTATACCACTTGTTAATCACTTGATCAACTCTTTCAACTACTCTTTCTGTAAACTGTAGGTGCCTATTTATAGGCTTTCTTCATGGTAACCGGCTGGTCCGGTTCATAACTGACTTCTGACATCTCTGACAGATGCTGTATACCGGCTGGAACGGCAGCTGTCATGTCATCCAGTCACTTCTTGAAATTCTCTAACAGTCAGTAAGTGTCGAGACTTTCTGTCTTATAGTGTCGACACTTATAGTCCAAGTGTCGACACATGTTGTGTAAGTGTCGACACAAGTCTACAAGGTGTCGACACAATTCCTTGTATGTCTCGACACAGATTCTTCTGCATGTGTCGACACTGAAATTGAGTGTCGACACAAGTACTTGTTCTTCTAGCTTTACTGAATTCTTCTAAGTGTCGACAGATCACCTTTGTGTCGACACAACTTCTTGTGTTGAATCTGTCAAGTGTCGACACTGCTTCTAGGTGTCGACACATAGTCTTTTATGTTGAAACTTGCTGAGGGTCGACACAGCTCCTTGTGTCGACACACCTTCTTCTTGTTGAGACTTCAGCTGAGTGTCGACACATTCCCTTAGTGTCGACACTTGTACTTAGAATAATTTGTTGTTCTTTCTGTTCTTTGCTAAGTGTCGACACAGCTCCTTGTGTCGACACTTTCTTCAAGTGTAGAGTCTTTTGCTGAGTGTCGACACATTGTGCTGAGTGTCGACACTTACTTCATGTGTTGACTCTTCTGGTTATGTGTCGACACATTGTGTTGAGTGTCGACACATACTTCAAGTGCTGACTCTTTCTGTTGAGTGTCGACACATTGTGCTGGGTGTCGACACTTACTTCAATTGCTGACTCTTCTGCATAGTGTCGGCACATTGTGTTGAGTATCGACACTTGTACTTAGACTCTGCAGACTTTTGCTGAGTGTCGACATAGCTCCAAGTGTCGACACTTTCTGGTGTAGACACAGCTTCACTGGGTGTCGACACAGCTCCTTGTGTCGACACTTTCTGTCTGCACTTTTCTTCACTGAGTGTCGACACAGCTCCAAGTGTCGACACTTCTTGTCTGGGTGTCGTCACAAGCTTTCTTAAGTGTCGACAATTTCCTTCTGGGTGTCGACACATGGACTTAGAAACTTTTGCTTCAGTCCAGTACTTTCTTAACCTGCACATGTAACTCAAATAAACATCAAATACATTATGATGTATATCATTGAGTTGGGTGAGGCTTCTTTAAATCAGGTACATTTGACCAATGTACCCAACAGCGGTCTTGGTATTAGGTGGCGTGGTTACTTGGAGATCGCAAAGCTTATGGTGAACTTAGTCTGTGGGACTAATTTAATCTTGTTTCTTAGCTTGTCGAGTTCATCTATTCGTGGACTACTACTGGTGTTCACTGAGTTTGACAGATTGGCTGGTCACAGATTTATGCCCTAGTCGCGGATTGTTATTTTGTGTGGACTGGGAGTAGTGTCTGTGGGGTTATATAGACTGGTGTCGGTGTTCGACAGTTCGCCTATGTTGTGTTTGTCATGTTTATGGTTTGATGTAAGGCATGGTGGACTGGTCGATCTACCCTGCTTTATTGATTATTGCGACCTTGGCGAAATAATGTTGGTATCTGCATGGTGCGGATACGTGGTGTTAGCCGGCAGGTTTGACGAGCGTCTATCCTATTTTTATGGGTGGTGATGATGCTAAAGATCACGGCAGTGACCCGGTCACACAAGTAATATAAAATGTGCGAGTTCTCCCAGGTATCGATCTCTCAAGAAACACAGTAAGGTGGAGTTAATTTTGAGGAGGACTTGAGATTGAAGTCCTTAGGTCGGAGTTAACTAAGGGGTGTTTTGATATTTGCGAAAAAAGAAAATAAAAGGCTAACAAATACTCCTATGCAACGCCGCTATGCGATGCTTCCCAGGCGGGATGGAAGACTAGTCGGGCCGCTATGCACCAAATCGCTGGGCGAATGGACAAATAGGCTTGCAGATGAAGTGTTTAGAACGGCAGAATGAGGGTCGTAAGCACCTCTTCGCTACGCACGCCACTAGCAATTGCTAGTGCGGCAAGGGTGGATGGTGGTGGATGGAATATGGCGCACCTCAAGCAAATATAATGAAAATACAAATCACAAAGACATGATTTAATATAAGCATTTTACAACTAAGCACACATCATCTATAAATAAAGTTTACAACAACACATAAACAAAAATAAAGGAAGAACAAGGCAAGAGATCGACTGAATCCAAAGTCTTGCTGAGGATTCACGGTTGGAATCGTCGGGTTGTCAATCCGCGTCCAAGCTCGGTCCTCAACTGTATCCGGGGTAGAGAAGGTCTGTCACCACCTTCCAATGGCCCGTCTTCTTCGTGTCATGATAGTGGATGAAAGTTGCAAGCTTTCCTTTGCTTGATGGCTATGGCGTTGAAGCTTGAAATGAGCCCAAGAGATGATGGAGGAGGCCGAGAGGAAGCTCCGGCTTGGATTTGGCGGTGAAAGCTTGCCCGGAGCACCTCCCTATGGTGGAGATTGAAGGAAGACGACAGAATCCCTCCTCGGAGACGAAAAAGGCGGAGGAAAAATGAGAGATCCCCAAAATTAGGGCGGCACCTGCATATTTATAGAAAGCATAGTTGAACAATGCGCACGATCATGGGCGCACGACCAGTGGTCGTGCGCACTATGTCCAGTGATCGTACGTACTGGCATGGCAGATTACGAAGAAGAACTGGGGTACTGCACACGAGCAATGGTGTACGATCGGTGGTCGTGCGCACTATGTCCAATAGTCTTGCGCTTACCCCAGACAGAACTCTAGGAAAAGAGGAATCAATGCACACGATCAGTGGCGCACGACTGGTGGTCGTGTGCACTATTTCCAGTGGCCGTGCATATGCCCAGGCAGAACTTGGAAAAGGAAGGCAAGTGCGCACGATCATCGATGCACGACCAATGGTCGTGCGCAGTAAATCCGATGATCGTGCGCAGTATTCCTGTTTCCAAACACTCCCGGAACACGTACATGACCCATGTACCAATAGGAAAAACAAATCACTGATATGTGCAGACATTCCAAGCAATAACAATAAGGATTACAAACAATAAAAGTACAAAAATACACAACACGGGCCAAAGTGTGCACTTCCTATGAAATATAGATAAGAAGAAATATGAATGATATAGAACTAAAAGTGAAGTGAAAACACGTGAAAACTAGCCCAGATGAGTCCGAAAAACCCTATATAAATCGGACTCATCAGGTGACAGCACTCCTCCCCATACCTATAAATAGGAGTCCTCGGATCGTCATATATAGCAGTGAACAGTATGAGCTAGCTCGCGCATGGTTTTTGCAGTTATAGATTTCTAACTGCTGTGAATAAGGAAGTTATTCTATGCAGGCTATGCGGCTAACATCTGACGGCTCAGCAACTTGTGGAAGCTTGATGTGGAACAGTTCACAGATAGAAGTCAGTGGATAGCAGCAGGTCGTGGTCTCTGTGACTTGTTCTCTTCCTCGGAGTTGTAGATAAACAGAGAATTTTAGCAGGACTATCAGCTGGTTTTGTTTATGTTCCTTCAACATTTCAGTAACAGCATTGCGCGCGATTAGCCGTCGATAAGCGGCTTCGACAGTCTCGGCGGACACAACTGGCGATTAGGTGACTTGTGCGGTTACATCTTGTTGTTCGTACGGTTAACTTCTTATGGCAGATTTCTGTTTTCCTTGGTTGCATTGTAATATTGTCTTACAATGTATACCTCGCTCTGTAAAAGAAGTTAATTTCAATGGGAAACTCTTGTGTTGCAGTTGTAGTAAATTGAACTCGGTGGCAGTGTTTTGTGCCGGTTTTATTCATCTCAGAGGTCTAAGCGTCATTATCTTTAATATCTGCCTTAATTAAGCTTGCTCCAAACTGCCCTCTTTTTATATCTTCTTCCTGTTATAAAATGTATGAGAAATATCAGTTTAAATTAAGTATGAATGAATGAATTATGCATTGCTATATGTTTCCCATTTTTCTCTTCACCCATTTAGATCTATTCTCCACCTACAATGTATAAGAAGGACATTTTAGTTCTTATTTTCTAACAGTGGTATCAGATCCATTGAATCTTGCATTGGCGTTTCTTGGATCTCATGGCTTCATTATCTACCCCACATTCCTCTGCACACGGTGCAACTCCCATTTTTAATGGAGACATGTATAAACATTGGGCAATCAAAATGGAAACATATTTCGAATCTCTGGAGCTTTGGGAGTTTGTCCAAAATGGACCAGTCCCTGATCGAAAGGCATAGGCGATGAAAGGAAGAGAAGTAGAAATACCCAGGGGAGAAAAAAAAGAAAAACTCCATGACACTACATATCATCGAAAACTCTGTTACCATCCTTATTTTCCCTTGCATTATTAGCGCAAAGATAGCCAAACATGCGTGGGATATCCTAAAAGAATGCTACAAAGGAGACAATAAAGTGATCTCTATTAGATGCCAGAACCTGCGTAGGCAGTTTGATGACCTATTCATGAAAAATGAGGAAAAGATATTTGATTATCTTCCTCGTGTGACTAACTTGACGAACCAACTCAGCAACCTGCGAGCTTCCATACCAGACTCTGAGATTGTCCTCAAGATACTATGGAGCTTACCTCAATCCTATGAACATGTTGCTGCCTCTATTGAGGAAAGTAATAATGTGGAGACACTCTCCATAACTATATAGTTAGCAAAATTTAATCTCATGAAGAAAGGATGAGAAGGTATGTGATGCTATAGATCATGGCAGTGAACCGGTCGCACAAGTAATATAAAATGGGGGTTTTCCCAAGTATCGATCTCACAAAGAACACAGTAAGGTGGAGTTAATTTTGAGGAGGACTTGAGATTGAAGTCCTCAGGTCGGAGCTAACTAAGGGCAGGTTTTGATGTTGCGGAAACAGAAAATAAAAGGCTAACAACTACTCCTATGCAACGCCGCTATGCGATGCTTTGCCAGGCGGGATGGAAGACTAGTCGGGCCGCTACGCACCGAATCACTAGGCGAATGGACGAGAAGGCTAGCGGATGAGGTGGTTAGAACGACGGAATGAGGGTCGTGAGCACCTCTTCGCTACGCACGCCACTAGTAATTGCGAGTGCGGCAAGGGTGGATGGTGGTGGATGGAATAATAGGCGCACCTCAAGTAAATAACGAACACAAACAATCATATAGACATAATTGTAAGAACGTTTTACAAATAAGCATATATCATCTATAAATAAGGTTTACAACAACACATAAACAACAATAAAGGAAGAACAAGTCAAGAGATCGACCGAATCCGAAGTCTTGCTGAGGATTCACGGTTGGAATCGTCGGGTTGTCAATCCGCGTCCAAGCTCGGTCCTCAACTGCGTCCGGGATAGAGAAGGGCTGTCACCACCTTCCAATGTCCCATCTTCTTCGTCTCACGACAGCGGACGAAAGTTGAAAGCTTCCCTTTGCTTGATGGCTATGGCGTTGAAGCTTGAAATGAACCCAAGAGATGATGGAGGAGGCCGAGAGGAAGCTCCGGCTTGGATTTGGCGGTGAAAGCTTGCCCGGAGCACCTCCCTAGGGTGGAGATTGAAGGAGGACGACGGAATCCCTCCTCAGAGATGAAAACGGCGGAGGAAATGGGCGATCCCGAATTATGGCGGAACCTGCACTATTTATACAAAAGCAGAAATGAACAATGCGCACGATCACAGGCGCACGACCAGTGGTCGTGCGCACTTTCTCCTGTGCTCGTGCGCACTGGCATGGAAAATCAGGAAGAAGAACTGGGATAATGCGCACGAGTAGTGGCGCACGACCAGTGGTCGTGCGCACTAAGTCCAATGATCGTGCGATTACCCAGACAGGACTCCAGAAAAGAGGAATCAATTCACACGATCAGTGGCGCACGACCGGTGGTCGTGCGCAGTATGTCCAGTGGTCGTGCGCTTACCCCAGGCTGATTCTGGAAAACGTAGAGTAGTGCGCAAGATCAGGGGTCGTGTATAGATCATGGCAGTGAACCGGTCGCACAAGTAATATAAAATGGGGGTTTTCCCAAGTATCGATCTCACAAGGAACACAGTAAGGTGGAGTTAATTTTGAGGAGGACTTGAGATTGAAGTCCTTAGGTCGGAGCTAACTAAGGGGAGGTTTTGATGTTGCGGAAACAGAAAATAAAAGGCTAACAACTACTGCTATACAATGCCGCTATGCGATGCTTCGCCAGGCGGGATGGAAGACTAGTCAGGCCGCTACGCACCGAATCACTAGGCGAAGGGACGAGAAGGCTAGCGGATGAGGTGGTTAGAACGGCGGAATGAGGGTCGTGAGCACCTCTTCGCTACGCACGCCACTAGCAATTGCTAGTGCGGCAAGGGTGGATGGTGGTGGATGGAATAATAGGCGCACCTCAAGTAAATAACGAACACAAACAATCACATAGACGTAATTGTAAGAACGTTTTACAAATAAGCATATATCATCTATAAATAAGGTTTACAACAACACATAAACAACAATAAAGGAAGAATAAGTCAAGAGATCGACTGAATCCGAAGTCTTGCTGAGGATTCACGGTTGGAATCGTTGGGTTGTCAATCCGCGTCCAAGCTTGGTCCTCAACTACGTCCGGGATAGAGAATGGCCGTCACCACCTACCAATGGCCCGTCTTCTTCGTCTCACGACAGCAGATGAAAGTTGAAAGCTTCCCTTTTCTTGATGGCTATGGCGTTGTAGCTTGAAATGAACCCAAGAGATGATGGAGGAGGCCGAGAGGAAGCTCCGACTTGGATTTGGCGGTGAAAGCTTGCCCGGAGCACCTCCCTAGGGTGGAGATTGAAGGAGGACGGCGGAATCCCTCCTCAGAGATGAAAACGGCGGAGGAAATGGGCGATCCCAAATTAGGGCGGAACCTGCACTATTTATACAAAGCAGAAATGAACAATACGCACGATCACAGGCGCACGACCAGTGGTCGTGCGCACTATGTCCTGTGCCCGTGCGCACTGGCATGGAAAATCAGGAAGAAGAACTGGGATAATGCGCACGAGTAGTGGCGCACGACCAGTGGTCGTGCGCACTAAGTCCAATGATCGTGTGATTACCCAAACAGGACTCCAGAAAAGAGGAATCAATGCACACGATCAGTGGCACACGACCGGTGGTCGTGTGCAGTATGTCCAGTGGTCGTGCGCTTACCCCAGGCAGATTCTGGAAAACGTAGAGTAGTGCGCACGATTAGGGGCGCACGACCAGTGGTCGTGCGCATTAGATCTCATGATCGTGCGCAGTATTCATGTTTCACAACCATCCTGGAACACGCACACGACCCCTGTACCGAAAGGAAAAAACCAATCACTAATTTGTGCAGACATTCCAGACAATCATAAAAGGGAGTACAAACTATAAAAATAACAAAATATACAACCACGGGCATAAATGTGCACTTCCTATGGAAATAAAGATTAGATGATATAAGAACGATAAAGAACTAAAAGTGATGTGCAACCACGTGAAAACTAGCCCAGATGAGTCCGAAAATAGGTATATAGAGTAGACGCATCACACCCCCAGACTTAACTGTTTGCGCGTCCCGAGCAAACAAAATCTAAGCAGATAGGGGAAAATACTATTTAACAAAGAAATTGCGATACGAAGTACCATGCGAAGTCGCATGCTCGCGCGCGTAAAAATATAATAGAAGAAATTTCTAAGTATACAAAATAGTTTATACTTTTCACAATGCGTATCAAAATTTTATTATTACTCAAAAATGGAATCACGGTGAATCATTCGGTCACGCGTAGGGAGAAAGTAGACTAATCGCTAGGCGAGCATTGCCAAAGATCGGGGCTCCGGATAACCTCCAAAGGAATCCACCAATGTCGGTGACCATATGCTTGCCCTTTCACACTCTCTCCACATCACTAGTTAGACTCAAGCACGAATCCGTAGGACTTGGAGTATAATATAGGCTTAGGTGAAGGCGGGGTATATAAAGGTAAACAAGACGGACACGCACACCCAAAATAAGATCGCCCGAAAACGTACACAGCTAAACTCAATGGACAAACACGTGCGACGCATCACCAGACCTGGACTTTTGACGGTGCGTGCAAGCCCATAACGAACACAACTCAACCACATTGCACAACTCAGCAATAATAGATATACAAATACATTTCTTTTTTTTTTGTATTCCACATTGGGAATTTTCTTTTTATTTACTATCATATTTTTTTCCCTTTTTTTTATTTTTTCTTTTATCCAAATAGCCAAAACAAAATAGGAAAACACGGCAACACCACAAGCTGCAGAAACACCAACAAAACTGCCCACACACAACGGATATAAACTACTACAAAACAAACTAACCGAGCGATCACATTCAGATGTGCGAGTAGGAAAGGCTATATGGCTATGGTAGCGAGGCGAAGGGATTTCAAAGGAAGGGATAGGCTCAACGGGAATAACAACGGTTAGATGTCGGGAATGGTACAAGGCTCAAACGAGACAAAGTGACGGCCCACATCACGCACGCACTTGACTAACCATGTACCCATGCTTCGAGAGTAGCTAGGGGCAAGTTCTTAGCCAACGAGAAAGACTATCCGTCCTCCCGACTCGAGCAATACGAACCTAATGACCGTCTACACACATCCCTAAGCTACCGTCGGATTCACACCGGATTCACCAACTTTTGAGTAGAATAAAAAGTATTTACGCAATTAGAAAATTATAAAACTAAAAGCATACAGAAAAATTAGATCTACTCGAATTTCTACATGAGACGAGAGCAGTTGACTAGAAACACAACAAGGCCAACATTTTACTCTGTCTCACAATCCTAAGCCAACACCATAATTTTCCCAAATCTAATGAAGAAATGAGTTTAACTCGCAGCACACAAAAAGCAAAGCACGCGCTCATGTGGGTGCAGTGGTGTGTGATGCAATGAACTAATCAAAATAAAACAATAAAGGCTTCTAGTATGCACATGAGATGTGCACGTGCAAAAGGTAACAAAACTAGCTCTCCCCCAGACTTAAACTAAGCAATACAGCGGATGATAGAGAAATTAAGATCATAAAGAGATAAGGGAAGAGGTTACCCAATACTCAGCCAGTGAGCATACCAGAAGACGCGTGGAAACCTGAAGCAGGCCCGCCATACAAAGAATCAGAACCCCGCCAATGCGATTTGTCATGAATACCTGCATGGGTGAGCACCGCAAAAACAAAACAAAAATATACAAACTACAAAGAAATACTAAAACTAAATAGACATGAAAAATAAAAATGCAGGAAATAAAAGATAAGTACTGGGGTTATTGTCATCCCAGCATGACTTATTAAATTCTAAACAGTTCTAACTAATGGGCCTATGAAGAGAAAAGTGCACAGGTAACTGTTCCAATATCCGTTTCGGTAACGGGTACCGATACGGTGATAGAGCAGTTACCCCTCTACCTAAATAATAATACCTGCCCAACACAGGTAGAGGAAATAAGAAATAAGAATAGGAGGAGCACTGGTCCTCGCTCATCTTATCATAAAAGAAATCCTTGCCTAGCAAGGTATCGTCTACAGGGAGTCTGCAGGAGGAGAAAGCAATGAATGGAGCTTCCTCAACAGAGGAGGAATCAACCTCCTCGCAAAAGAGGATGCTATCATCCATGACTCGAGCTGAAAACTCCAAGTCCTCCTGAAGAACCTGCGAAGACTCAACCCGCACAGGCTCAGATACAGAAATGGGATCAAGAAATAAAGGAGATGAATAACTAAAAGAATCAGAAATAGGGGGAGTGGTCCCGGTCTCACTCCCAGCAGGATCCCGACTTAGATCATCGACGGCGTCATATGAGTCATGGCGAGGGGAATCCACGAGTTCGAGGTCCTTGGTGGTGGTTTGGACCTCCTCATCCATCAAGGAAGTTGAAACTTCCTCAACAAAGAGGATCTCCTCATCAACACACCTCAGTGCGTCCACATGTCCCAAGACGTAATACTGTCCATTAATTAAAATAATATCCTCGTCAAACATGGGCACATCCTCAGGCTCAGAATCACAATCCGGCCGAACATCATCAACCGACTCACTAAAAATAGGGATAGATAATTCTTGCAAAGAAGGCGGAGGAACAACAGCATCAGAGAAAATATGTGCAGGTTCCTCCGGGGGTGAATCAACAAGAGGGGAAGAGTGCATGGGGAGAGACGGTGCCACAATGTCGTCACACCGATCAGCAGAAATTCTGATGGGCATATCCGCAGCAGTCCCCCATAGACAAGGTGGTGCTGCGAACATATCATCAGAATCAGAAGGGGCGGCCGATTGAGAGGTGGATGGAATGAATCGGATACCCGATTCATCATCCTCCTCCAACTGGCGCTGAAATTCTGTGCAATCTTTCAACACGTGGTCGGTGCTACGACAACACAAACATCGTTTTCCATTACTCCTCGGTACAGGTGGGACCGGCGAGGAATAAGAAAAAGATGAAGGCGTAGAAGAGTAGTGACCATAAGACCTGGGTTGGATGTATGAAGTACCATAAGAAGACGGTGCTCCATACACAAAACCACGAGAATTATGCTCCCATTCTTCAGTTGGGCACTCATCACTACCATGCCTATAATCCCCGCACCATCGGCAACGGATATTCCTATAAGAATACATGGTGCAACAAGAATAATTCAACAACAGACAGTTTCTAAGCAACAATTAACTACACATCACAAATAAAAGAATAGGAAAACCTGCTACAGAAAAATTAAAACTAGAATAGGAACAAATAAAAACAAAAAAAACAGATTCTAAAAACTTAAATAAAGAAGAAACATGAAATATACAAATGGAAAAGGGCTTCTATCTCCTATCTTCCTCTCAAAAAACTCACACGACTCTGTTCCCCGGCAACGGCGCTAAAAACTTGATGTTATAGATCACAGAAGTGAACCGGTCGCACAAGTAATATAAAATGGGTGTTTTCCCAAGTATCGATCTCACAAGGAACACAGTAAGGTGGAGTTAATTTTGAGGAGGACTTGAGATTGAAGTCCTCAGGTCGGAGCTAACTAAGGGGAGGTTTTGATGTTGCGGAAACAAAAAATAAAAGGCTAACAACTACTCCTATGCAACGCCGCTATGCGATGCTTCGTCAGGCGGGATGGAAGACTAGTCGGGCAGCTACGCACCGAATCACTAGGCGAATGGACGAGAAGGCTAGCGGATGAGGTGGTTAGAACGGCGGAATGAGGGTCGTGAGCACCTCTTCTCTACGCACGCCACTAGCAATTGCTAGTGCGGCAAGGGTGGATGGTGGTGGATGGAATAATAGGCGCACCTCAAGTAAATAACGAACACAAACAATCACATAGACATAATTGTAAGAACGTTTTACAAATAAGCATATATCATCTATAAATAAGGTTTACAACAACACTAAAACAACAATAAAGGAAGAACAAGTCAAGAGATCGAACGAATCCGAAGTCTTGCTGAGGATTCGCGGTTAGAATCGTCGGGTTGTCAATCCGCGTCCAAGCTTGGTCCTCAATTGCGTCCGGGATAGAGAAGGGCTGTCACCACCTTCCAATGGCCCGTCTTCTTCGTCTCACGACAGCAGAGGAAAGTTGAAAGCTTCCCTTTGCTTCATGGCTATGGCGTTGAAGCTTGAAATGAACCCAAGAGATGATGGAGGAGGCCGAAAGGAAGCTCCGGCTTGGATTTGGCGGTGAAAGCTTGCCCGGAGCACCTCCCTGGGGTGGAGATTGAAGGAGGATGGCGGAATCCCTCCTCAGAGATGAAAACGGCGGAGGAAATGGGCGATCCTGAATTAGGGCGGAACCTGCACTATTTATACAAAAGCAGAAATGAACAATGTGCACGATCACAGGCGCACGACCAGTGTTCGTGCGCACTATATCCTGTGCTCGTGCGCACTGGCATGGAAAATCAGGAAGAAGAACTGGGATAATGCGCATGAGTAGTGGCGCACGACCAGTGGTCGTGCGCACTAAGTCCAATGATCGTGCGATTACCCAGACAGGAATCCAGAAAAGAAGAATCAATGCACACGATCAGTGGCGCACGACCGGTGGTCGTGCGCAGTATGTCCAGTGGTCGTGCGCTTACCCCAGGCTGATTCTGTAAAACGTAGAGTAGTGCGCACGATCAGGGGCGCACGACCAGTGGTTGTGCGCATTAGATCCCATGATCATGCGCAGTATTCCTGTTTCACAACCATCCCGGAACACGCATACGACCCCTGTACGGAAAGGAAAAAACCAATCACTAATCTGTGCAGACATTCCAGACAATCACAAAAGGGAGTACAAACTATAAAAATAACAAAATACACAACCACGGGCATAAATGTGCACTTCCTATGGAAATAAAGAGTATATGATATAAGAATGATAAAGAACTAAAAGTGAAGTGCAACCACATGAAAACTAGCCTAGATGACTCCGAAAATAGGTATATAGAGTGGACTCATCACACCCCCAGACTTAACTGTTTGCGCATCCCGAGCAAACAAAACCTAAGCAGATAGGGAAAAATACTAGTTAATAATGAAATTGCGATACGAAGTACCATGCGAAGTCGCATGCTCGCGCGCGTAAAAATATAATAGAAGAAATTTCTAAGTATACAAAATAGTTTATACTTTTCACAATGCGTATCAAAATTTTATTATTACTCAAAAATGGAATCACGGTGAATCATTCGGTCATGCGTAGGGAGAAAGTAGACTAATCGCTAGACGAGCATTGCCAAAGATCGTGGCTCAGGATAACCTCCAAAGGAATCCACTAATGTCGGTGACCATATGCTTGCCCTTTCACACTCTCTCCACAACACTAGTTAGACTCAAGCACGAATCCGTAGGACTTGGAGTATAATATATGCTTAGGTGAAGGCGGGGTATATAAAGGTAAACAAGACGGATACGCACACCCAAAATAAGATCGCCCGAAAACGTACACAGCTAAACTCAATGGACAAACACGTGCGACGCATCACCAGACCTGGACTTTTGACGGTGCGCGCAAGCCCATAACGAACACAACTCAACCACATTGCACAACTCAGCAATAATATATATACAAATACATTTCTTTTTTTTTGTATTCCACATTGGGAATTTTCTTTTTATTTACTATCATATTTTTTTTCTTTTCCCTTTTTTTTTTCTTTTATCCAAATAGCCAAAACAAAATAGGAAAACACGGCAACACCACAAGCTGCACAAACACCAACAAAACTGCCCACACACAACGGATATAAACTACAACAAAACAAACTAACCGAGCGATCACATTCAGATGTGCGAGTAGGAAAGGCTATATGGCTATGGTAGCGAGGCGAAGGGATTTCAAAGGAAGGGACAGGCTGAACGGGGATAGCAACGGTTAGATGTCGGGAATGGTACAAGGCTCAAACGAGACAAAGTGACGGCCCACATCACGCACGCACTTGACTAACCATGTACCCATGCTTCGAGAGTAGCTAGGGGCAAGTTCTTAGCCAATGAGAAAGACTATCCGTCCTCCCGACTCGAGCAATACAAACCTAACGGTCGTCTACACACATCCCTAAGCTACCGTCGGATTCACAACGGATTCACCAACTTTTGAGTAGAATAAAATGTATTTACGCAATTAGAAAATTATAAAACTAAAAGCATATAGAAAAATTAGATCTACTCGAATTTCTACATGAGACGAGAGCAGTTGACTAGGAACACAACAAGGCCAACATTTTACTCCATCTCACAATCCTAAGCCAACACCATAATTTTCCCAAATCTAATGAAGAAATGAGTTTAACTCGCAGCATGCAAAAAGCAAAGCACGCACTCATGTGGTTGCAGATGTGTGTGATGCAATGAACTAATCAAAATAAAACAATAAAGGCTTCTAGTATGCACATGAGATGTGCACGTGCAAAAGGTAACAAAACTATCTCTCCCCCAGACTTAAACTAAGCAATACAGCAGATGATAGAGAAATTAAGATCATAAAGAGCTAAGGGAAGAGGTTACCCAATGCTCAGCCAGTGAGCATACCAGAAGACGCGTGGAAACCTGAAGCAGGCCTGCCATATGAAGAATTAGAACCCCGCCAATGCGATTTGTCATGAATACCTGCAGGGGTGAGCTCCGCAAAAACAAAACAAAAATATACAAACTACAAAGAAATACTAAAACTAAATAGACATGAAAAATAAAAAATGCAGGAAATAAAAGATAAGTACTGAGGTTATTGTCATCCCATCACGACTTATTAAATTCTAAACAGTTCTAACTAATGGGCCTATGAAAAGAAAAGTGCACAGGTAACTGTTCCAATATCCGTTTCGGTAACGGGTACCGATACGGTGATAGAGCAGTTACCCCTCTACCTAAATAATAATACCTGCCCAACACAGGTAGAGGAAATAAGAAATAAGAAGAGGAGGAGCACTGGTCCTCGCTCATCTTATCACAAAAGAAATCCTTGCCTAGCAAGGTATCGTCTACAAGGAGTCTGCAGGAGGATAAAGCGATGAATGGAGCTTCCTCAACAGAGGAGGAATCAACCTCCTCGCAAAAGAGGATGCTATCATCCATGACTCGAACTGAAAGCTCCAAGTCCTCCTGAAGAACCTACGAAGACTCAACCCGCACAGGCTCAGATACAGAAATGGGATCAAGAAATAAAGGAGATGAATAACTAAAAGAATCAGAAATAGGGGGAGTGGTCCCGGTCTCACTCCTAGCAGGATCCCGACTTAAATCATCGACGACGTCATATGAGTCATGGCGAGGGGAATCCACGAGCTCGAGGTCCTCGGTGGTGGTTTGGACCTCCTCATCCATCAAGGAAGTGGAAACTTCCTCAACAAAGAGGATCTCCTCATCAACACACCTCAGTGCGTCCACGTGTTCCAAGACGTAATACTGTCCATTAATGAAAATAATATCCTCGTTAAGCATCGGCACATCCTCAGGCTCAGAATCACAATCAGGGCGAACATCATCAAACGACTCACTAAAAATAGGGATAGATAATTCTTGCAAAGAAGGCGGAGGAAAAACAGCATCAGAGAAAATATGTGCAGGTTTCTCCGGGGGTGAATCAACAAGAGGGGAAGAGTGCATGGGGAGAGACGGTGCCACAATGTCGTCACACCGATCAGCAGAAAGTCTGATGGGCATATCCGCAGTAGTCCCCCATAGACAAGGTGGTGTTGCGAACATATCATCAGAATCAGAAGGGGCAGCCGATTGAAAGGTGGATGGAATGAATCAGATACCCGGTTCATCATCCTCCTCCAACTGGCGCTGAAATTCTGCGCAATCTTTCAACACGTGGTCGGTGCTACGACAACACAAACATCATTTTCCATTACTCCTCGGTACAGGTGGGACCGGAGAGGAATAAGAAAAAGATGAAGGCGTAGAAGAGGAGTGACCATAAGACCTGGGTTGGGTGTATGAAGTACCATAAGAAGACGGTGCTCCATACACAGAACCACGAGAATTATGCTCCCATTCTTCAGTAGGGCACTCATCACTACCATGCCTATAATCCCCGCACCATCGGCAACGGATATTCATATAAGAATACATGGTGCAACAAGAATAATTCACCAACAGACAGTTTCTAAGCAACAATTAACTACACACCACAAATAAAAGAATAGGAAAACCTGCTACAGAAAAATTAAAACTAGAATAGGAACAAATAAAAACAAAAAATCAGATTCTAAAAACTTAAATAAAGAAGAAACATGAAATATACAAATGGAAAAGGGCTTCTATCTCCTATCTCCCTCTCGAAAAACTCACACGACTGTGTTCCCCGGCAACGGAGCCAAAAACTTGATGCTATAGATCACAGCACTGAACCGGTCGCACAAGTAATATAAAATGGGGGTTTTCCCAAGTATCGATCTCACAAGGAAGACAGTAAGGTGGAGTTAATTTTGAGGAGGACTTGAGATTAAAGTCCTCAGGTCGGAGCTAACTAAGGGGAGTTTTTGATGTTGCGGAAACAGAAAATAAAAGCCTAACAACTACTCCTATGCAACGCCGCTATACGATGCTTCTCCAGGCGGGATGGAAGACTAGTCGGGCCGCTACGCACCGAATCACTAGGAGAATGGACGAGAAGGCTAGCGGATGAGGTGGTTAGAACGGCGGAATGAGGGTCGTGAGCACCTCTTCGCTACGCACGCCACTAGCAATTGCTAGTGCGACAAGGGTGGATGGTGGTGGATCGAATAATAGGCGCACCTCAAGTAAATAACGAACACAAACAATCACATAGAAATAATTATAAGAACGTTTTACAAATAAGCATATATCATCTATAAATAAGGATTACAACAACACATAAACAACAATAAAGGAAGAACAAGTCAAGAGATCGACCGAATCCGAATTCTTGCTGAGGATTCACGGTTGGAATCGTCGGGTTGTCAATCCGCGTCCAAGCTTGGTCCTCAACTGCGTCCGGGATAGAGAAGGGCTGTGTAACATCCCATTTCCAACTAGACCCCTAAGAGTGGTTTGGCCATGACTAGGTCATGACAAAACCCTAGGAAGCCAGAAATGAGCCAAGAGATAGGAGGCCAAGGTGGGGATCACCATGGTCTGCAAATAGTAGAATTTTGAACAATGGTTTAGAATGACAATGGGGCTTCACCATGGCCCCAAGATCCTACCACAACACTCCCAAACATTTTGGGAGACCCACTAGAGCCAAAAGGACCCATTAGGGCCAACCCAAGAGGCCCAGTTGACCAAGGTCAACCCTAGCCCTGAATAGGTCAACCTAGCCTACATAGGGCCAATTGACCCACTCCTAGTCTAGAGGACCCCACCTATGCCCTCCTAACCCTAAAGTGAGGTCAATGGGTCACTAAGGACACATTGGGGTCAGCCCTAGAGGCCAGGTTGGCCCAAGTCAACTCAAGCCCTAATCTGGTCAAAGTACCCTTACTAAGGGTATGTGACCTCCAAAGTGCAGGGTAACCCTACATAACCCTACCTAGACCCTAAGGGAATTCAATGGGTCACCAAGGATCCATAGGGGTGAACCCTAATGGTCATGTTGACCAAAGTCAACTCTAGCCCTAAAATGGTCAAAGTGACCTTACCAAGGGGCATGTGACCCCCAAGATGCCCAACCAACCCTACTCAAGTCTTCCTAGACCTTAAGGGAGTCCAATGGGTCACCAAGGACCCATTGGGGTCAACTCAAATGGTCTTGTTGACCAAGGTCAACTCTATTCTAGTGTTAGGTCAACTTAGCCCAAAAAGGGCTAACCCAAGCTCAAGCCACTTCTCCCTTAGGCTAAACCCATTCCCATGACCATCATAATCCAGTGGGCTGCCTTTAGCTTGTGAGGTTGACTAGTCAACCAGAGGTGACTAGGAGAGAGAAAAGAGCTCCTCTCCATGATAATGGAGGAGAGAGAAAATGGGGAAGAGGAAAGGGAAGAGAGAAGCCGGCCAAGGAAGGCCAACAGCCACAGTTATGGCTGTAATCAACTCCTCTAGGGGAGAGGAGTTGATTCCAGCCGTTTCCCGGCCACCAAGGGGTGGGTTCAGCCCCCCTCCACACAACCCGAGCCACACCTTTAATGGTGTTAATGGCTATTGAAGAACCAGCCTCTCCCCTCCCCCATTTGCCATTTAAGCACCTTCAGGGAGCCGAGGGGATCATTTTAGAGCATTCACCTGGAGGAGACGGGCCATTCCACTGTGCAGTTGCAGAAGCCGAGCGCCGCCGCCGTCGTCAATGGCATCCCGCCGCTCCTCTCGCATCCAGGCCGCCAGGAAGGTCCTCCTCCTCTCCTTAACTCGCGGGTAGATCCTAGGAATCATTAGGCTTGAGTTTCGGGCTCAATTGAGCCCGATTCGATCCGGGATTTCTCCTGATTTCGGCAAGAAAATCTCTTGCTTAATCCGCCGGAAAATGCCTCTCCGGTGGCGGAGCCGCCGCCTGACGATAGCCACCACCTCAACGGAGGTGTTGGTGGCGGTGGCCGGCCGGGGAAGGGGCTGGATCGCCGGCGGCAGGGCTTGGAAATCGCCCCAGGCAGGACGAATCTCAGCCGTTGGCTCAGTGGGGACGATGACCAGATGCCGTCGATCTGCGCCAAGATTCGCGCGGCATCAAATCAAATACTATAGGATTTAAATAAAAATCATTTCATTTCTGTCACACTGGATGTATTTAATATATTTAATTTTTAAAAATACTTAGGGACCCTGAATGGAAATCTTCCCAACATGAAAATTGTAGCTTAGGGTGTCTATTTTGTAGCAAAAATTGCTTGGACCCTTTTGGGCCACTGGTTAGACCAGGGTACCCTTTTTGGTAGGACCTATACCTAGGCCTAAACAGAAATTATTTTGGGTGCCCACACTTCATTCCTTGTCCAAACAAGTTGAAATTTGGGCAGTGAGAAATTCTTAGTCATATCTAGAACCTGTCCAAAATTTAGAATTTTTGGAGAATATTTTTCTATAGTGTTTAGAAAAATTTAATAAATCATGATTAATTTAATTATGTGACCCAATTAATTTAAAACTCCCCCAAATTTTGGTGGGTGGTCTTAGATGTCATGATAGGTATAGGGTTAAAACGTTAGCTCATTTGGAGATGTTTAGGATAGGTAATCTACCCACCCTATATATGACCTTATAAGGGTATTTTGGTCAAAAGCCACTATTGATGGTTGAGTGGCCAAATTCCCTCATCAGAGGCTGAAATTTTGGCCACTGATATAATTTGACTTTTACACTCACTTATGAAGTTTGGAGTGGTTTGGACTAGGGTAGCCCTAGAATTTTAGGGTAGGCCCTTTAGGGTAAATTTCTAGGGTTTGAAGAATTTGGGGGTCAAAAGACCTTGGATGGACTTGAAACTTGGGAATGAGGTCCATAGGGTTACTATGGTCCTGTGGTTAAAATTTTAGGGCATTTGGAAGAATTTAAACCCCTTAAATCTATAACCCTAGTTTAGGGCACTAGCCTTGAAATCATAAGCTCTAATACCAACACTTTCTGAAAAGGGCTGAGTTTTTGAATGGGTAGTTGTTTAGGGTATATATATCTCTAGAAATTTTATAATAAATTTTGGATGAATATTTTTGGTACTTTATTCACAAAGTCATGTTTACAAGTTTCACTTAGGAATTTTTGGAGAAAAATATACTTGATTAAATCTGATGAAACCTAGCAAAGGGGCTTGTAATCATGGTACCATCTCTGTAAATGTTTATGAAATTTTGGAAGAATGATATTTAGTAGTTGCTTCTTTAATTATTTAATTCTATGGAACTTTGGTAAATTTAATAATGGCATTTAAATTGTCTGAAAAATTTTAATTTCTTCATCATGATGTTTCTAGTTCCTTATGAAGCCCTAGTAATTTTTACATAATTATTGGAGACATATTTGTGGCACTTCCTTCATTATATTTGATCTTAGGAATTCTTTTAATAAATCTTTTAGAGGTCAAGAACTATCTGGAAAATTATGAAAATTGGCAACCAATAATATTTCTCTGTTATTTAGTGAATAAAAATTTTAGGAGGCCTTTACCTGAGAAAATCTTATGGTTCATGTTCAAATTGACTATGGCCTAGCTTTTGAGGAAAATTCAATAAATAGTAGATTAATTGGGAAAAATATGATTTTCTGAATTTAAACTATATTTATCATAATAGACCTCTGGTAAAATTTGTAGAGTTATTGGAGGAGAATTTAGAGTATCACCTATTGAGTACATCATATTAGCTTAGGGTGGTCTGCAATTAGTAAAAACAGTAGAAATCAAATTAAAGTGCACAATGAGTTTAGGAAGTTGGAATAATGGGGCATTAGTCTGGTAGGTGAATTAGTTTGTCATCAGAAGTGTAGATGAGTAGTGGAGGTTAGTTAGAGTTGTGTGGGGTTCGGGATCGTCAAAGGATCACTCATCCTCGTCGAAAAGAAGGAGTCATATACACTTGGGTTAGAATTCAATTATAACCCTAAGGGATTGAGAGATTTGTGTAGTAACCAATAATAATAAGTGCCTTGCGAAAGAGATCTTTGGGCGTAATCCCATCGTAGTTTCCTAGTGCCTTCGAGAGCCCTTCACGGGGAATACCTTGGGCAGTCCTGGGCTAACGTAACTCATAGGAATAATGAAACTTCAAGAGTAACTAGAATAATTAGGGTTTCACAGTCTCACACACCCCGAGGTTACGAGAAGTAGCTTTGGCCGGATGATCAAGCAGTAGGCTCGGCCGTTGTGGTAAGAGGGCAGGATGGCCCGGTGAGCTTCGGCTCGTGTTGGTACGTAAATTTGCATGTGCATAAAAGGGAATGAAATTAAGGTGGTGGGTCTTCGGTATTGGAGGATCTTAGCACAGACACCAATACGTTGACTCGGCAAGTGTTGTGACAGCACTTCGCCAACAGAAGTCCGGTGTGCGCCAGCCGGCAAGAGTACGCAGGAGTCCGCTTAGTGCACCAGCGTTGAGGCGTACGATAGGTCTGACCAGTAGTGCTATACTGGTTTAGAGGTGGGCGAGGCCCAACCCACCGCTTCCGTCTGCCACTACGGAGGTATCCTGGGAGGTGAGGCTCCAGAAAGGGGGAACTAAAGGTCTGTGTGCACAGAGTCGGGTGTGTGTGTTGCACTTGCTTGATCCATCATACCCACTTGCATGTCATAGCATAAGCGATTCATTTAACCTTTGACACCTAAAATATAAGTGCTATGGGACACTTATACATTAGGCCCTGCTAAACGACCCTTGGTCTATAAGCTTGTGTGGGCAAGTTTATAAATTAAGGTAAATTTGGATATATATAATTGCTGCTGTTTGACAACCGACAACCCATCGTATAAACTGGTATGGACATTTTATACGATGGAGCCTTGCAAAAGACCCCTTGCTTATATGTACCATATAAGTTAAGGTTACTTTACTTTACTTGTTTACAAAAATGATTAGTTACCAATAAATTGCTAGTTTTAGGTCCACCGTCACCTGCATTTGATATACTCTCCACTTTCAAGTCCTCCCTTTCTTCCTCTCGCTCGGTGCCTAGGAGCCACGGGGGAAGGGGGTGGATGATAGGACTTAGTCTTTTAGACTAACAGTTTTCGAACCGCATCATTTAGGGGATCGCGGAGACCAGCATGGAGGAGCAGCCCCAGAGACCGGTGCGCTTGGAGGTGGGGCAGTCTAGCTCCGGAGTACACACAGCCGGGACCGTGAGTCTCGACCCTGAGCAGTTTTCTACTTTTGTTTCCATATGAGAGAGCTTGTAGTGAGGATTGATGTATCGGGCATAAGCCCGTTTTGCTACTCTGATGTTGTCTTCTGTGGACACTCCCTTCGTGGAGTTATATTTATTATGTCATGTGATTCTCTGTGGACAGATAGTTTACCTTTATTCCATTATTTTGCTACTTTTATGTGATCGAGATGGCTGGCAGAATCGGCGCTTTGTGGTGATGACTCTTCAGGGCGTGAAGGAGTCACCGCAAAACAGCGGTTCTGGGCCTAAGACCCCGGTGTCGAAAAAGAAAAAAAAAAGGGGGTCATACAGGCTGTCACCACCTTCCAATGGCCCGTCTTCTTTGTCTCACGACAGCGGACGAAAGTTGAAAGCTTCCCTTTGCTTGATGGCTATGGCGTTGAAGCTTGAAATGGACCCAAGAGATGATGGAGGAGGCCGAGAGGAAGCTCCGGCTTGGATTTGGTGGTGAAAGCTTGCCCGGAGCACCTCCCTAGGGTGGAGATTGAAGGAGGACGGCAGAATCCCTCCTCAGAGATGAAAACGGCGGAGGAAATGGGCGATCCCAAATTAGGGCGGAACCTGCACTATTTATACAAAAGCAGAAATGAACAATGAGCACGATCACAGGCGCACGACCAGTGGTCGTGCGCACTATGTCCTGTGCTCGTGCGCACTGGCATGAAAAATCAGGAAGAAGAACTAGGATAATGGGCACAAGTAGTGGTGCACGACCAGTGGCCGTGCACACTAAGTCCAATGATCGTGCGATTACCCAGACAGGACTCCAGAAAAGAGGAATCAATGCACACGATCAGTGGCGCACGACCGGTGGTCGTGGGCAGTATGTCCAGTGGTCGTGTGCTTACCCCAGGCTGATTCTGGAAAACGTAGAGTAGTGCGCACGATCAGGGGTGCACGACCAGTGGTCGTGCGCATTAGATCCCATGATCGTGCGCAGTATTCCTATTTCACAACCATCCCGGAACACGCACACGACCCCTGCACCGAAAGGAAAAAACCAATCACTAATCTGTGCTGACATTCCAGACAATCACAAAAGGGAGTACAAACTATAAAAATAACAAAATACACAACCACGGGCATAAATGTGCACTTTCTATGGAAACAAAGATTAGATGATATAAGAACGATAAAGAACTAAAAGTGAAGTGCAACCACGTTAAAACTAGCTCAGATGAGTCCGAAAATAGGTATATAGAGTGGACTCATCAGTATGCACGTTCAGTTTGCTCATGCTTTCCAAGCTAAACTGTCTCTTAGGGGACAAGGTCAGGATAAGAAGAAAAAAAACTATCATAAAAATTGGTGTCGAAAGGTCACAACGCCTTTTCACAGCAGTCAAAAAACCCTCAAAAGAATTTTGACAACAATCAAGCACCGTTGTTTTGCTCACTTTGCAAGAAAACAAATCATGATGCTTTTAAGTATTTCATCAAATATAAAAGATGTCGTAACCCCACAAATTTTGACAAAGACTGCTTGTTTAAAAATAAGGAGAAGCAGGAAGCAAAGGTCGTGACAGATCAAGCTATACACACGATGAAAACTTCTGCTAACTGCTAGTTCTGTAGGTGATCATGATGAAAAAACTTCAAAATGGTTTATCGATTCATTCCAGCCATATGGCCAATGTCAAAAATCTCATCATTTCTCTTGATGAAACATTTAAATCAAAAGTATAGTTGGGTGATAGGAAGAGCAAGATCATAGAAGGAAAATGAAGCATATCTGTATGCAACATTGACAACAACATCATGTAGTTGTCTAATATGATCTTTGTACGAACTTTGGCTCAGAACTTGCTCAGTGTAGGACAAATTTTGACCAATGGGTATTATATGACTTTCAAAAACAATTCTTGCACAATATTTGATTCTGACAATCAACGGATTTCTCAGACTGAAATGTCAAAAAATAGGATCTTCTCATTGGAACTGAACATAACAGATCAGAGTGCATACACCATGATCAACAACATTTCAGAACCTGTGAAGACTTGGAACTAGAGACTGGGCCACCTCAACTATGGGTCAATGAAGCAGTTGTTTGACAATCAACTTGCCCAAGGTATCCCTCAACTGGAAGTTCATCACAGCCCGTGTGAAACTTGTGCACCTGGGAAATCCCATCAACAACCTTTCTACTCCTCATAACAGCAAATCAGTCATCCCCGAGAACATCTCCACTATGACTTATGCGGGCCAACCTCAACATCTTACCTCAGTGGAAAAAGGTATTTCTTCCTTATTATAGACGATTTCGCCAGGTACTCCTGGATTTACTTCTTAACACCAAAGTCAGTAATTTTCTCTACTTTCCTGGAATTCAAGAGAGAGAGAGAGAGAGAAGAGATTTGAGAAAAGTATTAAAATGATTAGATGTGATAATGGGGGAGAGTTCACCTCTCATCCCCTAATCCATTTCTGCCTAAATCAGGGGATAAGGCATGAACTGATTATGCTAGGTGTAACACCCCCAAAGGAGTGGTGGTCATTGGGGGCTACAATGCGACGATAGTCTTATCGCAGGCAGTAGGTCAGTGATTTAAAAGACATAGCGCTCGGGTTGGGTACCGCGAAGTTAACGCTCCGCGGTAGCCACTCAACTCTTCGACCACTCAATGCTTTTTCCCACTCAATGAAATAGGGTACCGTGAAGCTAGCGCGCCGTAGTAGCCACTCAACTCTTTTGACCACTCAACGCTTCTAAGCACTCAACGTTGTCGAAAAATTGTTGAGCGCGCTAATGCCAGGCTATAGGAGTTACCGTGCCGCGATAATCTCTCGACGAACGTTGAACAGTTTACCGCCAAGCAATAAAGTGTTCTCTCGGGCGCTAGCTCTGATAGCGGCGCCGACTTGTCAAAGCGGTTACCGCCTATGTTACCGCGCAACAGTAGTATTTATCGTGCGGCAGTAGCTTTTGTATAAGGATGAACTTGAGATTTTTTTCTTATCTTATTTTATCCTTTCTCTGAGGTACTTCTAAAGAGGGAAGAGGAGGCGTCCAAGAGATTGCGGGAAGGTTGCTCCAAGGTTTTCTTATGATTGGAATCACGAGTCGATGCTAGATCCGTGGAGAGGGAGTTGTGGCAATCATTTCCATCCGGATCATAGGTCACGGTCATGGCTCCGAAGAGATCTTCTAGGGTAACGATCTTCTTCCTTGGATATGTAAAGTCCTTATTTGGCATATGCATGGAATTCCCCCACCAAAAGGAGGAATATTGAAGGATTTCCGTTGGTTTGATTCTTGATATCCCCAAGAGGTCTTGTATGTAGATCCGAAAATATGTAGTACGGAATAGGAATACTATGTGAAGCCCATCTGGACAGGCTGATCTGGATTAGCAATGTTTTATTTTGCATATCGGAGAAGACTCTGCATATAAACGAGTATTTTGTGGAGTCGGTGGGTTGTGCCTGTGAAATAGAGTAGTATGAAGTACTGGAGTGGAATTCCAGAAAAATACCCTAAAAGTGCATGTAATGTATGCTATGAAAGTCCAGTGTTTTTGGCACTGCAGGTGGCTGCAGGGATTTCTGGATGGTTGATCCATTTATGGTTAGGGCTGGGGACGGAAAGAGAGTTCTGTCTCTAAATGTCTGGCGATAGTGATTATCGATGGCGATAGCTCCTAGCTAACCTGTGATTGTGAAGTAAGACCTTGGTGGACAGTGTGGCTATTATGAGTTGTGAGCTCTTAAAAAGGCTTCGTGTCGAATGAATAGGTGAGAAGCCAACCCGGGTCACTTGTGGCTATTTGAGCAATGGGTAGGGCTGACCTGTCTCCGTGTTATGGTTGTCAACTTGAGTTGCCTGGGTTATTGGGCATTGGTTGTAACACATAATGAGAGTCTTAAGCCTGTGCGCCATTATGACTAAAGCCTCCGGTTGTAGGACAGGGAGCCCAATGCTCAAGTTTACCATTGAGTTTGAAGCCCGAGAACGGTGGTGCGACCCTGGTTTTCTGGTACACTGAGAGTGTGCCCTGAGTGCATGAAGCGTCGGGTCATGTGGTCGACATTTGTGATATATTGATGGTGCGTGAGTGCACATCTTGTGATATATCTGCTTATGAAATTCTATGCCCGCAGGAAAGGAATACCGCTGCCCCGGGTAAGGGGTAGGGTCGTTATAAATTGGTCAGCCGAATGCTGACCGTTTCTTTGTTTGCCACTATTATGGTGGATTGTTCCTATGCAAGTGCAGGAGAGCCAAGCGGAAAATAGTGGGCTGAAGCCCTTGTTATTGCTGTTGTTGTTACTGTTGTGCTGGCCCTAGAAGGCCTAATAATAAAATATTTTGTGATTTTCATGTGTGGCCGGCCTGCGTGCCGATGTATGTAATCCACACGTATGAAGAAAACTTGTAAGGCCTTACGACCAAACATTTTGTGTATTTTGTCAACGTTTTTGTAGATATATAAATGTGATTATTTATATATAGTAGACATTCATGATAACTGAGTTCAAACTTAACCCGTAATGCTTCCACTAGAATGATCTGAGTTAGGATGCGTGGTTTAGTCTTTGATATTAACTTGTAACCTCGCCGTCTATTTGTGGCATATGGTGTGTGGCCCAGACCAGACCTTCTATTATATGTCATGTAATAGATAGAGATGTTACAATTTGGTATCAGCTCGTCTTGGTTTTCCTCCTTCGAATTCGTGGTCAAATTATTTTTGAGGGGTGGCGAGCACGTCTGTGCGCGACCAATTATAACATAAAATAAACTCAAGAATGTCCACTAAGGAATGTAAATACACTTATTTAAGGAACCTGTGTGTTCCTACATTATTGTTGTTGTTGTTGCCAAGTAACTAAAGTGTTTCTTGTACACGTATAGGAGACGCGAAGTGGTGCGGGGCAGTCTGAGACACATCATTCTGATGAGAGTACGACACCAGTTGAGGTACCTACACCTCCTCCTTCTGCAGAGATAGTACATTTAGTTTCTGAGGCACTATTTGCTATGATCTAGACACAGTCTACTAGGCAGGCGCGGCCTACGGTGGTGCCAGAATAGCTTGGTGTGAGGCCAGAACCTGTTGAGGCTGTTCTTGATCCTAGAGCAGCTGAACGGTAGTTGAAGCAATTTATGAGCTCCAATCCTCCTACGTTTACGTGTGCGGGTTCCCCAATGCAGGCGGAGGATTGGTTGTCGCGCGTCAAGCGGATATTGATGGCAATAAGGACGAAGGAAGAATAAAAAGTCAACTTGGCCACCTTTTTGCTGGAAGGAGAGGCTCGACCAGGGTGGGATGAGATAGAGCTGCACCACTTGGCAGGCAGACAACTGACGAGTATCTCCATCGTGGAGTTTTTGAGACTGTTTTTGGCAAAGTATTTGCCATCGGCTCAGCGCATAGCTATGAAAAATGTGTTCCATCGTCTAACTCAGGGGAAAAGTAGTGTTGATACCTACTTGCATGAGTTTACAAGGTTGTGACGATATGCGGGAACGATCTTTGCTGGAGAAGAGCGTAAAACTGATAGGTTCAACGAAGGGTTACAGGATGAGTTGCGATTCCTGCTCCCGAGTTCGGTGAATGAGGGGTTCCAAGCGTTGGTTAATACGGCTCGTGCGTTGGAGAAAGATATGAGGTTGGTACAAGGCAAGAGGGACATGTTGAAACCGAAATCCCGGTCTCTTGTGGAGTTCACCCTTGGAGAAGGGGTGATTGCGCACCTACTTCACTCCTGCAAGAAAGACAACAAAGGAAACAAGGAAATACGTACCCAAGGGCTCGGTATGGAAGTCCCACCACACAATCGGAAGATCTCATAGCGCTTCCCCTCCTTAGCCAAAGGCCGAGCTAAGGGATCCTCAGAAAGCACGTGAGAGCTAGAGCAAGAGATCACCAGAAGCGTGCCTTCTGAGGTACCCCTTCGGTCGTATTTATAGATTTCTAAAAATGTCCTACAAATAGCCAAACTCCGCTGTTCTGAATGGCTATGTACAGTCCAAATTGGCCTGCCAACAGCGTAACTCCGCTATTCTGAAAGGCTATATGCAGGCCATCGGGGGAAAATAGTAAAAAATACCTCTTGTACTTGGGCATGCTGAGGGGCTTGGCGACCTCTGAAGATCCCGATCGCCTATTATATGCCGAGCTCTATATGACGAGTGCGAGCTGGGAATCCAGGCTCGCCATTCGATCGGCCTTCATTCGTCGAACTCAGCTCGACGAAACCTGGGTTTAGATCGGCGAATGCCGAGCTCGGGGTCGACGAATGCCATGCTCGGGGTCGATGAATACCGAGCTCGTCCGAGTCCTGGGCGATCTGAACCAACCGGTCTGGCCTCTAGCGACCCTATTCTCCGGACATGGGGTTGTACATAATCCCCTCTCTTTTTTGAGCTTGGTAAAGCTCGGAAAGAAACATCCAATCCCAAGTGCTCGGCGAGTGCGAGATGATCCAGAGGGAATCTTCTGGTGTGGTCCACCAACGGCCATATAAATACACCTGTATACCTGTCTAACTATTGTCATTCTTCTTGATATAGCCCTGCCGCGATGCCGATCCCCAAGGAGATCCAAGAGCACCTTAACCGAGCTCTCCAGGCCTCTTCTGCTCCTGTGGCTGCCCTGACAGCGGTTCCACTAGTTGTCTAGCATGCTGGCTTGGCCAAGCCCGACTCTGTGAAGAGGGCGAAGCTGTTTCCTCCGGCAGCTGAGCCCATTCTCGCTGATTTGATGACGGTCCGGGAGCATGGCACTGGATCCTCAAATTTTCCTGCCCAAGACACGGGAAAAAACATTGTTGACCTTTGTGACGGTCCAGACAGCCGGCTGGATGGCGGCGGAGGCACTACACCACGAGACCCCTCCCCGCGAGCTACAGACACACTCAACGACTCGCGATTTAGAACCCCGAAAAATTTCCCCCGGGAACCGTCGCCTCCCTTCGGTACCTTGGGGCTAGACTCGCAGAGGTCGAGCTTGTCAGTTCGCGCCCCTTCACCCTAGCATCCTACCGTGACCATGGGGCAGGTGTGGAGACCATCCCCATCCCGGAATTCGACCTCCTCTTGTCGGCAATGCGCCGCCTAGGCCGCGGGAAGGATCTGAGATTTGTCCCACCCCGCAGCTTGCTGGAGATGCCGAGCTCGTCAGGTACGCTTGGCCATGGATTCCTACGTTGTGCTTTTCGAGGACAGCTCCCCATACAGATATTTTTTGCTTTTACAGCTCTGCCCTGCTAATCCGAGGACGAGGAATCATCGCGGACAGCTCATTCTCCCCTCCCCTCCACGAGCTCGATAGAATCCTACCTGGCCCCTGAAGTGGAAAATGACGAGATGACGAGGAGGTGGATCAAGCTCTTTAGGACGCTCGTGTGCGGGCTGTGCGAGGTGTAGGAGGTCAATGAGGCGTTGCTGCGTGATTACACGTGGCTTGCTGATGAGATACGGGGCAGCCAGCCACGCGAGTTATTGTCTCTAAAAGGGGATAGATCTTAACAAAATACTAAAGCTGAGTCACAGAACAACATAACAAACAAAATAAACCAAGATGCAGATCAAGCAACACAAAAGACACAAGGAAATTATAGTGGTTCCCCAAATCTGTGTAGTCCACTCTTCTACCACCCTGGTAGGAATCCACTCAGGTTTTTGATCAGGTGCCTGACACCAATTGGTTTTGATCAGGTCCCCAAAAACCAACTCAAGTCTTTTGGAAGGAGACTTGCAACCAGGAATCACTTTTGAAGGGAGATGATAACCCTTTATACAGGAGGGGATGAGCGAGTGATTTGGTCTTCTATTTCTCTAAGCAACTGAGAAGACTTGTGGATATTGATGTTAGCAGATTTTCTCCCCCTGAGATCTTGAATGTATCAGGAAAAGCTGGAGCTCTGCTATAGGGTGATAGGCCTTCAATCTTCAAGCCTGGACCAGAGTACTCTTCAGGAACTTCTGATTGATAAAGTATTTGTTGTCCTTGAAGTTGTCCTATAGTAACGAGGAAGAAGAAGACTATTGATATGAATGGATGTTCTTCTTCTTCTTCTGATTTCTGTCTCCTCTGGTCTAGGGCTTCTAGTTACTGTAGAGATATTGCCCTTTTCTGTCTATTGTTCTATCTTTTTCTCTATTTTTTTGTTCCTCTGTTATCTATATTCTTGTTCTCTTTCTCTGTATATATTCAGACATTCAAAATCCCTGGCCTTGATGGCGGAAGAGAAAACATTCCCGAGAGTGGAGATGCTTTGGGAATTGATCTATAATAAATCTAACTGTAACTGTCTGTTTGAACGACTATATTCACTGAGAATATTGACTGTAATTAATCCTCAATTAATTCTGCCAACTGTTACTGATTGCTCAGAAATCGTCGACCTGAACTTTCGTCGAGTTCATCAATCATCGACCTGAGTTCGACATTCGTCGAACTCAGGTGGATTCGTCGAGCTGAATATCTTGTCTACGTTTGTCGACCTGAGCTTGCAGTTCGTTCTGCTCAGTTTTTGTATTCGTTGAGCTGAGAGAACTGTTGAGTGTCGACACAGTTGTTGTGATGGTGTCGACACAGCTTTTGTTGATCCTTGAGATCGTCGACTTGAGTTCAGAGAACCAACTCAGGATTCGTCGACCGGAGCTCGCCGTTCGTCGATCTGATTTTCTGCCTTTTTCTTAGCTGCATTTCTTTGACTTCTTTTCTTCAATACTGGAAAGTCCTTCTGATTGTCCTGCCCTGGAAATAGTCCTATGACCCATGACTATACAAGGTGGGTCAATCTAATATTCCTAATAGTGTTCCTTGCCCAAATCAAAACTAGGGTTCCAACAATCTCCCCCGATTTGGGTAAGGACACTATTTACATTGAAAACAAAATAAAATACAGGTAAAATACAATTTAAAATACAATTAAATCTGGAACAAGATCTATGTTGTTGATGTTGCTATTGTTACAGCTGTTGTTGATCCCTGCCCAAATTTTCAGCATTATAATCTGTTGTTGCTGCTACTGCTACAGTCCCCACAAATTGCTGCTACTGCTGGAATTTCTGCAGCTCCATTTACAGGCATCTCCCCCTGTATGCATATCCTTGCACAAATTATTCAGCCACTGAGATCCTGTATATTTGCTGGACTGAATTCTTTTCCTGCAAGGAGATGTTAGGAATTCTGGGCCCAGATTACCTTGGGTCTTGGTTCTCTTTTATAATAATCAGAAATAAAAGAATAAAAATTTCTGTTTTGAGATTCTGAGTTTGATGAATAAGATTACTTTCGTCGAGCTGAGTTTGACAAATGATATTGAGATCGTCGATCTCTGTTCACAGAATGATAACGATTGTTTTCTATGATCCATTTTCGTCGATCTCTGTTCGACGAATGATATTTATTTCGTCGAGCACCGATTCTAGAATAGTACAAGTCAGAATCTCTGTTCATAGTTCGTCGATCTGAGTTCGATGAATAGTGTTGATGTCGTCGATCTCTGTTCGATGAATTAGTTTGAACTAAGATTTTCTGATGATTGTTGTGTGATAAGCTGAAATCAATATAAAATTTTGCTGAAGAAGAATCAAGGAAAGAAATAACCTGATCCACTTCATCTGATTCACACTCTGATTCTCCAGATTCTTCAGCATAGCTGCTGCGTGAAGCATCTATTGTCATTAGGCAAAATTCTCTTACTCTTGCTTCATCTGAGTCACTCCAGGATTCAGCTTTAATTATTCCTTCTTTTGCTGATCCAACAACCATTGCTGTGATGGAGTCCCACATTTATTTTGCAGATGAACATTCAGCTAGTTCTTCAAAAATATCATCAGACATTGATTGGGCCAGAATGTTCATTGCTTGTGCATCGACAATCTTCATCCTTTTCTGGGCATCTGAGGCTGCAGGTAGTGTAATGGTACCTGACAAAATAGATTTAAAGATGTTTTCGTCAATGGAGTCCATATAAAATCTAATCCTTGTCTTCCATAGTGCAAGTATATCTAGATTGCACATGGGCAGTCTGGTGGTTGGAAAATCTACAATTTGTGCCATGATAAAACTCAAAGGATTATTAAGATCTATCAAAAGATCTTTGGGTTCAGGTGTTAGCATGTACAACCAATCAACCTCTAAGGTCTGGTATTGTAACCAACCTGTAAGATCTGGTATTTTAACCAACCTCGCTTTGATACCAATTGAAAGGGGATAGATCTTAACAAAATACTAGAGCTGAGTCACAGCACAACATAACAAACAAAATAAACCAAGAGGCAGATCAACCAACACAGAAGACACAAGGAAATTATTGTGGTTCCCCAAATATGGGTAGTCCACTTTCTACCACCCTGGTAGGAATCCACTTAGGTTTTTGATCAGGTGTGTTGAAACCGGAACTCGGCTTCCTGTGGAGCTCGCCCTTGGGGAAAGGGGTGGTCTCGCGCCTACTTCGCTCCTGCAAGAAAAAACAACAAGACAAGGAGAAACAGACCCAAGGGCTCGGCGGGGAGGTCCCACCACAAACCCGGAAGATCTCAGAGCGCTTCCCCTCCTTAGCCTGAAGCCGAGCTAAGGTACCCTCAGAAAGCACTTAAGAGATTTTTGGGGAGAGGAGCACAGGGAGAAAAACTTGCTTTCTGGGGTACCCCTTGGGTCCTATTTATAGTTTTTGAAATCCGGACTGCCAATAACCAAAATAACTGACCTAAAATTACCAGGAAACCCTTGACTGGGCCTGCCAACAGCCAAACTCCGCTGTTTTGAAGGGCTATGGGCAGACCAGCAAGGGTAAAACAGTAAAAAGTACTCTGCTGACCCCCAGGCGAGCTGGGACCCCTGGTCACCTCGGCATGCTCAACCTCGCCAGCTGCTGCCGAGCTCTACTGCGAGGGCGCGAGCCTCAGCCCGCTCGGCGAATGCCGAGCTCGGGGTCGCCGATCGACGATCTCTGGCCGACGGATGCCGAGCTCAGCCTCGCCCCTGCCGCTGCCGAGCTCGCCTGCTGCTCCTCAGTCTGATCTGCTCGCCCCTTGGTGACCTTGCTCGCCGGACACGGGGTTGTACACAATCCCGCTCTTTTCGAGCTTGTCAAAAAGCTCGGAAAGAAACATCCAACCCGAAGTGTGCGGCGAGCTCCGGCTGGCGAGTTGAAGGGAATCTTCTGGTGGGGGCCACCTGCGGCTATATATATGCACCTACTCTGCTGCCTGGCCCTTGCCATTCCCCCCGCTGCCTTGCCAAGATGCCCCTTCCCAAGGAGATTCAAGAGCGCGTAGACCGGGTTCGCCAGGCTTCCGCGACTCGCGTTGCCGCGCTGACGGCGGTCCCCGCGAAAGTTCCTCAAATTGACCCCGCCGAGCCGAGCTCTAAGAGGACAAAGCCGTTCCCCGAGGCGGCCGAGCCCATCTTCCACGACCTGAGGGCCACGCTGGCTCGCGAGACCGGATCTTCTACTCGAACTATTCTGGAAAATGACAGGGAGGTTGTTGTTGTCGGTGACGACCAGGGCGGCCTACCAGATGATGAGGGCACCGCGCCGCGGGTCCCCACGCCACGAGGCGAGGTCGCGCTCGCCACTTCGCGATTCTCGGCACCGGACAGCCATCCCCGGGATCCGCCGCTCCTCTTCAGGATCCTGCCAGTGAGCTCGCAGAGGCCAGCCTCTCCACAGGGCTCCCCTCCTCGGCAAATTGATGCGGCCACCGGGGGAGGTCTGGGGTCCGTTCCTGTTCCGGGCTTTGAGCTCATCTCGTCGGGTGCTCGCGGCCCAGGTCGCGGGAAGGACCTGAGGTTCATCCCTCCTCGCGTCTCCTTTGAGCCGCCGAGCTCTTCAGGTCTGCCTCGTTCATCCCTGTGCTTCACAAACTTTTGCTCTGCTGACACCTGCCTTTACAGCCCTTCCCAGTCAATGGCTGCTGAGGAGTCCTCGCGGGCAGCCCACCATTCTCCCCTGCCGTCTCCGAGCTCGCTGGACTCTTACTTGGGTCCAGAGGTGGATCAGGGCGAGCTGTCGAGGAGGGAGGTCAAGCTCCTCAAGAAGCTGGTGTGCGGTCTGCGCGAGGTGCAAGGAGTCAACGAGACGCTGCAGCGCGACTATGCGCGTCTTGCTGAGGAGGTGCGTCTCGGCCGACCTGGCGAGTTGATGTCTCCCTCCCGACTCCTGGATGAGATAGACGACGGTCTCTTGGTCGCGCAAAGGAACTCTGGAAGGATCCGCGAGCTACTCCGCGCGCGGCAGCTTTGGGGGCGGGGATCGCGAGGCCGGGGTAGGTAAGTTTGCGGGCTCCTCTGCGAGCCGACCGCTCGACCGTCGCTCCGTCCTCCGATGCGTCCCGTGCGCTCCTTTTCTGTTTTAAACTTCCCCTCTGTGATGAACAACTCTTAGAACATTTTTAATTATGTTATTTAAATAAAAAGCCGTAATGTTTTGACTTAGCCTCAGTCGGGATGCGCCGGAAGTCGGCGAGCTGGGGTGGCGAGCTGGGGTGGCGAGCTGGGGCGGCGAGCTGCGCCGATGTGACAGCCTGCCTCAGATTCCTTTTCCTATAAATACCCCCCCCCCCCTCACCTACCCCCATACTGTCTTTATTGCTTTGCTTCCCTTCCCTGCTTTCTTCTTTCTTCTGCTCGCGCAGCGCTTCGCTTCTTCCCTGTGATCATGGGCAAGACCAACCCGGACGCTGATGGCCGCTCCAAATGCGCGCAGCACTTTGCGAATTACTGCTTCTTCGACGGCAACACCAGCGAGGAGGAGCTCGCAGAATTCAAGGCCGCGTATGTGCCGCGGGGCTTTGAGGCACGCAGGTCGGGGGCCGGGCGAGGCCATCAACACATTCTATGAGAACGGAACTCGCATTCCCCATCTCGCACTTCGAGGTGGGGCTGCGACTTCCCTTGTGGCCGGAGATTCGGCAGATCCTGAAATACTACGGGGCCGTCCCCGCGCAACTGAACTCAAACGCCATCGCCATGATGGTGGCATTCGCGAGCTACCTCCGGCGGGAGAGGATCGAGTTTAACCTGACGGTGTTCATGAAACTCTTCTCCTATAAGGCGACGACGGACGGGGTCGCCTACTTCGGCGGCTCCTTGATCAAAGTTCGCGAGATCGCGAACAAGCACCACACCTGGATGACCAAGATCGCCTTCATCAAGGGCGATCTCGGCAACATCCCCTACTCGCCGCAACAGAAAGGCGAGGAGGTGTACCGCCCGCCGCCCGTGTCCGGCAACGACGCCGAGCTCCACAAATTCTTCCTCCAAAAGATTTCGAGGTCGCCTTCCTGCGGAGGGGCCTCGACGCGCTCCCCCCGGTTCTGCCCGGCGAAGGTATGCTCTCCTCATCTTGCCGAGCTCGCCTACTCGCGAGCTCGGCACATCATCATATCTGAGTTTTCTAACCTTTCCAAGTATTTTCCTGCAGGGGAGCGAATAATCCCCGCGAACCCGCCTTTTGCGGACCCGGGGCTTGATACTGACCCTCTTGCTCGCGAGAGGCTGGGCGGCGTCGCAGCAGCCTGCCGAGACGAGGCGGCCCTTTCGCAGCCCTCTTCCGGCAAGAGGCGATCTGAGGACGCGGGGTCGAACCCGCCATCCGGCCCCCGTCAGATGAAAAAGATGCGGAGAGCCCTGCTAGCTCCGCGGGGGCAACATCATCAACATCAGCCCAGCCCCAAGTACATCAGCTCGTCGGAGACTCCTCCCGACGCATCACCTGAGAGCCCGCTGAAGGAGACGACCAGCAAGGGCCGAAAGGGTGGCAAGGACCCCTACACCTCGGCGGCGGTCTCCCCTCCTCCTTCGGCGAAGAGGACCGCCCGCGAGCGCGCTCCGCCAAAGCAGCACCCCCTCTTTAACTTCGGCGCGCGCTGGAAGGATTCCGCGGGCGAGCCCATGCTGCAGTGGGACGAGCTCGCTCATCGAGTCTCCGTCTCCACTCTACACCCATCCTGGCACGACCGCGAGCCCGCCACCGGTCACGCCTACGCCCTCGGCTTCGGCCCTTATGGCCGGCAGGATGCCGAGGCCTACAAAAGGACGACCCTCCGGCAGCTCGGCCATGAGGGCCTGCAGTCCCACCTGCGGACTCTGGAGCTGCACCACATGCTGGTGCGCCGCAACTTCGTCCTCAGCCACCAGCTCGAAAAGGCCGAGCAGGCTCGCGACCTCGCTAAGGAGCAGGTCGCCGATCAGGCGAGACGGCTCGGCATCGCGGATAGTCTTCTCGCCAAGACTGCTGGCGAGCTGGTAAGTGTCATGCACCGCTCTCTTTTACTTAGAAAGCTTTGTGCTGTTGTTAAATGGGCTTTTTTCCAGGATGCCAAGGCGGCGGGCAAGCTCCAGGCTCGCAACACTGAGCTGGGGGAGGAGAACGGCCGCCTGTGCGCGCAGCTGGCCGCGGATGCCGACGCTGCTGGCGAGCTCCAGGCTCGCAATGCCGAGCTCGGGGAGGAGAACGTCCGCCTGCGGCGCGCCTTGGAGAGCTGGAGGCTGCGCGAACGCTAAGCTGAAGGGGGAGAACCAGCACCTTCTCGGCGAGGTGCGACGTCGCCAGGCGGAGATCTTCTTCCCATCGCACGACATAGATCCCACACTCCCCTACAAGAGCCCGCGCATCTTCGGCGAGGCCGACCTCGTCGAGAGACTGTGGATCAACACAATCCAGACCGTCGAGTGCACCCTCGCGATGATGAAGGACTCTGGGGTGCTGGTGGATGGATGCGGGGAGATCTCTGCTCGGGACCTGATGCCGAGTCTGGTTCCGGCGACGCTGCCCAGCGAGAAGGAAGATAGCCTGGACGCAATGTTCGGGAAGAGCTTACAGGACCACTCGGGCGACGGCGAGGACCAGTCCGGCGGAGGGGGCGAGGCCAGCTGACAGCCCTGTATTTTCCTTTCTTTTTTCTTTTTTGACTACTCGCCGTGGCGAGCTCCCTGTAAATTTGTGAATAATCAATGGAAGTTTTTTGATCATACCGGTGCTTTACTATGCTTGTGTTATGAATGTATGTGAGTGCTTCCTCCCGCGACCTCATAGAGACGGGTTCCGCGAGTAGAGTGATTATGAGAGCGCGCACGCGAGCGAGACGCGTCTTGAGTGTTCGCCGAGCCCCAAACGATTTCGTGGCGAGTTGCTCTCCGCCCTTATCACACCACTATTACTCGCACGCGGCCTCCAACCTTCTATCCGCCTACCTTCACTCGCACGCGAGCCATCCAGGTTGTGCCCGTCGAAGGAATTTTTGTAGTGTGATGGGCCAGGGGTGCGAGGTTCCCCGGTCTGGCTTGTCTTCCTTTGGCGAGGTCTGGACTCGCGGCCTACTCTCCAATGCCGAGCCGGAAGTGACGAGCCCGAACTCGCCCATGCAGAGCCCTCCAGCCTGGCTTGCCTTCTTGATTTTGCCGAGCTGGGTTTGCCGAGCCCAAGCTCGCCCCGACTGAACCCTTCCCCTTTGTTTCCTGCCACAGACTTTGGCCTGTACCTGGCGACTTCAAGGCCGACACCATCAAGTGACCTCCGACCCTGCCAGCTAGGTGAGCCTGACAGCGGGATTTGCTCGGGGCCAAGGATGACACCGAGTGACTTCCAGCCCTGCCAGCTAGGTGAGAGCCTGACAGCGGGATCTGCTCGGGGGTCTGCTACTACCACCGTCGAGTGACTTCCAGCCCTGTCAGCTAGGTGAGAGCTGACAGCGGGATCTGCTCGAGGCCAAGGATGACACCGAGTGACTTCCAGCCCTGCCAGCTAGGTGAGAGCCTGACAGCGGGATCTGCTCGGGTATCCGCTACTACCACCGTCGAGTGACTTCCAGCGACCTGTCAGGTCTAGGTGAGAGCCTGACAGCGGGATCTGCTCGAGGCCAAGGATGACACCGAGTGACTTCCAGCTCTGCCAGCTAGGTGAGAGCCTGACAGCGGGATCTGCTCGGGGTCCGCTACTACCACCGTCGAGTGACTTCCAGCCCTGTCAGCTAGGTGAGAGCTGACAGCGGGATCTGCTCGGGGCCAAGGATGACACCGAGTGTGACTTCCAGCCCTGCCAGCTAGGTGAGAGCCTGACAGCGGGATCTGCTCGGGGTCCGCTACTACCACCGTCGAGTGACTTCCAGCCCTGTCAGCTAGGTGAGAGCCTGACAGCGGGATCTGCTCGAGGCCAAGGATGACACCGAGTGACTTCCAGCTTCCAGCCCTGCCAGCTAGGTGAGAGCCTGACAGCGGGATCTGCTCGGGTCCGCTACTACCACCGTCAAGTGACTTCCAGCCCTGTCAGCTAGGTGAGAGCCTGACAGCGGGATCTGCTCGAGGCCAAGGATGACACCGAGTGACTTCCAGCCCTGCCAGCTAGGTGAGAGCCTGACAGCGGGATCTGCTCGGGGTCCACTACTACCACCATCGAGTGACTTCCAGCCCTGTCAGCTAGGTGATAGCCTGACAGCGGGATCTGCTCGAGGCCAAGGATGACACCGAGTGACTTCCAGCCCTGCCAGCTAGTGAGAGCCTGACAGCGGGATCTGCTCGGGGTCCAAAATACATCACATTCCACCATGCAGGCCAATTACAGCGATATCAGAGAGCTTGAAGGAATTTATTATAATCAAAGTGTCGCTTACATGTTTCAGGGAAAAAAGCATTTGAGGTCGTCACCACTCCAGGTGAGACTCAGGGTCTCGCCTTCTACATTTTGGAGTCAATAGCCCCCCGACCCCAAGGCTAACTTTACAATGAACGGTCCCTCCCAGCTGGGATTGAGCTTTCCCACGGATGCTGACCTACCTACTGCATCTACTTTCTTCAGCACCAAGTCCCCCTCCACGAACTGCTTGACCCTGACATGCTTGTCAAAGTACTTGGCCATTCTTCTTTTTACCTCCTCCTGTCGGATGGCGGAAAGGTCTCTTACTTCTTCCACCATGTCAAGGGAGAGCCTCAGTTCCTCCTCATTCTCCGCTTGCCATTCCTCACGGCCTTCCTTTGCTGCCACGACTCGCGGCGTTTGGACTTCGAACTCAATGGGGAGCACTACCTCGCACCCGTGGGAGAGTTTGAAAGGGTCTCTCCTGTAGCTGTGTTGGGGGTGGTCCTCAGGGCCCAAAGAACCGCGGGAAGCTGCTCCACCCAGCTCCCTTTCAGGTTCTCCACCTTTTTCTTGAGGAGGTTGACGATGATCTTGTTTGCTGCCTCCACCTGTCCGTTACTCCAGGGGTGATGGACCGAGGCGAACCTGAGATCGATCCCAAGCTGTTCGCAAAAGCTGGTGAACTCGACACTGGCGAATTGGGGCCCATTGTCTGTGACGATGGCCTGGGGCAGCCCATGGCGACAGATGATCTCCCCCCATACAAAGTTCCTGATCACCTGGGAGGTCACCTTAGCCAACGCTTTCACCTCCATCCACTTTGAGAAGTAGTCAATCATCACTAGGAGGAACCTTCTCTCGCCGCTGGCTTGGGGAAACGGCCCAACCAGATCCATTCCCCAGATTGCGAAGGGCCATGGGGCCGTGATAATACGGAGCCGTTGGGCCCGCTGCAGCTGGAGAGGGGCAAACAGTTGGCACTTGTGACATCTCCTTGCGAATTCTGCAGCGTCCCGGCACAGGGTGGGCCAGAAATAACCCTGCCCGACTATCCTTCCTTCCAGGGTCCGACTCCCGGAGTGACTCCCACATTCCCCGGAGTGGACCTCCTCCAAGATCCTTCACGCTTCACCCTCGCTTACGCAGCGGGCCAGCATCCCTGAGAGGGTCTTTCTGTACAGCTGCCCGTCCTGGAGGAGGTAGTATGCTGACTTGTGCCTCAGCTTCCTCTTGTCTACCCCCTCCGGATACTCCCCTGTGGAGAGAAAAACAATCACTGGATCCATCCATGAAGCTTGCTGGTCGATTTCCATGAGCTCTCCTTCTTCGATGGTAGGGCGAAACAGGTCGGTGATGGTGCCCCCTACCTGGGGACCACGCTTAGCCAACTGATCGGCCTGTTCATTCTCTTCCCTGGGCACATGTCGGATGGTGAAAGTATGAAAAGTGCCAATGATCCCCTTTACTTTGTCCAGGTATGAACGCAGGGTGGGCTCCCTTGCCTCGAACTCCCCGTTGATTTGGGAGGCTACTACCATGGAGCCTGTGAGGACCTCCACATCCGACACTCCAAGCTCCCTGGCCAGGCGAAGCCCTGCTATCACGATCACGCCTCGTACTCGGCCTGGTTGTTGGTGATGGGAAAGTGTACCACCACAGTCTGCTCGATTCGGGTCCCTTGAGGGCTTTCTAGGATCACCCCTACTCCTAAGGAATGCCTTCCCGAGGCTCCATCCACTCTCACCTTCCAAGGAGCCGGGCGAGTGAGTTCTTCCTCCGCCACTTCAACCACGTAGTCAGCAAGAAAGTCGGCCATCGCCTGGGCTTTGATCGAGAGCCGCGGAACGAAGGAGACGTCGAACTGGCTCATCTCCACCGACCACTTAGCCAATCTTCCTGAATGCTCCACCCCCTCAAAGATGTTACGTAGGGGATGGTCGGTTACCACTCGGATTGAGTGTGCCTGGAAGTAAGGTCGTAGCCTCCGAGCCGAGATGATTAGGCGCGAACGAAAGCTTCTCTCCAAGATCGGATACCGGAGCTCGGCCTTCCTCAAGACCCGCTCACATAATAGACTGGGAGCTGCCTCTTCCCATCTTCTCGAACCAGGACCGAGCTCAAGGCCTCCGCCCCGACCCCCAGATACAAGAACAGGTCCTCCCCCTCCTTCGCCCTTGGAGCAGCGGAGCCGTGTCAACTGCACCTTGAGGGCCTGGAGGCCTCTTCACATTCCTTGCTCCATTCAAACCTCTGACCCCCCCCCCCCCCCTTAGCATCTTGAAGAAGGGGGAGCACTTTTTTCTCCTGCCCGTGAAAGGAAGCGACTCAGCCCTGCCAGCTTCCCTGTCAGCCGCTGGACCTCCTTTGCATTCCGCGGGGACCCCAGCTCTAGGATAGCTTTGACCTTGTCTGGATTCGGCTCGACCCCTGCGGGGGTGAGGAGGTGCCCCAAGAACTTTCCCCTGCTGGCCCCAAAGACACATTTCAGTGGATTCAATCGCGCTTGATCTTGTACTTGCGCAGGGTGGCGAAGGTCTCCTCCAGTCCCGGAGGTGGGAGTCCACATCCTGGCTCTTGATCATGAGGTCGTCTACATACACCTCCAAATTCCTTCCCCTTTGCTCCTTGAAGACCCTGTCCATCATTTTCTGGTAGGTAGCCCCAGCATTTTTCAGCCCAAAGGGCATCATCTTGTAGCAGTAGCATCCATCCCCGGTGATGATGAGACACATCCTTGATGTCTGGGGTGTGCATCCTGATCTGATGGTAACCTGAAAAAGCATCCAAAAAACTCATTACAGAAAAACCGACGGCTGAGTCAACCAGCGCGTCGATCCGAGGCAAGGGGTAACAATCCTTAGGACAAGCTTTATTAAGTAAGGAAAAGTCGATACACATCCTCCATCGGCCATCCCCTTTTTTAACCATAACCGCATTGGAGACCCAGCTGGGGTACTGAATCTCAGACACGAAACCTGCCTTGAGGAGTTTCGCCACCTCCTCCCGGATGGGTTCTGCCAGCTTGTCTGCCGTGGATCTTTTCTTCTGCTGAACGGGGCGTGTTCCTGGGTCCAGGTTGAGGCGGTGGCAAGCCACATCGGCGTCAACCCCCGGCATCTCCGCGGCATTCCAGGCGAAGATGTCCACGTTCTTCTGGATGCACTCTAGCATCCTGCCTTGGTCCTCTGGGGTCAGCCCCCCGCTGACGCGGATCTTCTCCACCCTTCCTCCTCGGGTGAGCACCTCCAGCTCCACCACCTCCTCAGCTGCCTCCAGCCTGGATTGCTCCGCCCATCCTTCGGCGTCCCTTTCCTCCGGAACGGGGACCTCTACCTCCATCGCCTCCTCCTCGACCCTCACCTCGGTCACCTCCTCCAGACTTCCTCCTGCCGCTTCCTCTGCGCAGCCCTTCTCTCCCAGCTCCTCCCTCTCTGCTTCCTCTTCGACCTCCTCCATCCTTCACCCCATCTCCTCGGCTCCCTCCTGCCAAGAGATGGTGTTCACCGCAGTGACATAACACTCCCGCGCCACCTTTGGATCTCCCCTAACCCTGACTTGGACCCCCTCGGCGTTGAACTTTAAGCATTGATGAAAAGATGAGGGGACGCAGCGGAAGGCGCTGATCAGGGGCCTCCCAAAGATGGCGCTGTAGCTGCTGGGGGCGTCCACAATGACGAACTTGCAGTTTCGGGACTGCCCCCCCAAGGTGACGTGGAGTCCAACTCCTCCTTCTACTTCCTTCCTCTCTCCTGAAAACCCGAACAGGGGGCCATCCGAGGCCAGCACCCTTCTTGCCTCCACCTTCATCGCATAGAACGCCTTTTTGAAGACGACGTTGACGGAACTTTCGTTGTCCACGAGGATCCGAGAGACGGTGAAGTTCTCAATGGCCGTCTTGATGACCAGCGCATAACAGAACGGATCCTCGTGGTCTGGTAGATCACTCCTGGAGAAGGTGATCCTCTCCTCCGTGGCGGGGTTTGGGATGTAGAGGCGACGCTTCGCCGGTACATGGTGTGGAGACTGGCCTTGCGGGAGGCCTCGATCCCTGCTCCCCCGTGGATCATCCTGATCCCTCCTCGAGTCCCCACATCCACCCGGTCTTCACACCGATCCTCCTCCGCCCGAGGCAGGACCTCCTCAATCCTTACTTCCTGTCGCGCCTCCTGCTGTTGCTGCTGACGCTCCCTGTTCCCTCTCATCTCCAAGAATTCCGGGCACGTGGCTGTTACGTGACCCTCTTCCTGATGGAAGTCGCAATAGGGCAGCTCCACCCTAACCTCCCTCCTTCTTCTCCTCCACACTCCTCTCCTGGCCCCCAAGGCTATGGCCATGGCCTCCTCTTGATCGGGGAGCCGGGGCCTCTGGCCCTGCCTCTAGCCTGGGGGGTGGAATTGGTCTTGCCTCCCCTGAAAGTGACCCCTTCCGAAGTTCCCCCTCTATGGCCCCTGCCCCTGCCACTCAGGCCTCCAGCCCAGCCGACGGTCGGGCTCCTGACGCCCCCACCCCGGCTGCTGCGGCCCTTGGAGCTGCCTCTGCTCCCTCTGCCTCGGTTCCTCTCTTCTCTCCTCCTGTCCTCTTCCTCCCTTCGACTCCCTCTCCTCCTCTGTGGCCCACCTGGCCAACTTCCTTGCAAACTCCGGGTTTGACGCCTCCCCGTCAACCTCTCTCGCCGCCCTTTCCATCAACTCCTCACAGGAGAGGGGGGGGAATTCTCTTCAGCTCCATCCAGAAGAAAACCTGCTGCAGGCCCAGGGTAAAGGCCATCATCAGACTATGGCCCGGCATCTCCTGGACTTGAGTAACTTCGTCCTGGAATCGGTCTACATAGCTTCCCAACGTCTCGTTTACCCCCTGCTTGATGTGAAACAGGGACTCAGACTCCTTCTTCCTCTTCTTCGAAGTGGTGAATCTCAGCATGAATCCTCGGCGCAAGTCCTCGAAGCAATAGATGGAGCTGGCCGGTAGCTGGTGGAACCATTCTCTCGCTTTTTCCCGGAGGGTGATGGCGAAGAGCCGGCACTTGAATCCGTCCGACATCTGACGGATGGAGACCACGTCCTCGAACCATTGGACGTGCTGTACCGGGTCTCCCTTCCCAGTGTAATAGGACATCTCGGGCTCCCTGAACCCATCTAGAACTGGAGCCGAAGAGACCAGCTCGCTGAAAGGGCTCCCTCCCCCCACTGGGCGAGCTGGCGAGTCTCGCGAGCCCAGCTCGCCGAAGCGACCTCGGCGTGCCGAGCCGGGGAAGAGCTCGCGCCCGGGGAGCTCGCACCCTCGGCCTTCCTCGGCCACTTCCTTCCCAGCTCGCATGTCGGGAGCGTCCTCGCCCAATGAGGGGGGCGGTCGCGATCTGGTTTGCCGGAGTCGAGCACTCGGCCCGCGTGCCGAGTGCGAACTTGACCAGATTCAGCACCTCGTTTCTGAAGTCTTCGAACATTCCCACCGTTGCGAGAGGCAGGGGGGGGGGGGGGGGGGCGAGCTCGGCCTGTCGGATCCTTGTCCTGTCATCGAGCTCGCGGAAACTTTTCTGCGCTGACCACTCTCCACGCTCACCGCACCAAAACGTTGAAACCGGAACCCGGCTTCCTGTGGAGCTCGCCCTTGGGGAAAGGGGTGGTCTCGCGCCTACTTCGCTCCTGCAAGAAAAAATAACAAGACAAGGAGAAACAGACCCAAGGGCTCGGCGGGGAGGTCCCACCACAAACCCGGAAGATCTCAGAGCGCTTCCCCTCCTTAGCCTGAAGCCGAGCTAAGGTACCCTCAGAAAGCACTTAAGAGATTTTTGGGGAGAGGAGCACAGGGAGAAAAACTTGCTTTCTGGGGTACCCCTTGGGTCCTATTTATAATTTTTGAAATCCGGACTGCCAATAACCAAAATAACTGACCTGAAATTACCAGGAAACCCTTGACTGGGCCAGCCAACAGCCAAACTCCGCTGTTTTGAAGAGCTATGGGCAGACCAGCATGGGTAAAACAGTAAAAAGTACCTCTGACCCCCAGGCGAGCTGGGACCCCTGGTCACCTCGGCATGCTCAGCCTCGCCAGCTGCTGCCGAGCTCTACTGCGAGGGCGCGAGCCTCAGCCCGCTCGGCGAATGCCGAGCTCGGGGTCGCCGATCGACGATCTCTGGCCGACGGATGCCGAGCTCAGCCTCGCCCCTGCCGCTGCCGAGCTCGCCTGCTGCTCCCAGTCTGATCTGCTCGCCCCTTGGTGACCTTGCTCGCCGGACACGGGGTTGTACAAGGTGCCTGACACCAATGGGTTTTGATCAGGTCCCCAAAAACCAACTCAAGTCTTTTGGAAGGAGACTTGCAACCAGGAATCACTTTTGAAGGGAGATGACAACCCTTTATACAGGAGGGGATGAGAGAGTGATTTGGTCTTCTCTTTCTCTAAGCAACTGAGAAGACTTGTGGATATTGATGTTAGCAGATTTGCTCCCCCTGAGATCTTGAATGTATTAGGAAAAGATGGAGCTCTGCTACAGGGTGATAGGCCTTCAATCTTCAAGCCTGGACCAGAGTACTCTTCAGGAACTTCTGAATTATAAAGTATTTGTTGTCCTTGAAGTTGTCCTGTAGTAAAGAGGAAGAAGAAGACTCTTGATATGAATGGATGTTCTTCTTCTTCTTCTGATCTCTGTCTCCTCTGGTCTAGGGCTTCTAGTTACTGTAGAGATATTGCCCATTTATGTCTATTTTTCTATCTTTTTCTCTGTTTTTTTGTTCCTCTGTTGTATATATTCTTGTTCTCTTTCTCTGTATATATTCAGACATTCAAAATCCTTGGCCTTGATGGCGGAAGAGAAAACATTCCCGAGAGTGGAGATGCTTTGGGAATTGATCTATAATAAATCCAACTGCAACTGTCCGTTTGAACGGCTATATTCACTGAGAATATTGACTATAATTAATCCTCAATTAATTCTGCCAACTGTTACTGATTGCTCAGAAATCGTCGACCTGAACCTTCGTCGAGTTCATCAATCATCGACCTGAATTCGACATTCGTCGAACTCAGCCGGATTCGTCGAGCTGAATATCTTGTCTGTGTTCGTCGACCTGAGCATGCAGTTCGTCGAGCTCAGTTTCTGTGTTCGTCGAGCTAAGAGAACTATTGAGTGTCGACACAGTTGCTGTGATGGTGTCGACACAGCTTTTGTTGAGCCTTGAGATCGTCGACCTAAGTTCAGAGAAGCAACTCAGGATTCGTCGACCGGAGCTCGCCGTTCGTTGAACTGAGTTCGACGATCGTCGATCTGATTTTCTGCCTTTGTCTTAACTGCATTTCTTTGACTTCTTTTCTACAATATTGGAAAATCCTTCTGATTGGCCTGCCCTAGAAATAGTACTATGACCCATGACTATACAAGGTGGGTCAATCTAATATTCCTAATAGTGTTTCATGCCCAAATCAGAACTAGGGTTCCAACAGTCTCCTTCCCGGCTCTAGGACTAGATCGATGAGGGCCTCCTGGCGACGCAGCGGAACTCGGGGTGGATCTATGATTCCCTTCGCGCGCATCATTCTTGGGGCTGGGGGCGCGAGGCCAGGGTAGATAAAAGGCGGCTCCCCTGCCGAGCCGACCAGTACTCTCCTCCTGGTTCACCATGCCCGCACGCTCTGCTTTTTATTCTTTACTTGATTCCTGTAATACTCTGCAAACATTTTTATGATGGTACCTAATGTTTGAATAATTAATAAATATGTTTCCTTATTTTTCAACTCGATGCGAGATGGGATGCGTCAGAAGTCGGCGAGCTGGGGGTGCGAGCCGGGGTGGCAAGCTGTGCCGATTGGATAGCTTTCCCCAGATTTCTTTTTCTATAAATAGCCCCCCCCCCCTCACCAACCCCCTACGTCGTATTAACTGCTCATTGTTTCCTTCTTCCTACGCTTCTCCTTCTTTCTCGCGCCACTCCCCTTCTTATGAGAGCATGGAAAAGACCAACCCCGACGCCGACGGCCACACTAAATGCGCCCAGAACTTCACGAACTACTACTTTATCGAGGGAAACACCAGCGAGGCCGAGCTCGCCAAGTTTGTTGGCGACCATGTGCCACAAGGCTTCGAAGCATGCCGACCGAGGCAGAGGGCGGCCATCAACACCTTCTATGATAAGGAACTCGCCTTCCTCATCTCACATATTGAGGTGGGGCTGCGCCATCCCCCCTGGCCGGAGATCCGCCAGATTTTGAAGTACTACGACGCGGTGCCCACGCAGCTAAATTCCAACGCCATCGCCATGATGGTTGCGTTTGTGAGCTACCTTGGCCGAGAAAGGATAGAGTTCAACCTTACTGTGTTCAGGAAACTCTTTTCCTACAAGTCAATGCCGGACGGGTCACCTACTTTGGGGGCTCGCTGATTAAAGTTCGCGAGATCGGGAACAAGCACCACAACTGGATGACCAAGATCGCCTTTATCAAGGGTGATCTCAGCAACATCCCTTACTCGCCCCAGCAGAAGGGTGAGGAGGTCTACTGCCCTGTGTCATGTTTGGAAATGATGCCGACCTCCACAAGTTCTTCCTCCATAAGGACTTCGAGGTCACATTTCTGCGAAGGGGCCTCAACGCGCTCCGCCCCGTCCTGCCCGGCGAAGGTATTACCCTCTCCCCTGGTGCTGAGCCCACCATATTGCTACAATATTTTTCTAAGCTCTTTTATGCAGGAGAGAAGCTGATCCCCGTGAACCCGCAATTCGCAGACTCCGGGTTATATGAGGATCCTCTTGCCCGTGAGAAGGTAGCGGCGGCGGCCTGCCGAGATGAGGCGTCTTTCTCTAAGCCCGCCTCCAGCAAGAGGTGACCTGAAGATGCGGGGTCGAGCCCGCCCCATCACCAGCAACTACGAAAAAAGATGACGAGAGCCTTGCTGGCTTCACGGGCGAAACAACAACAACATCAATCAAGCCCCAAATACATGAGCACGCCCGAGGTCATGCCCGATGCGTCGCCGGAAAGCCCACTGAAGGAAATCACCATCAAGGGGAGGAAGAGCGGAAAGACTTCTGCCCCACCCGCGGCGACCTCCGCTCCTCCAGCGGTGAAGAAGGTGGCTCGCGAGCCCGCCACACCAAAGGAGCATACCCTCTTCAAATTTGGGGGGAGGTGGAATGACTCGGCTGGCGAGCCCATGCTCCAATGGGACGAGCTGGCACACCGGGTTTCCATCTCCACCCTCCACCCCTTCTGGATTGGCCGCGAGCCTGCCACCGGTCACGCCTATGCCCTCGGCTTCGACCTTTATGGCCTCGAGGACACTGAGTCCTACAAGGGCACAACCCTGCGACAACTCGGTCATGAGGGCATGCAGGCCCACATGCGAGCTATGGAGCTCCATCATATGTTGGTCCGCCACAGCTTCAACCTCAGCAACCAACTTCAAAAAGCAGAGTAGGAGCGCGACGTTGCCAAGGACAAGGCTGTCGACCATGCGAGGCGGCTCGGTATTGCTGAAAATCTTCTCTCCCAAGCCGCCAGTGGACTGGTGAGCTTCGGGCTTACTCCTTTTTACTTAGGATTTTTTGTGCCGTTGTTAACGTTTTTTCTTTCTCAACAGCATGCCAAGGACGCGGATGAGTTGCGGACTCGCAATGCCGAGCAGGAAGAAAAGAATGGCCAGCTGCGTGCCCAGATTGCCGAGCTGGAGGGGGCGAACGCCAAGCTGAAGGAGAACATGAGCCTCAACCGCGAGGTCCGCCGCCAAGCGGAGATCTTCTTCCCACCCCGCGACGCCGATCCTACCCTCCCATACAAGAGGCCGAGGATCTTTGGCGAGGCTGACGTCACCGAGAGACTGTAGATCAACTCAATCCAAGTCGCCGAATGCACCCTCCAGATGATGAATGATACTGGAGTGCTGGTGGAGGGGTGCGAGGAAATCTCAGTCTGGGACCTGATGTTGGGCCTGTTCCCAACGACGCCGCCCAGCGAGAAAGAAGACAGCCTGGACGCGCTCTTCGGGAAGGGCTTTCAGGACTTGTCCTGCGAACAGGGGGGAGGATCGCCAGTCCGGCGAGGGGGGAAAAGGCTGACCTGCCATTGTATTTCTTTTCTCTTTTTGTAATCTCGCCGAGGCGAGCCCCACATGTAACTATCACAATTTAATGGAAAACATTTTCGATATAACCTGTTTTTCCGCCCTTCCCTTTTTTCTTTTTCTGCATGTTATTGTCAAGCCTCGCTTGCTCGTGAACCCTTCCCTGGGCGAACTCGCATGGGTATGTTTTGCGAGTAGGGTATTTGTTAGAGCTCGTTTATGAGAGTACATTCTAGGAGCTCGCCGATTTTCGAACGATCCGGGGATGGACTACCCGCCATAATGGACGCACCACCCTCAGCTTGTGAGCGAGCTGCCTATAACCTTATCAATATAATATCAAAAATGAAATTTTAACAAGTAAAACCAATGTGGGGGCGGGGCGTCCTGGCGGAGTCCACCTCCCCCCGGAGAGGTCCTCGGGCCCGGCACTCCACCCTTATGCCGGGGCCGAGCTGAAGTGGCGAGTTCTGAATCCCCTATACCGAGCCTCTTTCCTCATTCTCAAAAAAAACATCAAACCTCTTGGACACCATCTGGATAATATAGGACTTTACCAAGTGACATCCAGCCTTGCCGGCTAAGTGAGAGCCTGGCAGCGGGATCTGCTTGGGGTCTGAGGTTGATACCGAGTGACTTCCAGCCCTGCCAGCTAAGTGATAGCTTGGTAGCGGGATCTGCTCGGGGTCCTAAGGTTGACACCGAGTGACTTCCAGCCCTACCAGCTAAGTGAGAGCCTGACAACGGGATCTGCTTGGGGTCCTGAGGTTGACACCGAGTGACTTCCAGCCCTGCCAAGTAAGTGAGAGCCTGGCAGCGGGATCTTCTCGGGGTCCTGAGGTTGACACCGAGTAACATCCAGCCCTGCCAGCTAAGTGAGAGCCTGACAGCGGGATCTTCTTGGGGTCCAAGGCTGACACTGAGTGACTTCCAGCCCTGTCAGCTAGGTGAGAGCCTGACAGCGGGATCTGCTCGGAGTCCCAGGTTGACACCGAGTGACTTCCAACACTGCCAGCTACGTGAGAGCCTGGCAGCGGGATCTGCTCGTGGTCCAAGGCTGACACCGAGTGACTTCCAGCCATGTCATCTATGTGAGAGCCTGACAGCGGGATCTGCACGGGGTCCCAGGTTGACACCGAGTGACATCCAGCCCTGCTAGCTAAGTGAGAGCCTGGCAGCGGGATCTGCTCATGGTCTAAGGCTGACATCGAGTGACTTCCAGCCCTATCATCTATGTGAGATTCTGACAGCAGGATCTGAACGGGGTCCCAGGTTGACACCGAGTGACTTCCAGACATGCCAGCTAAGTGAGAGCCTGGCAACGGGATCTGCTCGTGGTCCTGAGGTTGACATAGAGTGACTTCCAGCCCTTCCAGCTAAGTGAGAGCCTGGCAGCGTGATCTACTCGTTGTCTAAGGCTGACACTGAGTGACTTCCAGCCCTTCCAATTACGTGAGAGCCTGGCAGCGGGATCTACTCGGAGTCCTGAGGTTGACACCGAGTGACTTCCAGCCCTACCAGCTAAGTGAGATTCATGAATTGTAAATATACGTATTTTTGTGTACATTAATATAGTCGTTTTCATTTCGTTTCGTCATTTTTACATGTTTTTGCTTAACAAATTGCTCCTTTTTTGTAAATAATTTGCTGACTTGGTTTATTTTTATGTTTCAGAAAATATCAAAAATCGGCCCCAAAAAAGTAAAGTCACGCCCGTGACTTACTGGTCACGCCTGTGACCAGGGCGTGACAATGCAAAAACCGTGAAATCAGCAGTTTTCGAGAAGAAAAGCTTGACACGCCCGGGGTCACGCCCGTGTCACCCGACACGGGGCGTGACCCAACCCGTTTCCACCCGCTCGATGTTTCCAGCTCGACGATCGTCGACCTCCTCGACACGCCCAGAGTCACGCCCGCGACCTAGGGCGTGACACCTCTTCGCGCTCGACGAATTTTCAACTCGACATTTTCCGCTCCACGTTTGTCGAGTGTCGACACCAACCGACACGCCCAGAGTCACGCCCATGACCTGGGGTGTGACCACTCCACCTGGCTCGACAAGACACGCGCGGCGACTTTCGACGCGCACTGCGCCCAGATCCACCTCCTCGACACGCCTAGAGTCACGCTCGTGACCTGGGGCATGACCAACATGAGACCGACACGTGTCCAGCCCGAAGTCCACTTTCCCATCAAATCGACGGCCGCCATTAGGAATAGTGCTGACACTCCCCCTGACATGCCCGTGTCAGAGGGCGTGTCCCATGAATTTTTTCCCTATAAATAGCCCATTGCTGTATGCAATCTGGTTCCTTCTTTTGAACCATTTTGTATAAGGTGTTGTGCTGCTGGAATGCTTCCAAGAGTTATGTAATGGATATTTTCTCCCGCTCTCCTTAGCTTTTATTTTCGTGTCTTTGTAACTCATCTTCTTATTTAATAAAATGTGTTTTTCTTCTCTTATATTACCTTTTGGAATGGATCTATGCAACTCACACCTTATGCAATCTTATTTGCTTTTGCTTTAACTTAGTTTTAGTTCTTTTAAAATGAGTGTGTGTGTGTGTATGAGTTTAGCTTTTTCGTTTTATGTTTTAGTTAATTTTCTTACTTAGTTTGGTTAACTTAGGTTTTTATAGCTTTCTATTTCATTCTTATAAACTCGTAAAAATGATTTCAAGGTGATTTTCATTTCTTTTAACCTAGATTTTTCTTTTTAGGATGTAAAACTTTTTCGTTCTTTTCATTTTATTTTCACTTTTTAATCAGCTTTACGGAGTTATAGGAATGATTATATAGTTGTTTTAATTTTTCATGCACTTAGTTTTTCATTTTAAATTTTTGCTTATTTAATTTTTTCTTTCTCTTTTTACGCATTTCTACCGCATTCTAGCGGTAGAAATGTATTCGTTTTAATTTTCCGAGCTCTTTCAATTTGCGTTTATTTGCAAACTTTTTCGCTCGTTTAATTTTTATTTTCACTTTTTATGCATTTCTACCGCATCCTAGCGGTAGAAATGCAGTTGTTTTAATTTTTAGGTAACTTAGTTTTTTTTATTCATTTCTGTGTGAGTAAGCATTTATTTCCGCCTACTCGCTAAGAGTTAAATGAGGCATTGCTTTTATTTCCTTTCCAGTAGAGTGTGTGAGTGTGTTTACTTTATGTTATGTGTGTGAGTTTTAAATTCAGTAGAGTGCGTGTGTTTTACTTTCATGTCGAGAGAGTGTGTGCGTGTGTTGCATTTATTTTGTCCTACTCGGTTGAGTAGGACACACATTTATTTTCTCTTACTCATTTGATTAGGACTTGCGTGTGTGCATTTTACCACTTCCTTTCTCCCTCCCACGCATTTGCGCCGAGACTCGTATTTACAGCTTTTTCAGTCCTACTCGTTTGAGTAGGACTTGCAATTTACTGCTTTCCTTTACTGCATTCTTTTACCGCTTTCTTTACTGCTTTATTTTCTGCTTTTCACCGCAAGCCATCCCCATTCCGATGAGTGGCTAACCGTTCTTATCCCTCGGTATCGAAGAGCATTGGGACAGATAAAATAGCTTAAAATAATTAAAGGTCTAAATTTTATAATTAATTAAAAGTACTTAAGGTTTGCCCGGGGTTAACGACGCATAGGACCACATATCGATGTGTGGGCCCTATTTCCGTAGTCCATATGCTAGCTAGCCGAGAGGCCGTGCATATGGACAGATCACCCCTTGGCAAAGAGAGTTATGCACTAACCCTCGAGAGAGGAGGTGCGCCAACTCTACCAGATTGGGTTCCCCACCCAATAGCGTGTTTCTTAGCGTAATGCGGGCGTTAAGAGAAATCCTTCGTCTGACTAACGTTCGGTCGAATAGTCTTAGCGTTCAGGTGAGCGATAGTCCTAGAGATAAGTGAGTTCATTCTAGTGGAACCTCCACGACCAAGTCTCTGCCTTAATTAATTAGAAATTTAGGAGCTCTTTTTATTAAAAGTTTATTTTAGTTCAATTGTTTTTTTGGTGCCATCGAGCTAAGCTCTTCATCGGCTCCACCTTATTGCTTTCTTTTTATGCTTTTTTTGTCATTTTTATTATATATAAAAAAATATCCTGACAAGATAATTATCGGTAAAATAATAGTCCCCTCCAGGGAAGAGTAGAAATAATCGAACCAACCCTGAGAACAATACGAACTCGATTTTCCACCCGGAATATCCTGTACTACTCACGATAAGTGCACTTGCCTCCTTTCGTTAAAACTCGATCACATCCGTTTTATATCCAAATAAAATATGCGCGCCCCGTTTTCTTAAATAAAATCCAATCCGCTTTTCTAATTAAATAAAACCGTCGGGTCGCCGCGTGAACCGTAATATTTTTGGAGTTTTAACCGCATTAAGTTTTCGGACTTGATGCGAAAATATCAATCAAGTTTCTGGCGCCGTTGCCAGGGATTTTTCGAGTCGTTATTTTGAACCCTGAAAATTTATTAATTTTACCTATATCTATATGTATAACAAAAATTTAAAATGTCCAACAAAAAAAATAATACTAATAATAATGATAATACTGATAATAATGATAATAATAATAATAATAATAATAAAACTACATAAAAAAACAAAAAAAAACTTAACAAATTTATTATTATCATATTATTATCTAAAAAAATAAAAAAAAAACTTAAACAAAAACCAAACAATGAAAAAAAAGAAAAAACATAACAAAAAAAATTTTATTTTCATTATTTTTATGAAAAAAAACTATAAAACAAACAAAACAGAAAACCTAAAATCTAAAAAAAGCTTAACAAAAAAGAAATATATTTTCATTATGCAAAAAAAAACTAAAACTCTACTTAAAAAAACAAAAAAATATAATAATTTGATTTTAAAAAAACAAAAAAAATGTGTCTATATTTTGTTTAATTTAATTTAACTTTTTATATTTTAATTTATTTTGATTCGACGTGTTTCCCATTTTTGTGCGCGGTTGGGTAGCGCTTTTTTCTACACGCTCAAAAGCTAAGACGTTAGCTTCGAGTCACACACACACCTGCCCCCTACCGCCCGCATATCTTTTAGTCGAATTTATCTTTTTCGCTTTTATGATATCCTTTTTTTGCTTCTTTCTTCTTCTTCTAACAATAAATGCAGGGTTTCGACCCAGGCCTCCCCGAACTCGTCTAAGGGAAGCTTCTACTTCTCTTTTTCTTTTTGTACATATTATATTTTGTATATTACCTGTTCCACATACTTAGATTACAACATTGGGGACAATGTTGGATTTAAGTATGAGATTGTTTTCCTATTCTGCATTTTTTTATTCTGTACTCATACAAATACAAAAAAATCACAAAAAATTTTAAAAAACCTTTAAATTTTTTTTTTTATTTTTTCCTTATTTTTATAATTAAAAAACTCAAACAAAAATTTTTTTTTATGAAAATTTCCTTTTACTTTGTTGTAAATTTTTTTCAAAAAAAATAAATCTCTCTTTCCCCCCTCTTCTTTCCTTTTTTGTTAAAAACTCGCATTTTGCTTCCCCGCGACGGTCGACTCCTCGAAACAACAACCCAAATAGAGTCTGTTCGCGGGCTGCATTCGAGTTTTTACTTTGTACCTTTTTTTGTACAAATCTCTCTTTCCCCACTATCTTCTTTGTAAATAACATTTCTTTCTCTTCTCTTTCTTGTAAATAGCTTATCTACAAAAACTAAAAAATAAAAAAAAAATTGAAAATCAAAAAACCCTAAAAAGATAAAAATCAAAAATCCTAAAAAGATGATAAACAAAAATTCAAAAAGGACGATCATCAAAATTCAAAAAAAAATTATTAAAACTCTAAAAATTCCAAAAAATATTTTGTTAAATTATGTAACAAAATAAATCGAATATACCATTTCTTAACCCTTTTTGCTTTCCAAAACTCTAGTTTCGAGTTAATTTATAAGAGAATTCTAATTATTCTTTGCTTACTATCTGTTTATTAATTAAAGTTTGATATATTTAAGTGTTTGGGGTTAAGTTTTAAAGAATTTTTTTATGTCTTTTCCTTATAATAGGGAACTTATTTTTCACCACCACTTCTAATTTTATAAATATAAGCTCGTTTTTATGTTAGAAAATAACATCTATGGATTTCAATTATTTCTACTTTTTGCTTTTAGAAACATTGGAACGTTCATTTTAAAAAGGTTGCTCTCAAAACTTTTTTTATTAAAATCTAGTTCTATTTTTGAAAAAAATAAACCCACTTCCATTTTTTTCATGTCTTACTTGACATGATTACGCATATTTTATCCGTTAAAAAGATCTTATGTCAATGGGAATAAGATTTCATTCCGCAAACATAGACACCCAATATTTAAAAAGATTATATGTTACGGAGTAAGAGTATAAAATTCATTACTCCTACACATATACATTGGGTTATTTATTATTTATGAAGAAAGAAAAAATGATATTAGGAAAATAAGATTTCATTTTCCTAATAATACAAAAAGAAAAAATATATAGAGGTTCGAGAAAAAATTGCCTCACCTCATTATCCAAGCCCTCTTCACAAACCGCTTATATCATTTCGATGATTCTACACTTAATTTAAATTTTTTTGAGAGCATAATTTTTAAATTGCATTATTTCCTTTAACTTCTTTTAAGCTAAGGTTTTTTATATAATTTCAATCCATCTTTGTTAACCTAACAAAAATAATTTTTTGCTTTCTATTTTATTTTATCTAGAAGTATTTTTGAAACCGTTCCTCTATTTATAACATTTTCATAATTTATGATTTAACTCTAGTACCCCAGATATTTATTTTGATCTTTCTTTTAATTAAGTCAAGCGGTAGCTAAACTTAGGATTTCTTTTATTCCTTATAAGTTCATCTCAAACTTTTGCTCTGAAATAGTAAAAGTTTAAGTATGGGGGTATTTGATGAATTATAAATATACGTATATTTGTGTACATTAATTTAGTCATTTACATTTCTTTACGTCATTTTTACATGTTTTTGCTTAATAAATTGCTCCTTTTTTGTAAATAATTTGCTGACTTGGTTTATTTTTATGTTTCAGAAAATATCAAAAATCTGCCCCAAAAAAGTCAAGTCACGCCCGTGACTTACTGGTCACACCCGTGACCAGGGCGTGACATTGCAAAAACCATGAAATCAACAGTTTTTGAGAAGAAAAGCTTGACACGCCCGGGGTCACGCCCGTGTCACCTGACACGGGACGTGACCCAACCCATGTCCACCTACTCGACGTTTCCAGCTCGATGATCGTCGACCTCCTCGACATGCCCAGAGTCACGCCCGTGACCTAGGGCGTGACACCTCTTCGCGCTCGACGAATTTTCAACTCGACATTTTCCGCTCGACGTTTGTCGAGTGTCGACACCAACCGACACGCCCAGAGTCACGCCCGTGACCTGGGGCGTGACCACTCCACCTGGCACGACAAGACCCGCACGATGACTTTCGACGCGCACCACGCCCAGATCCACCTCCTCGACACGCCCAGAGTCACGCCTGTGACCTGGGGCGTGACCAATGCGAGACCGACACGTGTCCAGCCGAAGTCCACTTTACGTCAAATCGACGACCTCCATCAGGAATAGTGTTGACATGCCCCCTGACACGCCCGTGTCAGAGGGCGTGTCCCATGAATTTTTTCCCTATAAATAGCCCCTTACTGTATGTAATCCGGTTCCTTCTTTTGAACTATTTTGTATAAGGTGTTGTGCTGCTGGAATGCTTCCAAGAGTTATGTAATGGATATTTTCTCCCCCTCTCCTTAGCTTTTATTTTCGTGTCTTTGTAACTCGTCTTTTTATTTAATAAAATGTGTTTTTCTTCTCTTATATTACCTTTTGGAATGGATCTATGCAATTCACACCTTATGCAATCTTATTTGCTTTTGCTTTAACTTAGTTTTAGTTCTTTTAAGATGAGTGTGTGTGTATGAGTTTAGCTTTTTCGTTTTATGTTTTAGTTAATTTTCTTACTTAGTTTTGTTAACTTAGGTTTTTATAGCTTTCTATTTCATTCTTATAAACCCGTAAAAATGATTTCAAGGTGATTTTCATTTCTTCTAACCTAGATTTTTCTTTTTAGGATGTAAAACTTTTTCGTTCTTTTCGTTTTATTTTCACTTTTTAATCAGCTTTACGGATTTATAGGAATGATTATATAGTTGTTTAAATTTTTCATGCACTTAGTTTTTCATTTTAAATTTTTTGCTTATTTAATTTTTTTCTTTCTTTTTTTACGTATTTCTACAACATTCTAGCTGTAGAAATGTATTCGTTTTAATTTTCGGAGCTCTTTCAATTTGCGTTAATTTGCAAACTTTTTCGCTCGTTTAATTTTTATTTTTGCTTTTTATGCATTTCTACCACATTCTAGCGGTAGAAATGCAGTTGTTTTAATTTTTAGATAACTTAGTTTTTTTATTCATTTCTTTGTGAGTAAGCATTTATTTCCACCTACTCGTTAAGAGTTAAATGACGCATTGCTTTTATTTCCTTTCCAGTAGAGTGTGTGAGTTTGTTTACTTTATGTTATGTGTGTGAGTTTTAAATTAAGTAGAGTGCGTGTGTTTTACTTTCATGTCGAGAGAGTGTGTGCGTGTGTTGCATTTATTTTGTCCTACTCGGTTGAGTAGGACCCGCAATTATTTTCTCCTACTCATTTGAGTAGGACTTGCGTGTGTGCGTTTTCCCGCTTTCTTTCTCCCGCCCACGCATTTCCGCCGGGACTCGCAATTTACAGCTTTCTTCAGTCCTACTCGTTTGAGTATGACTTGCAATTTACTGCTTTCCTTTACTGCTTTCTTTTACCGCTTTCTTTTTTACTTTATTTTCTGCTTTTCACCGCAAGTCGTCCCCATTCCGATGAGTGGCTAACCGTTCTTAGCCCTTGGTATCGAAGAGCATTGGGACAGATAAAATAGCTTAAAATAATTAAAGGTCTAATTTTTCTAATTAATTAAAAGTATTTAAGGTTTGCCCGGGGTTAACGACGCGTAGGACCAAATATCGATGTGTGGGCCCTATTTCCGTAGTCCATATGCTAGCTAGCCGAGAGGCCGTGCGTATGGACAGATCACCCCTTGGCAAAGAGAGTTCCGCACAAACCCTCGAGAGAGGAGGCGCGCCAACTCTACTGGATTGGGTTCCCCACCCAATAGCTGGGTTCTTAGCGTAATGCGGGAGTTAAGAGGAATCCTTCGTCGGACTAACGTTCGGTCGAATAGTATTAGCGTTCAGGTGAGCTATAGTCCTATAGATAAGTGAGCTCATTCTAGTGGAACCTCCACGGCCAAGTCTCCGCCTTAATTAATTAGAAATTTAGGAGCTCTTTTTATTAAAAGTCTATTTTAGTTCAATTGTTTTTTCGGTGCCATCGAGCTAAGCTCTTCATCGGCTCCACCTTATTGCTTTCTTTTTATTCTTTCTTTTTTGTCATTTTTATTATATAAAAAAATATCCCGACAAGATATTTATCGGTAAAATAATAGTCCCCTACAGGGAAGAGTAGAAATAATCGAACTGACCCCGAGAACAATACGACCTCGATATTCCGCCCGGAATATCCTGTACTACTCACGATAGGTGCACTTGCCTCCTTTCGTTAAAACTCGATCACATCTGTTTTATATCCAAATAAAATACGCGCGCCCCGTTTTCTTAAATAAAATCCAATCCACTTTTCTAATTAAATAAAACCGATGGGTCGCCGCGTGAACCGTAATCTTTTTGGAGTTTTAACCGCATTAAGTTTTCGAACTTGATGCGAAAAATATAAATCAGAGAGCCTGGCAGCGGGATCTGCTCGGGGTCCAAGACTGACACTGAGTAACTTCCGTCCCTGTCAGCTAGGTGAGAGCGTGACAACGGGATCTATTCAGGGTCCCAGGTTGACACCGAGTGACTTCCAGCCCTCCCAGCTAAGTGAAAGCCTGGCAGCGGGATGTGCTCGGGGTCCAAGGCTAACACCGAGTGACTTCCTGCCCTGTCAGCTAGGTGAGAGCCTAACAACGGGATCTGTTCGGGGTCCTAGGTTGACACCGAGTGACTTCCAGCACTGCCAGCTAAGTGAGAGCCTGGCAGCGGGAGCTGCTCGTGGTCCAAGGCCGACACCGAGTGACTTCCAGCCTTGTCATCTTTGTGAGAGCCTGACATCGAGATCTCCACGGGGTCCCAGGTTGACTCCGAGTGACTTCCATCCCTGCCAGCTAAGTGAGAGCCTTGCAGCGAGATCTGGTCGGGGTCCTGAGGTTGACACCAAGTGACTTCCAGCCCTGCCAGCTAAGTGAGAGGCTGGCAGCAGGATCTGCTCGGGGCCCAAGGTTGACACCGAGTGACTTCCAGCCCTGCCAGCTAAGTGAGAGCCTGGCAGCTGGATGTGCTCGGGGTCCAAGGCTGACACCGAGTGACTTCCAGCCCTGTCAGCTAGGTGAGAGCCTAACAGCGGGATCTGCTCGGGGTCCTAGGTTGACACAGAGTGACTTCCAGCCCTGCCAGCTAAGTGAGAGCCTGGCAGCAGGATCTGCTCGTGGCCCAAGGTAAACCATTGTGATGTAATTGGCATGTCAACAAACTTTATTTAGCATCAAAACACCACTTACATATTAAGGTAAAAAGCGCTTTAGGTCGTCACCGCTCCAGGTGAGACTCAGGGTCTCGCCCTCCACATTTTGGAGTCGATACCCTCCTTATCTCAATTCCTCTCTTACAATGAACGGTACCTCCGAGCTAGGGTTGAGCTTCCCAACGGTTGCCGACCTTCCTGCCGCATCTACCTTTTTCAGGACCAAGTCCCCTTCCACGAACTGTTTAACTCTGACGTGTTTGCCAAAGTATTTGGCCACTCTTCTCTTCACCTCTTCTTGCCTGACGGAGGAAAGGTCGCGCAGCTCCTCCACCATGTCCAGGGAGAGTCGCAATTCTTCTTCATTCTTGGCCTGCCACTCCTCCCTGTCGTCTGCCGCCGAAGTGACCCAGGGCGTTTGGACATCAAATTCTATGGGGACCACTGCTTCACATCCGTGGGAGAGCTTGAAGGGGTCTCTCCGGTGGCTGTATTGGTGGTGGTTCTCAAAGCCCAGAGAACCGAAGGAAGTTGCTCCACCCAACTCCATTTCAAGTTCGCAGCTTTCTTCTTTAGGATATTTATAATGATTTTGTTTGCGACTTCCACCTGCCCGTTGCTCCTGGGGTGGTGGACTGAGGCGAACCTGAGGTCGATCCCTAGCTGCTCGCAGTAGCTAGTGAATTCGGCGTTGGTGAATTGAGGCCCATTGTCCGTGACAATTGTAACACCCCCATCCGTCGCATGGCATATAACAGAAGGTCCAGCTGGAACCCGACGCCATATACCACAGACAGTCGGAAGGGTTACTAAATGAATAAATCAAACCATCTAATAAGACTACTCGTCCTAATCACAGAGCATTCTAGCGGAAGATTTTAAAGTTGAAAGAACCCAAAATTAATTCCATCAATATGAATGTCCACAGCTACAACAACAGGAATGAACCCCAAATACACTGAAATAGGTACATGGCCTTATGGCCTTACAAATGTTCATAAATATAACATGTCTTACATACATCGGCTCGCAGGCCGGCCACACATGAGAAATGTAAAAACAACTATTCTACGGCCTTCTAGGGCCAGCACAGCAACATGGGCTCCAGCCCGCTATTTGGCGCTCGGCTCCCCAGCACCTGCAAGCACATACCACCGCACGGTGGCAAATAAAGCAACGGTCAGCTAAAAGCCGACCAAATTATAACGACCCCGCCCCTTACTCGGGACGGCGGTGCTCTTTCCCTGCAAAACTTTAGCCAACAATATATATATAGCGCAATTATAATTCGCCACAGGTGTAGGCTCGCACGGCCAAACACCCCGTGCACTCAGGGCACATTCATGGTGGACCCTGACCCATCAGTGCATCCACCACCACCCCTAGGATGGCAACAACATGTGAGCATTTAGCCTTTCTGACCACCGTCTAAGGCTCCAACTATGCCAACGGCCAGTCCCCGTCTTCGGGTCTCTCGCACCGAACCACATAGCCTAGGTCCAATTCCACTTGCCCGTTGCTCACGCCGCATGTCCAATTTAAGGAACTTTGCGCGGGCCAAGCTTCTCTCGGATCCCAAATTTTCCAAAACAGTCTCATAACCCAGTTATGATCAAGGCCGGTTCCCAGACCGCCAAGTTAGCAGAACACGTTTCCGCTCAATTTTCCGGGTGCGCCTTGAAGCTAACCTTCAAGGATCCCTGCTGCAATCTACCGCGTAGAAACCCGAAAAATCCAAAGCACGGAGTCTTCTCCGGCAAAACCATATCAAATGCAACATCACCGATCCAGACAAAACACGTCCGGGTAGGCTTCACACACAATGCCTATGCCCGTACTTACGATTCCGGGCTCTACATGCAACACAAGGGGGACTATTCCCGTCAACCCCAAGGAACACCACGCACTCACCGCATACTCGCGGGAGCGGGATTCCCTATGCAGAAAGAAAGAGCTTCAAGCGCTCGAGTTGAGAATCGTTACCCTTGTAGTCCGTTTTGGCGCCATGGAAAAACTACGCGGTTAGAACTCTTCGCAATGACCTTCCCTCCACGGATCCGCTCTCCGATTTCGAAACGGTGCTCCGATGCTCCGCCGGCGGCCGGAAACCTCCTTCTTCTTCCTCTCCTCTCTCACTTTGGAAGGGGAGAATTTTGGAGAGAAAATGAGGGAATAACTCCCTATTCCCGGCCTTAACAGAGCCTAAACTAATCTGGGCCGTCAGATCTAAATTAAAGAAAATGAACGGCTCGGATCTGCACAAAATTCCCCAGAACTGGGCCGCACACGGCTTGGCACACGGCCGTGTCCAAGGCCGTGTGCCTCGATCCAGGCACGATCGTCGAACGGGGAAACGCACACGGGCCAAGACACGCCCGTGTCTGACCTGACACGCCCGTGTCGGGTTCCTCGACACGCCCGTGTTCGAGGGCGTGTCACGCATAACCGCCACGGCAACGGACACGACCCCTCAGGACACGGGTCTGGACACGGGTTGGCACACGCCCGTGTCGGATGACACGCCCGTGTCATCCGGCCGTGTTTCTGGCCGTGTCCTTCTCGGGTTGAAAACGGCCAAAAATCACCAGCCAGACACGGCCTTGGACACGCCCGTGTCCTAGGCCGTGTACCCCTACAGGCACCAAAAACTCTTTTTCCGAGACCGACTCGCACACAAAATTCGGGGCGTTACAAATCTCCCCCACTTAAGGAATTTCGTCCCGAAATTAAGCAAAGGTACACGAAAGCTAAATGATACCTGAGTGGAATAACTCGGGGTATTCCTCCAACATAGCTTGCTCTCGCTCCCAAGAAAGCTCCTCACGTCCGCAATTATCCCAACGGACTTTAACCATTCTGACCTCCTTGTTGCGGAGTCGTTTGACTGCAACATCTTCAATTCGTACTGGTCTGACCCTTGTTGTTAACTCATAATCAACCGGCACCTGATCGTCTGCAATGATCTGCGAAGCCTCCTGAACTGCCTTACGCAACACTGATACGTGGAATACATCATGCAGCCCACTCAACTCCGTCGACAGCTTTAATCTATACGCCGCCTCGCCAACACGCTCCAGGATCTCAAATGGTCCAAGGTATCTCGGACTCAGCTTCTTCAAGCGTCGAACCCGCGATACACCCTTGAACGGCTTGATTTTTAAATACACCATGTCGCCAACGTTGAACTCCACATTTCTATGTTTGGCATTGTAGTACTTTGACTGTCTATCCTGAGCAATCTTCAGCCTTTCTTGAATTGTCCGTATCATTGAAGTGGCATCTTCCACCGCTTGACGTTTATACAACTTTGATTCGCCTGCCTCCAACCAAGACAACGGCGTACGGCACTTCCTCCCATACAAAGCTTCAAAAGGCGCCATTCCAATGCTTGCCTGAAAGCTATTGTCGTACGCAAACTCCACCATGTACAGGTGATCCTCCCAATGCTTCCCGAAATCTAGGACGCACATGCGAAGCATGTCCTCCATAGTTCTGTTGACTCTCTCGGTTTGGCCACCTGTCTGTGGGTGAAAGGCTGTGCTGAACTTTAGCTTAGTACCCAACAGACCATGCACCAACCTCCAGTCATTTGATGTGGAGCGTCCATCACGATCACTAACAATACTGCGAGGCACACCATGCAGTCGTACAATATTATCCACGTAGAGTTTGGCTAACTTTTCCACTGGATCCTCCTTTCTCACTGGGATAAAGTGCGACACCTTTGTCAATCTATCAACAACCACCCAAATGGCGTCATTTCCTTTCTGCGACTTCGGCAAACCGTGCACAAAATCCATAGATATGTCGTCAAACTTCCATTCTGGGATAGGAAGTGATTTCAAGAAACCTCCGGGCTTCTGGCATTCCGCCTTCACTAATGCACAAGTACGGCACTTGGCCACATAAAGCGCCACATCCTTCTTCAAACCCGGCCACCAGAATAATTTCTTCATGTCTCTATACATCTTCGTGCTTCCCGGGTGGATTGAGTATTTGGTATGATGAGCCTCATACATCAACTCCTCCCGAATATTATCCGCACTAGGAACGCATAGACGACCGTCCTTCCTTAGCAACCCATCTTCAACCACAAACTGGGAATTTGACCCATCCAAAGATTCATCCAAGATTTGCTTCATGCTGTCATCTTGAACCAAAGCCCTCCGAACTCTATCCGCTAGGTCACACTGCACCTCTGTCCAAAACAGTTTCGCCTCGGCACTAGACTGCTTGTCAACGCAAGATATCTCCAATGCCTCCAACTCTTGGACCAATCTCTTATCATGCACTGATAACCAGTTGGCTTGTGCGGGAATCTTACGACTCAACGCATCCGCCACTACATTTCCCTTCCCAGGCACATAGTGTATCTTGAAGGTGTAGTCCCCTAAGAACTCCATCCACCTCCTCTGCCTCATGTTCAGATCTTTTTGGTCCAATAGGTACTTCAAACTCTTATGATCGGTGTAAATATCCACCTTCACACCGTACAGATAGTGCCTCCAAAGCTTAAGAGCAAATATCACGGCCGCTAACTCTAAGTCGTGGACCGGATAATTCCTCTCGTGAACCTTCAATTGTCGTGAACCATAAGCTATCACTCTCCCATGCTGTAGTAGAACACAGCCCAAACCACTACCTGAAGCATCACTATAAATCTCGAATCCTTCGGTACCACTTGGCGAACATAAAATAGGCGCCGTGGTTAACCGCCTCTTCAACTCTACGAAAGCCTGTTCGCACTCCGAAGACCACACAAACTTCTGATCCTTCCTTGTCAACGTCGTGAGTGGTAGTGCTATCCGCGAGAAGTTCTCTACGAAGCGCCTGTAGTAGCCAGCAAGCCCCAGAAAACTCCGGACCTCTGCCACTGTAGTCAAAGTAGGCCACTCCCGTATCGCCACTATCTTCGCCGGATCCACAGCTATACCTTCTCCACTGACAACATGACCAAGGAACGCTATCGAGGATAACCAGAACTCACACTTGGAGAACTTTGCATACAACTGACTTTTCCTCAATGTCTCCAACACCATGTGTAAATGCTTGTAATGATCCTCCTCGCACCGCGAATATACCAGGATATCATCAATAAATACTATCACGAACTGATCCAAGTATTCTCTGAACGTCCTATTCATCAGATCCATAAACACGGATGGAGCATTCGTCAACCCAAACGGCATAACCGTGAACTCGTAATGCCCAAACCGCGTACTGAATGCTGTCTTTGGAATGTCGCTCTCCCTTATCCTCAACTGATAGTAACCAGACTTCAAATCTAACTTCGAATCTACAGTTGACCCAACCAACTGATCAAATAGATCGTCAATCCTCGGGATTGGATATTTGTTCTTTTCCGTAAGTTTGTTCAATTCCCGATAATCGATATAAAGCTGCAAGCTCCCATCTTTCTCCTTAACAAAGAGAACTGGTGCGCTCCAAGGCGACGAACTCGGACGCACATACCCTTGCTCTAGCAACTCCTACAGTTGCACCTTCAACTCTGCCATTTCTCTTGGGGCTATCCGATAGGGGGAGCATGACACCGGTTTGGCACCCGGTACCAGCTCTATCGTAAAGTCTATCTCCCACTGAGGAGGGGCTCCTGGGAGATCATCTAGAAACACATCAGGATATTCGGACACAACTGGGATGTTGCCCAAACTAGGTTTAGGCATCGAAGTCTACACTAGAGTGACATACAGTTCTGCCCAGAGACCGAACTGCCGGGAACACCTGAAGGGCTGACATCAAAATCTTACCCGACCCCTTCATGCCCGCGAAAGTCACCTCATGACTAGCTCTCAACTGACCCACTAGCAACTTCGATCAACGTATGTCTGCTGCTCCGAGAGCCTGACCATGCTAAAGATCACGTTGAACTCTCCTAGCGGTAGAAACAACGCCTGCAAATCAAACTTTTGACTCACAATCCATACCTAAACGCAACAGATTCTATCTGCGCGCATCGAGCACTACTAGTCAACAACACATCCATTAAGACTTTTGCCATCGGAAGATATATTCCGACACGTAATACAATCCTTTTGGGCAAACGGAGACACAAAGCCCCCTTTAACGAACGGTGCTCGCGCCGGACAAACGAAATTCAGAACAACGCTTAGCACAAGCGGTTCTAGGTTAACATGCACAAAGACTACAAGTGTCTAAAGCTAAATGCTAGAATTTTAAACCTTACCTGTCACCACGTCTGCTTGCTTTCTGTCCTCTTGCTGACCAAGCTTGTACTCTTCAGAGTTCCTTTCGGACTTTGCACGTCCACTCCAACACTCACGTGCAAAATGTCCCACTTTTTCGCAGATATAGCAAGCTCTTGGGACTCGACTTGTAGTTGCTCCCGACGCACCAGAAGAAGGGGCTGAGTTCGAAGTCTTCAGCTTCTTATTCCAACTGCGGACATCGGACTTTGAACTTGGCCCTTTGAACTGTGGTTTCTTAGTACCAGAGTCCTCACCTGCTCCTGACATAGCTTCCTTAATCTTCTGAGCACCATCCCAACATTCTCGGGCAAAGTGTCCTTTCTTTCCACAAGTATGACAGTTGTAAGCAACCTTGCTAGTCGATGATCTAACCTTCTTCTTCAGCATTTTGCAAGATGCACCCCTCATAGGAATTGCAGAGTTCGATACCCTACTCACTGGTATCTGGTGAATTTTTCCCATTTCCACTTCCAAAGATCTGGCCGACTCTACCAAGGCTCGGAATCCCATTAGTTTTGGTCCTAGAAGTGGAATTCGCAGTTCGTCACGTAGACCACTATAGAATCTATCGACTATAGACCTCTCGTTCTCCAACTCAAAGCATGGGTAGCGGCTTATCAAAAGGAATGCCTGCAAATACTCATCAACTGAGTGCGTACCCTGCACCAAGCACATATTCAACGGCTGACCTGATGGCCTCCTAAATGTCATTTGATTCAACACACCACCCGACATTGAAGTCATCTCGGGGACAAGAGGTTGCACATTGCTTCCTTGCTGTGCACTAGTCATAGCGAGCACCACTTCAACGATCCTTCTTATGGTTTCTAACGAAAGAGGGGTATCAAGCGCTCCACTGGGTGCACTATAATCCTCAGAAACCAGATGTTCTGTCGGCTCTACGCCACTCCCGGTCACCTATAGTCATACAAAACACCAATAAGTGACCAAACAAAATTGCAAAAAGCAATTATAGGAACGCGCAGGTTCCTCAACCATGAGTATTTTTCATTCCTAAGTGGACATTCATGGGTTCTTTTTAATGTTATAACGATGACGCACACATGTGCTCACCACCCCTTAAAAGAATTCGCCCACGAATTCATTTAAGCATGACCGTAACCAGAAGTCTGATACCAAATTGTAACACCCCCATCCGTCGCATGGCATATAACAGAAGGTCCAGCTGGAACCCGACGCCATATACCACAGACAGTCGGAAGGGTTACTAAATGAATAAATCAAACCATCTAATAAGACTACTCGTCCTAATCACAGAGCATTCTAGCGGAAGATTTTAAAGTTGAAAGAACCCAAAATTAATTCCATCAATATGAATGTCCACAGCTACAACAACAGGAATGAACCCCAAATACACTGAAATAGGTACATGGCCTTATGGCCTTACAAATGTTCATAAATATAACATGTCTTACATACATCGGCTCGCAGGCCGGCCACACATGAGAAATGTAAAAACAACTATTCTACGGCCTTCTAGGGCCAGCACAGCAACATGGGCTCCAGCCCGCTATTTGGCGCTCGGCTCCCCAGCACCTGCAAGCACATACCACCGCACGGTGGCAAATAAAGCAACGGTCAGCTAAAAGCCGACCAAATTATAACGACCCCGCCCCTTACTCGGGACGGCGGTGCTCTTTCCCTGCAAAACTTTAGCCAACAATATATATATAGCGCAATTATAATTCGCCACAGGTGTAGGCTCGCACGGCCAAACACCCCGTGCACTCAGGGCACATTCATGGTGGACCCTGACCCATCAGTGCATCCACCACCACCCCTAGGATGGCAACAACATGTGAGCATTTAGCCTTTCTGACCACCGTCTAAGGCTCCAACTATGCCAACGGCCAGTCCCCGTCTTCGGGTCTCTCGCACCGAACCACATAGCCTAGGTCCAATTCCACTTGCCCGTTGCTCACGCCGCATGTCCAATTTAAGGAACTTTGCGCGGGCCAAGCTTCTCTCGGATCCCAAATTTTCCAAAACAGTCTCATAACCCAGTTATGATCAAGGCCGGTTCCCAGACCGCCAAGTTAGCAGAACACGTTTCCGCTCAATTTTCCGGGTGCGCCTTGAAGCTAACCTTCAAGGATCCCTGCTGCAATCTACCGCGTAGAAACCCGAAAAATCCAAAGCACGGAGTCTTCTCCGGCAAAACCATATCAAATGCAACATCACCGATCCAGACAAAACACGTCCGGGTAGGCTTCACACACAATGCCTATGCCCGTACTTACGATTCCGGGCTCTACATGCAACACAAGGGGGACTATTCCCGTCAACCCCAAGGAACACCACGCACTCACCGCATACTCGCGGGAGCGGGATTCCCTATGCAGAAAGAAAGAGCTTCAAGCGCTCGAGTTGAGAATCGTTACCCTTGTAGTCCGTTTTGGCGCCATGGAAAAACTACGCGGTTAGAACTCTTCGCAATGACCTTCCCTCCACGGATCCGCTCTCCGATTTCGAAACGGTGCTCCGATGCTCCGCCGGCGGCCGGAAACCTCCTTCTTCTTCCTCTCCTCTCTCACTTTGGAAGGGGAGAATTTTGGAGAGAAAATGAGGGAATAACTCCCTATTCCCGGCCTTAACAGAGCCTAAACTAATCTGGGCCGTCAGATCTAATTAAAGAAAATGAACGGCTCGGATCTGCACAAAATTCCCCAGAACTGGGCCGCACACGGCTTGGCACACGGCCGTGTCCAAGGCCGTGTGCCTCGATCCAGGCACGATCGTCGAACGGGGAAACGCACACGGGCCAAGACACGCCCGTGTCTGACCTGACACGCCCGTGTCGGGTTCCTCGACACGCCCGTGTTCGAGGGCGTGTCACGCATAACCGCCACGGCAACGGACACGACCCCTCAGGACACGGGTCTGGACACGGGTTGGCACACGCCCGTGTCGGATGACACGCCCGTGTCATCCGGCCGTGTTTCTGGCCGTGTCCTTCTCGGGTTGAAAACGGCCAAAAATCACCAGCCAGACACGGCCTTGGACACGCCCGTGTCCTAGGCCGTGTACCCCTACAGGCACCAAAAACTCTTTTTCCGCGACCGACTCGCACACAAAATTCGGGGCGTTACAACAATGGCCTAGGGCAGCCCGTGGCAGCAGATAATCTCCCCCCAGACAAAGTTTTTGATGACCTGGTAGGTCACCTTGGCCAGCGCTCTCACTTCCAACCACTTAGAGAAATTATCAATCACTACTAACAGGAACCTTCTTTGCCCGCTGGCCTTGGGAAACGGTTCAACCAAATCCATTCCCAAATTGCGAAGGGCCAGGGTGCTACGATGCTTTTGAGGCACTGGGCCGGCTGCAGCTGGAGGGGGGCAAATAGCTGGCACTTGTGACACATTCTTGTGAATTCTGCAGCATCGTGCCCCAGGGTTGGCCAGAAGTACCCCTGCCTGGCAATCCTCCCTTCCAGGGTCCGACTACCGGATTGGCTCCCACACTCCCCGGAGTGGACTTCTTCCAAGATCCTTTGCACTTCCCCCATGGCCACACAACGGGCCAGCATCCCCGAGAGAGTCTTCCTGTATAGCTTCCCGTCTCGGAGGAGGTAGTATGCTGATTTGTACCCGAGCATCTTCTTGTCCTCCCCTTCCGGATATTCCCTCGTGGAGAGGAAAGTTGTGATCGGGTCCATCCACGAGGGGCGTTGGTCTATCTCCATGAGTTCTCCCTCTTCGATTGACGGGCGGAACAAGTTGGTGATGGTACCCCCCACCCGAGGACCATGTTTTGCGAGCTGGTCGGCATGCTCGTTTTCCACCCGGGTCACGTATAGAATGGCGAAGGTTTCAAAGGTCCCAATGACCCCCTTTACTTTGGCCAAGTATAGCTGCATGGTAGGTTCTCTCACCTCAAACTCCCCGTTGATCTGGGAAGCTACTACCATGGAGTCAGTGAGGACCTCCACGTCCAACACCGCCAGTTCCCTGGCCAGGTGCAGACCCGCTATCACGGGCTCGTACTCGACCTGGTTGTTGGTGATGGGAAAATGCACCACCACCATTTGCTCAATTTTTGTTCCCTGGGGGCTTTCCAAGATCACCCCCACCCCCAAGGAATGTCTCCCCGAGGCGTAGTCTAACCTTACCTTCCAGGGAGTCGGACGAGTAAGTTCTTCCTCTGCCACCTCGATGACATAATCAGCCAAGAAGTCGGCCATCGCTTGGGCCTTGATCAAGAGGCTGGGAACGAAGGAGATGTCGAACTCACTCAACTCCACCGACCACTTGGGCAACCAGCCAAAATGCTCCACCCCCTTGAAGATGTTGCAGAGGGGGTGGTCAGTCACCACTCGGATGGAGTGTGCCTGAAAATAGGGCTGTAGTCTCCTGGCCTAGATGATCAGAGTGAATGACAACATCTCCAAGATTGAATACCAGAGTTCGGCCTTTCTCAGAACCCGGCTAACATAATATATGGGGAGCTGCTTCTTCCCCTCTTCGTGCACCAGGACGGAGCTCAAAGCCTCCTCTCCGACCCCAAGATACAGTAGTTGGTCCTCCCCCTCCTTCGGCCCTTGGAGCAATGAAGCCTGTGTTAACTGTACCTTAAGAGCTTGGAATGTCTCCTCGCACTCCTTGGTATACTCAAATTTCTGCCCCCCCCCCCCCCTTATTGTTTTGAAGAAGGGGGAACACTTTTCCCCGGCTCGGGAGAGGATCCTGCTTAGCACTACCAGCTTCCCTATTTGTCACTATACTTCCTTAGTATTCCGTGGAGACCCCAACTCTATGATGGCCTTAACCTAATCCGAATTCGGCTCGACCCTTGCAGGGGTGAGGAGATGCCCCAAGAACTTTCCCCTGCTGGACCTGAAGACATATTTCAGGGGGTTCAACCATATTTTGTACTTGTGCAGGGTGGCGAAGGTCTCGTCCAAGTCCTGGAGGTGAGAGTCCACATTTTGGCTCTTGATCATGAGGTCGTCTACGTACACCTCTAGGTTCCTCCCCTTATGTTCCCGGAATACCCTATCCATCATTTTTTGGTAGGTCGCCCCTGCACTATTCAACCCAAAGGGCATCATCTTGTAATAGTAGCACCCATCTGCCGTGATGAACGAGATATCCTTGATGTACGGGGGGGGGGGGGATCTGATTTGGTGATAACCAAAAAATGCATCTAAAAAACTCATCACAGAAAAACCGACGACTGAGTCAACCAGCACGTCGATCCGAGGCAAGGGATAACAATCCTTAGGGTATGATTTATTAAGCAAAGAGAAGTCAATACACATATGCCACCGGCCGTCCCCTTTTTTCACCATGACTACATTGGAGACCCACCTGGGGTATTGGATCTCGAATATGAAGCCGGCCTTGAGAAGCTTTGCCACCTCCTCCCTGATGGGCTCGTCCAGCTTGTCCGTCGTGGACCTCTTCTTCTACTGGATGGGGCGTACTTCTGGGTCCAAGTTGAGGCGATGGCAAGACACATCCGCGTCAACCCCCAGCATCTCCACGGAGCTCCATGCGAAGATGTCCATGTTCTTCTGGATGCATTCCAGCATCCTTCCTTGAGCCTCCGGGGTCATCCCCCATTGACGCGGACCTTCTCCACCCTGCCTCCAAGGGTGAGAACCTCCATTTCCACCACTTCTTCCGCAGCCTCCATCCTAGACCGCTCCCCCCATTCCCCAACATCCCTCTCCTCTGGGACAAGAACCTCTGCCTCCACCTCTTCCTCCATGGCCATTGCCTCGGCCAACTCCTCCTGAACTCCTTCTACCACATCTACCTCGGTGCAGCTCTCCACCTCCATCTCCTTACTGCCAGCCTTCTGCTCCGCCTACTCTATCCTTCGCTCCATATCCTCAGCTCCCTCCTGACAAAAGATGGAGTTTACGTCGGTGACGAAGCACTCCCTCTGTACATTGGGGTCACCCTAGACTCGGACTTGGATCCCCTCGACATTGAACTTTAAGCACTGGTGAAAAGATGAGGGGACGCAGTGGAAGGTGCTGATGAGGGGCCTCCCAAAGATGGAATTGTAGCTGCTGGGGGCATCCACGATGATGAACCTGCAGCTCCTGGACTGCCCCCCAGAGAGACATGCAGCCCCACTCCCCCTTATACTTCCTTTCTCTCCCACGAGAATCCAAACAGGGGCCCATCCAAGGCCAACACCCTCTTCGCCTCCACCTTCATCATGTCGAAAGCCTTCTTGAAAATGACGTTGGCGGAGCTCCCGTTATCAATGAGGATCCGGGAGATGGTGAAATTTTTGATGACCGTCTGAATGACTAGTGCATCGCAAAATGGATCCTCGTGACCCAGCATGTCTCCCCTTATGAAGGTAATCCTCTCCTCTAGGGCGCGGTCTGGGACATGGAGTCGACGCTCCGGCGATACATGGTGTGGAGGTTTGCCTTCCGAGAGGCCTTTACTCCCCCCCCCCATGGATCACTCCAATCCGTCCCCAGGTCCCAACATTTGCCTGGTCTTCACACTGGTCCTCCTCCACCCGAGGCAGGACCTCCTCAATTCGCACCTCCTGGCACCCTTGTTGCTGTTACTACCCCTTGTTCCCTCTCATCCCGAGAAACTCCGGCCACGTGGTCGTGGCGTGTCCCTCTTACTGGTGGAAGTCACAGTAGGGAAACTCCATCCTGACCTCTCTCCTCCTCCTTCACACCGCTCTCCTCCTCTCCCCCTAGGCTATGGCCATAGACTGCTCTTTATCGGGGAGGGGAGACCTTTGCGCCTGCCTCCAACCTGGGGGGTGGAACTGATCCTGGCCCCCTGGTGGTGATCCCTTCCTTGGTATCCTCTCCATGGCCCCTGGTCTTGCCACTCGGGCCTTCAACCCAGCCGGCGGTCCGGGTCCTGACGTCCCCACCTTGTTGGATCCCTAGTTTGATTTGTGCTAGGTTCACTAACATAGGATCTTGTGACCCACCATGTATAACCAGGGTCATAGTTATGTCTTAGAGTCTAGGATAAGTCCTTAGAATCAACATCACATGTACCAGCTATCAACAAGACTGCCAGACTCAAGACTTGGAAGATTTCAATGACCAAGTAAAATGAGTTCGACGTTCGTCGAACTCAGGTCGACGAAAGCCGTGCTCAACGCAACGATCTCAAAGAAATTTCTCTGAGATGAGCTCGACGATATTTATTCTCTGGTCGACGAAAGCTTGGACACTACTACAACAGTCTAAAGTCCTGAAAACTCCAAAAATATTCTAAGTCTAGCTCCATACTCTTGTCGAAGAATATGATTCTGAGATCGACGAACTTGGACCGCAGTCTAGGTGAACTATAAGTTACAGTTAGAAGATCTCAGGATGACGAACTTAGTCCTCAGGTCGACGAGCTTAGTTCTCTGGTCGACGATTTCTGGATTCTCTACCTCAACACTTTATAGCCAGAAGTTTCTCAAAGCTTTCTCAGTCCAAAACCATTATAAGGTCGACGAAATTAGTTCTGAGCTCGACGAACTTGGACCAAAGACTAGATAAGAATTCAGTTACAGTTGGAAATTCTCAGGTCGACGAATTCTGGATTCCTTACTTCAACACTTTCATTCAGAAATAATTCTAAGTCCAGACTGAACTCTAGTCGATGAAGTTGCAATCTCAGCTTGACGAACTTGGACCAAAGACTAGACACGAATTCAGTTACAGTTAGAAGTTCTCAGGTCTACAAATCTAGTTCTCAGCTCGATGAATTCTGGATTCCTTACTTCAACACTTTCATTCAGAAATAATTCTAAGTCCAGACTGAACTCTAGTCGACGAAGTTGCAATCTCAGCTCAATGAACTTGAAGCACAGAATAGGCAAAGTTCCAAAGATTTCAGTTGTATGTTTTCAGCTCGACGATCTTGGATCTCAGCTCGATGAACAACCATTATCTAGTCGACGAACACAACATCTCAGCTCGACGAACTATGGACTCAGTTCGACGATTTCTCTCATCGGTTCGACGATTCCAGACTTAGTCATTTCCAGCTTCTGTCCCCACTTTGATGCAATAATTCCTGAGTAATTAATGCTCTAACATTCTCTGAATATAACCGTTAGAGGATCATTTATTATGGTATTCTCCAGGATTATTGCTTGCCATTTTTCCATGGTACAGTTGGGGAAACAAATCAATGTTGGTTATTCTCAATACCGTCAGCATTGATTACAGAAGAATTCAAATTTCGAAAGTCAAATTTAGACAGAGTATATCGAGAAATACAGTACAATTATTATTGATCTTGGTCCAGAACATAGAACACGGGAAGAGAAAAAGAACACACAAAGAAACATACAGAGATAATCAGACAGTAACACCATTAGTCTGCATCAAGAATCTCTCTATCTTTCTCTCTCTTGACAAGTATTCTGAAAGAGAAAAAGGAGCCCTAGACCAGAACCAGAAGAACATCTGATACCTGCAGAAGAAGAACAATCAATCAATATCAAGAGTCTTCTGTCTTCAACTATCCAGGACACTACAAAGGACAACAATTCATCTATTAGTCAAAGAAGTTCCTGAAGCTATCTCTGGTCAAGGATCAAAGATTGAAGACCTACTCACCCTGTGCAAAGCTTCCCAGCGTGAACCCTTTTACATCTCAGGGGGAGCTTTAACAACATCACTGAATCCACAGAGTCTTCTCATTGTGTTAGAGAAAAGAAGATGAAAGTGCAGGTTAGATCTGAAATACTCTAGAGGGGGTGAATAGAGTATTGTGCTCAATACAAACTTTTTACAACTTATGTTGTAATCCTAAGTGAACAAGTCAGCAAATAAGGAAATAAACACAGTAACGTAAACAATCACCGATCACAGCCAAAACAAAAGAAAAAGGGCAACCAGACGACACAAGACATTTTATAGTGGTTCCCCAACCTGGGTACATCCACTCTTCTACCACCCTGGTAGGAATCCACTCAGGTTTTTGATAAGGTGCCTGACACCAATGAGCTTTTGTTCAGGTGCTCAAAAACCAAAACCTCAAGTCTTTTGGTAGGAGACTTGCAACCAGGAATAATTTTGAAGGGAATTAAAACCCTGTACAGGATTTGGAAAGAGGTGATGGTGTCTTCTCTTTCTCAATAACAACTGAGAAGACTGTGGATTGATTTCAGCAGATTTGCTCCCCCTGAGATCTTGAATGGATCAGGAATGCTGGAGCACTGCTTCAGGGTGACAGGTCTTCAAAACTTGAGTGCCTGGACCAGAGATTGCTTCAGGGACTTGTTTAACAATAGAGTTTTGTTTTCCTTTTAAAGTTGTCCTGTAGGATTGAAGATGTTCTCTGGTCTCGGCTGATTGCAGAAAAGGACTTTTGATTGTTGTAAGATTGTTCTTCTGTGCAATGACTGTCTATGTCTGTCTGATTGTCTATGTATCTGTATGACTGTATCTGTGAGTAGTAGTACTTGATCCTTTTCTTTTCCTGACTTAAAATTGAATGAGGAACATTCAAAATTTGAATGTTTGAGCAGTAAATGCAGTCGGCATGGGAAGGAAGCGGCAATCAATGATTTCCCTAACTGTCCCATGGAAAAACGGCATGAAATAATCCAAGATTAATTGCACGTTCTAACGGTAACATTCCGAGAAGATCTGACATTAATTGTTCAGGAATCATCGCCAATAAATGGGATGGGAAAACTGGAGAATACCTAATATGGAATCGTCGAACATAGAACAGGAATCGTCGAGTTGAGTTCACAGTTCGTCGAGCTGAGTGAGGAGTTCGTCGACCAGACAATAGAAATAGTCTTCAAGTCAATACTACTACAATCTTCGTCGAACTGACAATCTTCATTCGTCGAGCTAAGAATCATCATTTGTCGAGCTGCGAATCAATTTCGTCGAGCAGATAACCATCACTGTCAGACAGTATTCGTCGAACTGAGATCCAAATTCGTCGAGCGAAGAAAGATTGTGGACTTAGAATCTGAGAAGTCTCTGACTGAGAAGAATTCAAATCATAGACCAGAAATCGTTGAGTAGAGTACTAAATTCGTCGACTTGAGAAGTTAACTTCGTCGACCTGAGAACTTAAGAACTTGAGGTCCAAGTTTGTCGAGCTCAGAATCCTCTTCGTCGACCAAAGCCTAAAGTTGGACTTAGAAAAAATCTGGAGTTATCCTGACTTTAGCTTGTTGAAGAATCTCAGTCTTCGTCGAACAGAGAACAAAGATCGTCGAGCTCACCACAGAGAAACACCTCAAGATCGTCGAGCTCAGAACACCTTTCGTCGACCTGAGTTCGACGAACGTCGAACTCATTTTACTTAGTCTTGAAATCTTCTAAGTATCTAGTCTCTGATGGTCTTGTTGATAGCTGGTCCATCTGATGATGACTCTAAGGACTTAGCCTATACTCTAGGATACAAATTTGACCCTGGCTATATATGATGGGTCACATCCTAAGCTTGTGAACATGGCCCAAATCAACTAGGGATCCAACAATCTCCCCCTATTTGGGTGAGGTCACTAAGAGACAGAAAAACATAAACAAACAGAAAAACAAAACAAGAAAAGAAATATATCTGGCAGAGAATTACTAACACATTCAGCAGATATATATATACATAGCTTTGTTTAAACAAATAGCAAGGTTTTAAAACAAATGCAGAAAGAAATAGAAACAAAATAAGGATTACTTCTTCTTCTTCTGCATAGACTTCTCTTCTGTTGTCTTCTCTCCTCGCTTTTTGAAGATAATTTCTCTGTTAGGATCTAAAGCTTGTGCCTGAGTCATGGTCATGTCAGCTGCCCTAATGATCTTCAGTGATGTAGCTCTGGGGATAACTGCTTCAGGATGGAGTTTCATATAATCATCAACATTGAAAAGTTTGTTACCCTTGTCAAATCTTTTCGGTTCTTCTTTTCTGTACTTAGACATGGTAGAGTATCCAAAAATGTCTTTACCTTCAGCTTTGGCTTTATTAATCAAAAAAAGACCAATAAGTTCCTGGAACCTAGCCATTCTTGCAGTGTTGGCAGTTTCAAGATCTTCAAATGGAATTGGAGGAGAGTATGGTCTTTTGGGACTGTCAGCTGTCTGTTCTTCAGATGTATGTTGCTGCTGCTGCTGTTGCTGTTGTTGTTGATTTCCTGAATATGGTTTCCTCTACTGGTTACTTCCAGAGGATCTCCCTGAATGTCTCTGATAGGTTTGCAAGGGGGCAGATCTCTGAGAGCTAGAGCCGGTGACACCAACTGCTGGAGGAGGAGGAGATGGATCCTTTCTATATCTGTGGACTGGAGGAGGAGAATATCTCCTACTTCTTTTCTTTTCCTTCTGTTGATTCTTTGATAACCACATCCATGCAGGCATTCCATTATAAGGTGTAACATTATGCAAAATGTAATAAGGGGTGTCAGCAGTTGGATTAGGCTTAGGAGCTGGAGGAGGAGGAGCCTTCCTTTTCTTTGATAGCATCATATTTTTCTTCTTGGAAGATTCTTCATCTGAATCATCATCATCAGCTTCATCATCTTCAGTATCAGAATCCCGAGGGTTATCATATAGAGCATCCAATGCTTTTAAAGCTTTATGATCAATAACAGCTTTTGTCATAGCAGGGACAGAAGTTGAGGGAACTGAAGTTTCAGCAATAGATGAGGAGGAGAATGTATAGGAATCAGAAACAATGGGGACATTGCTTACAGCTGCTGCCTTATTTTCCTCTTCAATGTCAGCCAGGATTAACTCATCCAAATCAGGCGTAGGAGAGTCATCCATGACAAAACTTGGGGCTGAGATGTCTTCTGGAATAACTTCAGATGTTGGAGCAACAACAGGAATTGCAAAACTGTCACAGAGTTGCTTAGCAACTGCTGGACTAACTGGAGAAGTATAGGTAAAAATAGCCAAGTGTGGCTTAGTAAAGTCTACTGGAAGAGACTACATATGTACAGTATCAAAAACTTGCAGTAATGATTGTAAATTAACTGTGGTATTGAGAGTAAAATCACAAACAGTTTTTATTTGCTCAACTAACTCATCTAAGTCAATGTCAGTGTCCATAAAATGAATTAATTCAATCAAATCAGAATGAAATTCTGGCAAATTATCTGCATCTGTATCTGAAACTACTGCTGCTGCTTCTGCATCTGCTGCTGCTTCATCACAGAGCATCTCCCCCTGCCTGGGTTCAGGAGAACCTGTAGCTAGGCCCCTGAATGAAGAGGGGGCAGCAGAAAGGGCAGATATTTGGGCAGATAAAGAATGAATAGAATTCACAAGAGGTGTAATGGCCTCTGTGATAAGAGATTTGATGAGGGGAGTGAGGAAGGTGAGGATAGATGATATGTTAGTTGAATCAAAGGAGGAAGGGGAAGAGGATGGAATGGATGGTAGAATAGCATGAATGTGATGAGTGGATGGTGATGAATATGGAATGGTGGCATCTGGCATGACAGAGTCTGTGGGTAGGTTGTAAGATGGAATGGAGGACAAATGAGGGGGAAGTGGAGACTGAGGAGGTGTAGGAAGATGGGTGTCATGAGGTGAAGCTGGAGGTGTTGGTTGTTGATTAGCTTGCAGAGGGGAAGATGGAGAAGGAATGTTGGTGATGTCCAGAGGTGGAGATGGAGGAGGAGTAGGCAGAGAAGTATGCTGTGGTGATGGAGAAACATGAGTGGGGGAAGTTGGAGGAATTTGAAGAGTGGTTGAGGATGGAAGATGGGTTGCTGGAAGAGGTTGTGGAGATAGGATGACCTCTTCTGTAGGGAGGGGAGTGGCCTTCACAGCCCTGGTGCTCTCAGAAGCTGGGATAGAAGAGGAGGAAGCCTTGGAGGTCTTGAAGATCATCCTCTCCTATCTGTCAAACAAGGCGCATGTGAGGCGCTTGCTGGAATTGATGAAGATGGTCGGTGAGACCATGAATTCACCAGCCTTTTCTTGCAGAAAAATCCCCAAGATTCTTCCGAAGTAAACCCCTTTCTTGCTGTTCTTCTTCTTTATCAACTCAAAGAAGACTTTGCCCCAACCGACATGTCTCTTGTTAACCACTGCACACATAATAAGGAATTGGTGTCTTGTGATGTAATCGTGCGCTGAGTGCTTGCCCATCAGCACTTTCCCACAATGTCTGCCAAGAACAGGTAGGTGACAGACAGTTGTTTCTTCAACAACTTGTTAGGGTTACTCCCTGTAAACCCTATCAATTTCAGCATTTCACTAAATTCTTCAGAATCCATCTCCATATCATCTTCTCCATTTACCAACCCAAAGATTTCAGAGAGAACGGCGAGAGACAAAGAAACTGCATTACTCCTGATATTTCCTGTCAAGACATCTTCCTCAGAAACAGAAGAATTGTATACGCATTCTCTGATTTCAGTTGCATGCAGTTTAATCCTTCTGGTCATAAAGTCCCTGAGACCAAGTTCTTCTAGAAGTTCCAGAATGTAAAGAAATATTGCGTCAGAATGTTGGAATGAATCGAAATCCATGTCAAAACCGGTGTCAAATTTCATTGCGGCTAAGGTGCTCGCTGGAATCGCCATTGATGACCTGCAAGAAAGACAGAGAAAACGGCGATCAAGAGCAAGGGAACAGAAAGCGCGGGATGGAGGTCGAAGAAAACCGAGATATACAGTTTCCAGAATATGAATCGACAATCTCCATTCCACGAAAAAGAAACAATTCTTCGAACTGAGGTCGACGAAATAATTTATAGACAGATAATTCGTCGATCTCATTCTGAAGAACCGAAAATAGTTCGTCGAACTTCGTTCGATGAAATATCTTCTGAAGCAACGTTTGCTGATCTCCGGTCGACGAAAATTGTTTCCACACAGAGAATTCATCGATCTCCGTTCGATGAGAATCTCTCAAACCTTTCCTAATTCGTCGAACTCCATTCGACGAACTCTGGAAAATTCGTCGAATGCAGACATAAACTAATTTAACTCTTCTCCATTAATCATTCTCAGTTGATTTATAAAGAACAGATGATTTTTCTCATCCAAGGGTTTGGTGAAAATGTTTGCTCTCTGTAAATCAGTAGGAATATGGATTAGATTAATTTTCTTTTTGTCTACATTATCTCTAATTAAATGATATCTTATATCAATATGTTTAGTCCTATTATGGTAAACCGGATTCTGTGCTATAGCAATAGCATTAGTATTATCACAAAATAATGTCGAATTATTTAAGTTGACACCATAGTCTAGGAGGTTGTTTTGTATCCATAATATTTGTGAACAGCAGCTGCCAACAGCCATGTATTCTGCTTCTGCAGTTGATGTAGACACAGATGTCTGCTTTTTACAAAACCAAGAGACAAGTCTCATACCCAGGAACTGGCAAGTTCCAAAGGTACTCTTCCTGTCCACTCTACATCCAGCATAGTCAGCATCTGAGTATCCAGTTAACTCAAACTCTGACTCTACAGGATACCAGAGTCCTAGATAGGACAACTCTTTATATATCTCAAAATTCTTTTAAAGAAAATAAGGTGAGATTCTTTAGGGTTCACATGGAACCTAGCACAAAGGCATGTGACAAATATGATATCAGGCCTGCTAGCTGTTAGGTATAATAGGGTTCCAACAATTTCCCTATAATGTTTCTGATCTACAGGTTTCCCTGCTGCATCAGAATCCACAATATCATTAGTAGCCATAGATGTTTTCATTCCTGAAGCATCACCCATCCCAAACTTCTTAATAAGCTCTTTAGCATACTTAGCTTGGGAGAGGAAGATACCATCAGGGAGCTGCTTCACTTGAAGACCAAGGAAGTAGGAAAGCTCATCCATGCTACTCATCTCAAATTTAGAATGCATGAGGTCAGTAAACCTATTGCACAATTTGGGATCAGTAGACCTAAAGATGATGTCATCCACATATATTTGTACTAACAATATTTGGTCCTTATGATGTCTAGCGAAAAGAGTTTTATCTATGGTTCCTCTTGTAAATTTTTGCTCTAAAAGAAAGCTTGCTAATGTCTCATACCAAGCTCTTGGAGCTTGCTTTAAACCATAGAGAGCTTTATTCAATTTAAATACAAAAGAGGGTTGAGTTAGAGAGATAAAACCAGGAGGTTGTTCCACATAAACCTCTTCTTGAAGCACTCCATTCAATAATGCACTCTTGATATCCATTTGGAAGACTTTAAATCTCTTGTGACCTGCATATGCAAGGAATATTCTGATGACCTCTAACCTTGCAACAAGGACAAAGGTTTGGTCATAGTCAATTCCTTCCTCTTGCCTGTAGCCTTGAGCAACAAGCCTAGCCTTGTTTCTCACTATGTTTCCTTGTGCATCTAGCTTGTTCCTGTAGACCGATTTGGTTCCAATAACTGGGTTGTTATGAGGTCTTGGAACCAAATCCCAAACTCTACATCTCTCAAACTGATTTAGTTCCTCTTGTATTGCAATGATCCAGTGGGGATCTTGCTCTACTTCATGGATGGTGAGAGGTTCAATCTGAGAGAGAAAACAGGCATGCATCAATTCTTGGTCGAGTTGATGCCTTGTCTATACACATGCTGAAATGTCTCCAATCACTTGAGATCTAGGGTTATCTCTAAGTGTGACAAGATCAGTTGGTGGAGTTTGTCGAGCAACAGCTTTTGTAACTAATTCCTCTTGAGGAATGATATTAGCTGTTGAGGGAAGTTCAGCTTCTTCCACTTGGATTTCTTCTTCATTGTCTTCAGCAACCTGTGGAGAAGGATGGGTTGACAACTCATGGGTAATGTTTTATCCATCCATAGACTCACACAGTGGTGGAACCTGCAAAGAGCTATTGGTAGAAATCTCTTTCTCCTTATAAGACATTTTAGCTTCATCAAAAGATACATGGACAGATTCTTCAATTTTAAGAGTGGATTTATTAAAAACCCTATAGGTCTTGCTTACTTGGGAGTATCCTAGAAAAATCCCATCTTCAGCCTTAGCCTCAAACTTTCTAATGTATCTTTTGTTATTTGTGTGAATGAAACATATACAACCAAAAATTTTAAAATATGTGATTTTAGGTTTCTTCCCTTTAAGTAATTCATAGGGGGTCTTATTTTTTATCTTATGTATAAGGCTTCTATTCAGGACATAGTTAACAGTGTTTACAACTTCTGCCCAAAAGGATTGAGGCATCTGCCAATAATGTGCCTGCAGCTTCAATGAGTGTCCTATTTTTCCTTTCAGCTACCCCATTTTGTTGGGGAGTTCTAGGAGCTGAGAAGCACTGTCTGATACCTTCCTTCTCACAGAACTCATGCATAAGAAGAGACTCAAACTCTGTGGCATGATTACTTCTGATCAATGCAACATGAGTAGAGAACTCAATCTGTATGGTCATGAGAAAATCTGTAAGAACCTTGAATGTGTCTGACTTAGCTCTCAGAAAGGCTACCAAACTGAATCTGGAGAAGTCATCAATAATCACTAAAGTGTAAGACTTCCCTCCTAGGCTTTGCACTGCAATGGGTCCAAATAGATCCACATGAAGCAAATACAAAATCCTAGGTGAATCACTTTTATTAATGGATTTGAAACTAGTTTTGGTTTGCTTGCCTAATTGACAAGCCCTGTATAGGCTTTCCTTCTTGTAGGGGCCAGAAGGTAAACCTCTAACAAGGTTGTCTTTAGATAACCTAGCTATATACATAAGGTTTACATGACCTAATCTTTTATGCCACAACTCATTTTGGTTACTAGTGATATTGAGTAAACAAACATCGGTTTTGGCAGAAATAAAATCTACTAGATATATGTTGCCTTGTCTAATTCCAATTAAAACAGTTTTGTTTTCATTATCAATAATAGAACAAGAGGTAGAGTTAAAGTGTACCTGATAACGTTCATCATATAATTGACTTATGGATATTAGGTTACGTTTGAGTCCTCTTACATATGTTACTCTCTTGAAGGTAACTGCTCCAATCTTCACTGCTCCATATCCTTCTGACTAGCCACTTTTTGAATCACCAAAGATCACCTTTGGTCCTAGCTTGGACATGTAATTGGATAGATTGTCCTTGCTGCCTGTCATATGCTTGGAGCAACCACTATCCAAGTACTAGGTCTGACTCACCCTTTGACAGCTCTTCACTTGTACCTGTAATGAAAAACAAAACTCAATTGTTCTTGACCCAGGTTACCTTGGGTCCTTTATTTGGCTGAAAATAAAAGCTAGTGAAAGATATTGTACCTAATCACCTAGAGGGGGGGGGGTGAATAGGTGACTTAAATCTTTTTAACTTTTAGGACAGAATTCAGAATTTATCTCAGAATTATTTCTACTTGTACACAGCAAATACACAGCAATCACAGATAATCACAAGCACACAGGAGACACACAGTTTTATAGTGGTTCCCCAAGCTTTGGGTACATCCACTTTCCCCCTTCGCCTATCTAGCAGTGTACTAGATTTGGCCAAACTCCTCCACTATCTCAGATCCTCAGATCTTACACTCAGAACCCCAAATCAGGTTCCTACACCTCAGGCCCAAGGCCCTACAACTCAGCTTTTTCCCAAAGCCTACACTCAGCCACCAAGGCCTACACTCAGAGATTCAACTCTCCTACACTCAAGCACACATGCCCTACACTTAGCCTTTATAATTACAGGCTTACAGACTCATATCCCTAATGATCCTACAAGATATAATGAATACAAAAATATATACTCAATAACTCAGAGAATAGAGAGATGAGTTATGAGTTTCTTGATGAGTTCTTGGAAGAACTCAGCTGAAATCAATCTGACTTGGCTTTCTTCAAAGCTTCTTGAATGTAGAACACAATAAGACTGATTGCTCTGCAGTTGATCCTTGATCTCTGCTACTTAAGATTCAGACCAAATCTGAACCCTTCTTCTCAGCCTGGTTCCAATGGCTGACTTCTTGGATGAAGCTCTCTCTCTCCAACTTCTTAGATCTTCACTAGAATCTTCAAGGAATAACTAGATCTTCTTTTCTTTTCAATTACTTGAACTACATCTTCCGTAGACAGTATAAGCCTATTTATAGGCCTTCTTCATGGTAACCGGCTGGTCCGGTTCATAACTGAATTCTGACAACTCTGACAGGTGTAGTAAACCGGCTGGAAAGGCAGCTGTCAAGTCATCCAGTCAGTTCTTGAAAATTCTATAACTGTCTGTAAGTGTCGAGACTATCTGTCTTAAGTGTCGACACTGATAGACCAAGTGTCAACACAAGTTGTTTAAGTGTCGACACTAGCCTACAAGGTGTCGACACAACTCCTTGTGTTGTTGATTTTATATCTCGACACTGCTTCTTCTTCATGTGTCGACACTGATAATGTGTGTCGACACAAGTCCTTGTACTTCAGTATTTTGCTGAATTCTTGTAAGTGTCGACACAACACCTTTGTGTCGACACATCTTCATGTGTTGAACTTGTTAAGTGTCGACACTTCTTCTTGGTGTCGACACATGTCTTCAGTGTTGATACTAGCTGAGTGTCGACACAGCTCCTTGTGTCGACACATTCTTCTTCTGTTGAGACTTCAGCTGAGTGTCGACACATCCCCTTAGTGTCGACACTTGTACTTAGAATATTTTGTTGATCCTTGCTGATATTTGCTAAGTGTCGACACAGCTCCTTGTGTCGACACTTTCTTCAAGTGTTGAGTCTTCAGCTGAGTGTCGACACATTGCTCTGGGTGTCGACACTTACTTCAAGTGTTGAGTCTTCAGCTGAGTGTCGACACTTACTTCAAGTGTTGAGTCTTCAGCTGAGTGTCGACACATTACTCTGGGTGTCGACACTTACTTCAAGTGTTGAGTCTTCAGCTGAGTGTCGACACATTGCTCTGGGTGTCGACACTTACTTCAAGTGTTGAGTCTTCAGCTGAGTGTCGACACATTACTCTGGGTGTCGACACTTACTTCAATTGTTGACTCTTCTGCTGAGTGTCGACACAGCTCCAAGTGTCGACACTTTCTGATGTAGACATAGCTTCATTGGGTGTCGACACAATTGCTAAGTATCGACACTGTTATACTGCACTTTCTTCATTGAGTGTCGACACAGCTCCTTGTGTCGACACTTTCTGTCTGGTATCGACTCTGCATCCCAGTTGTCGACACAATCACTCCAAGTGTCGACACTGCTTGTCTGGGTGTCGACACAAGTCTTCTTAAGTGTCGACACTTTCCCTCTGGGTGTCGACACATGGACATAGAAACTTTTACAACTTTCCTGCAAATACTTAACCTGCACAAGGTAACTCAAAAAATATATCAAATACATTTTGATGTATATCATTGAGTTGGGTGAGGCTTCTTCAAATCAGGTACATTTAAACCAATGTACCCAACAATCTCCCACTATTTGGAGAAGTCGTAACCCTTAGTCAATGATATACACCATTCATAATAAAATTATAACATGATGTACAACAGGATTATGTAATCAGGAAAGAAACATAACATGTATTAAACAAACATGCATTCACAGATATCATCACAGAACAATTATGATATAAATTTGGCAGATAACTCATTGTTCTAAAATCTTGTCATATTCATATTTCAAAAGTTTACATAATGTTTATCATAAACAAATTACATAGTGAACTTAAGAAAATTTCAATTCTATTTCAGTTCAGCCTCTTTGATCACTATCCCTTTTCCAGATTGTACTTTAGCTTGTACAGGGACTTCAGTGTCTTCAGCAGCAGCAGCCTTTTTCCCTTTAAGATCCTTTTTCTTTAGCTCTTCAGCTTTGATCTTTTGCCTTTCAAATTAATGATAAGGCTTGGGAAAGTACTTGCTAGGCTCCTGGGCAGTAGGAGGTAGCTTTCCCATCTTGGCCTTTCTTCTATATTGGACTATAGCCTCCTGCCTTGACTCATGTTTTCTCCATTCTGATTCAGAAAACCACTTGTTCCTGTCATGCACATTATCTTTTGTAGCTTTCCAGGCAGTCAAAATAATGTTCCTAGAGGTGGGGCTCCACTGCTCAAAGTCAGGCCTTTGTTCAGCTTGCTCCCTGAACCTCTTCTTAGATAATCTGGCTTCTTGTTCAGCTTGCTCTTTCAAAATAGCTTCCTGTAAGGCTTCAGATACTGGATGAACTACTTTGTCAAGAATGACCTTCTGAGTTCCATCAGGTGGACTATACATGGATTGGATGTCAGCTTGAACCATATCAAAATCTGGTGGAGGATAAATTACTTGAGCTACTTCTGGTTGCTCACCTCCAAGATATGCAGGGTTAACTCCAGATTCTGCTACATCATTATCATCACACAGAGGAGGATATCCAAGAGTTGCTCTGATAGAATTTGAAACCCATTTTGCATGGTCAGAGCCAGCTTTGACTAAGACCCTCTACCCCTTTATGACTTCTCTTTCCATATGATCCCTTAAATCATCTTTTTGAAATCGGATCTGGGCATTCAGATAATTAACTCCATCTATGTAGAAAGGTTTTAGCCATTAGAGTTTGTCAGTTATGATCTTCTGAGAGTCTAGAATTGCAGTCTTAACATCAGTTATTTCCTCTCGGAATACTTTATCAAATTCTGCCTTAGCAGCAGCAGTAGAAGTTGTCAGGCCAGCAACAATGTTTTTCATTTCTGTGACAATTGCATTATGAGATTCTGTCAAATTATCATTCATCCTTATTTGATTCTCAAGAACATAGCCCTGCTTCAGTGCAATGTCATCTACTTGAGTTTTGATGTTCTCTTGATGAGTTGCTAAATAGACTACTGCATTCCCTCCCTTGTGGAAGCAGTCAGTCATCTCTTTCTTATTTTGATTCATCTCAAATCTAATAGACTTGATTTCTTGGGCTAAATCAAATTGGAGTGATTTATTCCCCTCATCCACATATGTCTCAATAGCTTTTCTGTGCTCATCTAGCTTGATTTGCATGGCAACCATCAGTGCACTGTAATCAAAAGTTGGGGCTGGCTGGAGTGCAGGGTGTGGTGCAATAGTTTGCAATGCCTTCTTATAAGTTTGGCTCCTTCTTCTGAAGACTTGAAATTTCTTTTTCTTAGCCCTTGCAGCCTCCTCATCTTCAGAAGCTGAGGTGCTGGCTATATCTACCCTTTCCTTTTGTAGGTCCTCAATAGCTTGGGGCTTCTCAGTCTCTTGCCTTGCAGGCTCTTCAACAATTACTACTTGCTCCCCCTCAACTGGAGCATTCTCCCCCTCAGCAGCTGCATCTTTGGCATTCTCAAGGTCTGCCTGATCTAGATTTAGAAATAAATCTTCCATTGTAAATTCCTGTGGAGAATGAGATGGAGAAATTCTTGGCTCAGCTACCACTGTATCAGAAACTTCTTCAACTACAACAGTGGTATCTTTCATTACAACATCTCCGACTTGACTTTCAGTCTGTGGTTGCTGATAAACATCAGACAAATCAGTATCCTCTATAGGAAAATCTAAAGCATTAAGCTCAGTGATTACCTGAAGGATGATGTTTGTAGCTTGCTCACTCTCTAGAGTAGTTGGCTCTTCTACAGCTAGAGGCTCCCCCTGGAGTTCAGCATTTTGAGGAGCTGGAGACTTCACAGCAGTTCCTGTGTCTTCATCCTCATCAGGTGTGAAGACCACTTGCTCTTCACTACTAGAGCTGCTAGTGGAAACCTGAGCCACTAGAGCAGTTTTCCTCTTCTTTTGAGGTGATACTTTCTTAGGAATTATCTTCTCAGGGGTTGGCATCTCCTTAGACAACACCCTGTCCCATCTGGAGAAGATCCTCAAGTCCATTTTTCTTATGTGATTGATTTTAGTGCCAGCAGCATGACTCATAACTTCTGGTATAATACCAGTCAAGTATAAACTTAAGATCCTGCCCAAGTTGGGCTTCTTCAAGCTCTCCTTGATCTTCTCAAAGATCACCACAGACCAGTCAGTTTTCAGGCTGAAGATTATCCTGGTCATAATGCTGAACATATAGGCAGATACCCTATCATGCCCTCCAGGTTTGCTCAATATCACTTTGCCAACAATTTCAGACATGAATTTCCCTTGGCTGTTCATGCCCTTCCTATTAAACACAGATCCAATTTTCAGTTTAGAATCTAGTCCACACCAAGTTAGAGCTTCTCTGGTCTTTGAAGCAGTAGCTTCATCTTCTTCTTTAGTTCTTGGTAACTGTAGAACTTTCCTCAAACTTTTAGGTGACACCTTCACCTTTTCTCCATGGACCCTGGATTTGATCTTGAATCCAGTGTCATCTACTTGAGCGCCATTCAGGAATTCCAGTACTTCCTTCTTCCAGATCTTAGTTGGCTCAGAAACTAGAAATTCTAACCCTGAGCCTGCAACTAGGGTTATCACGGTCTTGATTTCTGGGTCTGCATCACCAAACGCGTCGCGCACCAGTTTATATCCCTCATTGACGTTCTCCTCGAGCTTTGGCGCCATTAGGGTTTGAAGAATTTGACTAGAGAGAAGAGAGCTGTCGACACACTAGTTTGGTCTCGAAACTTTTGAAAGCGTGTCGACAGACTAAGGCAAAATCCTATTTATACCTTTCTAAGTTTGAAGATGAAAAGGCGGGTCAGCTAACTTAAATTGTGTCGACACTGCGGATAAGTGTCGACACAGACTTATAATGTCTCGACACCTATGTGTAGACACAAGTTTAGTCGACAGATAATATGTGTCGACACTTGTTTATGCGTCGACACCACTCAACTCGACATTTAGTCGAGACTTTACTTAGATTATTCTGAGTAAACTCTAAGTGTCGACACCACCTTGGATGTGTCGACAACAACTTATCATGTGTCGACACTAATATTCTGAAGTGTCGACACTAACTTCCTAGATGTGTCGACACCTTTTCCCTGAAGTGTCGACACCACTTTTCTGTGTCGACACAGATATCTCTGTGTGTCGACACCTTTTTACTTAGCCATATCTGTAAACTTATTCTAAGTTTATCATACCTAGTTCAATTTTAAACCTATTGAACTTAGCTTCTTCTAAGGGCTTAGTATACATATCAGCTAGTTGATTATCTGTTCTAACATATTCCAGCAAAATATCTTCTTTTTCTACATGTTCTCTATGAAAATGATATTTTATTTCAATATGTTTGGTTCTACTATGGGGTACAAGATTATTAGCTATTGATATAGCACTAGTAGAATCACAAAAGAGTGGAGTTCTACTTACCTGAATTCCATAGTCCTCAAGCTGATGTTGTATCCATAGAAGTTGAGCACAACAACTTCCAGCAGCCACATATTCTGACTCTGTAGTGGAGATAGCCACACTTGTTTTCTTTTTGCTACTCCAAGAAATTAGTCTTCCACCTAGGAATTGACAGGTTCCAGTTGTGCTTTTTCTGTCTTCTTTGCATCCTGCAAAGTCTGCATCTGAATAACCTGTTAGTTCAAAATCTCCATTCCTAGGGTACCAGAGGCCTAGATAGGGAGTGCCCTTTAGATATCTCAATATCCTTTTGACTGCTGTCAAATGAGACTCCTTAGGGCATGCTTGATACCTTGCACAGACACATGTAGCATACATAATATCTGGTCTACTTGCAGTCAAATAGAGTAAGGAGCCAACTATCTCTCTATACAAAGTCTCATCTACAGGTTTCCTTGCATCATCTTTGCTAAGAGACATACTTGACCCCATAGGAGTCTTCATGGTACTGGATGAATCCATACCATACTTCCTTATGAGTTCTAGGGTGAACTTAGACTGGCATATGGATAAACCATTCTCAGTCTGTCTAACTTGGAGACCCAAGAAGAACTTAAGTTCCCCCATACTACTCATCTCAAATTGTCCTTGCATTAGTTTTGCAAACTTTTTGCAAAGACTACTTTCAGTAGACCCAAATATTATGTCATCTACATATATTTGGACTAGTATTACTTTGCCTCTGGATTCCCTAAGGAATAGAGTCTTGTCTATTTTCTCCCTTGTGAACTTATTCTCAATGAGGAAACTAGACAGGGTTTCATACCAAGCCCTAGGGGCTTGCTTTAACCCATATAAAGCATTCCTAAGTCTATAGACATGATGAGGTTGAGTTGAATCAACAAAACCTGATGGTTGTTCCACATAGACTTCCTCTTTTAGATTACCATTCAGAAATGCTGACTTAACATCCATTTGGTAAACTTTAAATCCTTGAAAGGTTGCATAGGCTAGGAACATTCTTATGGCTTCCAGTCTGGCTACTGGAGCAAAGGTTTGATCAAAGTCAATACCTTCTTCCTGCCTATATCCTTTAGCAACCAATCTTGCTTTGTTCTTAATAATGACTCCATGTTCATCCATCTTGTTCCTATAGATCCACTTGGTCCCAATTATGTTGTGGTCTTTAGGTTTAGGAACCAGTTCCCAGACCTTACACCTTTTGAACTGATTCAGCTCTTCTTGCATTGCTTCAATCCAATGTGGATCTAGGATGGCTTCTTCAAACTTTTTTGGCTCAACTTGGGATAGAAAACTGGAGAAGAGCACTGCATTCAGATTTCTGCTCCTTGTTTGTACCCCTTGTCTTGGATCTCCAATGATTTGTTCTACTGGATGATCTCTAAGATGCCTATTGGCTGGAGGCATCCTGACTTCAGGTTGAACCTCTTTAGTTTCATCATCTTGATGTACTCCTTGAACTTCATCTGCATTAGGTACATGTAGTACTCCCCCTGGACAACAGCCACTTTCTTCAACCTGCTGTCTTGTTGTAGGTCCTTCTTCTATTGTGAGCTTGTCCAGCTTTTTAGTTATACCTGAGGAGCTGCAAATACTACTAGACAACTCATTGTTAATAAGTCTAGTTTCATCAAATACTACATGTACAGATTCTTCTACAACTTGAGTAGACAAGTTGTAGACTCTATAAGCCTTACTGTTGTTGCTGTACCCAACAAAAATTCTCTCTTGGGACTTGGAAGCAAACTTTGTCAAGTAAGACTTTCCATTGTTAAGTATAAAGCACTTACAACCAAAGATCCTGAAATAGGATAGATTTGGTTTTCTGCCTTTCACAACCTCATAGGGGGTCTTGTTGAGGCTTTTAGTAATGGTAGCCCTATTAATAACATGGCATGCAGTATTAACTGCCTCAGCCCAGAAGTATTCTGGTAGTGATGTATCACTTAATAGGGTCCTACCAGCCTCAATCAAGGTTCTATTCTTTCTCTCAGCAATGCCATTTTGCTGAGGTGTTCTTGGTGAAGAAAACTCTTGAAATATCCCAAAGTCTTCACATAGTTTTGCCATACTATCAGACTGAAATTCAGTACCATGGTCACTTCTTATCTTGACCACTGTACTGTCTAGTTCATTCTAAATCTGTTACACTAGGTATTTCAGATTTCTGTCTAAGAAAGAACACCCAGGAAAACCTTGAGTAGTCATCTACAACTACAAAGGTATAGACCTTCCTACCTAGGCTGTGCATTGGCATAGGACCAAAGAGATCCAAATGCAAGAGGTATAAACACCTCACAGCATCTTTGTTGTTAATGCTACTAAAGGTGGATCTTGTCTGCTTGCCCTTTTGACAAGCTGAGCATATTCCATCTTTAACACACTTAACTTGAGGACCATTCCTCACTAACTCTTTGCTAAAGAGTTTGCCAATTGTCTTGTAGTTTAGATGGGCTAGCCTCTTGTGGCATTTGACATAATGAGAGACTTTCTCATCAGCAACAAGACACACTTGAGAACCATTGGTCTCACACATAATGTCTAAGCAGTAGACATTCCTCTTTCTATAACCTGTCAAAATGATCTCTTGATCATTTGACCTCTTGATATGACAACCATCCTTAACAAATGAGATATCATATCCTACATCACTTAATTGACTTATACTAATTAGGTTGTGTTTCAAAGCTTTAACATAAGCCACTTGAGTAATGGTAACTAAGTTACTAGAAATGTTACCAAACCCTTTGATGATTCCTTTTTCAGAACCACCAAAGGTGACTTTTGGACCATCTTTGATGGGTGTGTAGTCCCTTAGTAGTCCCCTAGTTCCAGTCATATGTCTGGAACATCCACTGTCCAAGTACCATATTGGGGCATGACCACTTGGACTCACCTGCAAAACAGATTAGTGAACCTTAGAACCCAAAGAATTCTTGGGTCCTTGGTACTTGTTAGTTTGCATCCTGACAAAGCTACCTGCTGGTTTTCCAATAGGCAGTTTGCTACTCACTTTGGCACTAGCATTGTGCCAACAGTCCATGGCAAAGTGGTCTACCTTGCCACAGCACCAACACTCAAATCTATTGTACCTTTGCTTAGGTACAGTCTTAGCTGTTTTATCTACAGATGGCTTGTTGAGAGTTGGGGCTTTGCCCTTGGACTTGGACTTGACAGTCCTTGCAGGATTAGTAAAACCCAGTCCAGCTTTACCTTTGTGATGAACAAATTCATCAATTAAAGGTAGAACTGACTTAGGTTTAGAAAACCTAGCAACTAGATCTCTCTCCTTATGAAGACTAATCTCCAGACTCTTGATTTGATCATTCTTATATGTTATAGTCCCCATCTGAATCACAGTTATGTGCTTCAGTCTGGCTATCTCATTTAGTTTTTGATCAAATAACTTCTCAAAATCAGTTGCAGACATTTTGAGACTTGCAATCTCCTTAGCTTGACTCTTGGACAAGGATTTGCATTTCTTAAATGCTTGCAACAGAACTTTATATTCATCTATCAATTGATGAATATCTTCTTCAGACTCAGATGCACTCACATCATTTGATGATGATGAATCTGTTTCTGAACATGCACAAGAAATTGAACTGGAAGAACAACTTTGTACCTTACTAGGTCCTGGCTGCTCCAGGATTTTGTCACTTTCTATCAATGCCATTAGTCCTTGGCACTGATTGTCTTCTTGATCATATATGGAGTTCATGATCTGGATGAACTCTTCTTCTTCTTCCTCAGCAAACAATCCTATATATGCCTCAGCATCTGACTCAGTTTCTGATGAAGAAATATCTGACAGGCTCTTATCCTTTTTGGCAACAAAAGACTTTTCCTTCTTGCCTTTGAAATGAGTCTTTTTCTTATCATTTGACTCCTTCCTTTTCTCAGGACAATCTGCAATCACATGTCCTTGTCTATTACAGCAATAGCAAACTATTTTTGAAAGAGTTGCTTTGCTGGACTTAGTCTTTTTCCTGTCCTTCTTTGAAGACTTTTTATTCTGATAATAGTCTTCTTTACCCTGTGAAGTAGAAGGCCTTGTCTTCCACTGTTTCTTCTTCAAGAACTTCTGAAAATGTCTTGTGAAGGCAGCAAAGTCCTCATCACTTTCACTGCTTTCAGACTTTCTGCTTTCTGTCTCATCTGACTCAGTTTCAGCTACTTTTGGAGGTGGTGAAGGTGACTTATTTCTGTACTTTCTGGGGGCTTCTGTTTTAAAGGCCACTGTCCTTTCTTTATGTTCACTTCTTGTTGATTTCTCCTCTTCTATCCTCACTGTCAACTGCATTTCATAAGACAGCAGTTTGCCAAACAGTGTTGGTGGAGGAATTTCTGCTAACTTTGCCATTTCCCTAATGGCACAGATCTTGGTGTCCCAATCTTTTGTAAGAGACCTTAGAAACTTATCATTAAGTTCATAATTACTGAACTCTCTGCCATAGGACAAGCTCATTCACAATTCTATAGAACTTCTTATAGCATTCAGTTATGCTATCAGATCTACCTTGTCTAAAACTTTCATATTCTTGATTTAACAAGGATTTTCTGTCTTGCCTCACATCTTCAGAACCCTCCATATACACAATCAAGGTATCCCACATCTCCTTGGATGTCTTGCAGTGTATCAAATTCTGAAAAGTAGCATCATCTATAGCACTTACAATGATGTTCTGAGCCCTCTTGTCCATTATGGCTAGAACTATTTCATCCTTTGTCATTTCAGAGAAATCCTTTGGTGTTCTCTGATTGGCATCTAAGACTGAAATCTTCATGGGCACATATGGCCCTTCTTTCACTGTGATATAAATCCTAGGGTCTGAGGCTTCCATAAAACGTCTCACCCTTTCCTTCCATATACCAAAGATCTCTTTTCTGCATATAGGTAACTTCATGGATCCCAATTCCTTATGATTCTCAGTGGAACCCATGGTTCTTGATTTTCTTGATTCTGTAATGTACTTAGACTGAATCTGCCAACAGGATCTACTCAGACTGTTAGTCCCTTTTTGAGTAACCTGGCTTTGATACCACTTGAAAGATATTGTACCTAATCACCTAGATGGGGGGGGGTGAATAGGTGACTTAAATCTTTTTAACTTTTAGGACAGAATTCAGAATTTATCTCAGAATTATTTCTACTTATACACAGCAAACACACAGCAATCACAGATAATCACAAGCACACAGGAGACACACAGTTTTATAGTGGTTCCCCAAGCTTTGGGTACATCCACTTTCCCCCTTCGCCTATCTAGCAGTGTACTAGATTTGGCCAAACTCCTCCACTATCTCAGATCCTCAGATCTTACACTCAGAACCCCAAACCAGGTTCATACACCTCAGGCCCAAGGCCCTACAACTCAGCTTTTTTCCAAAGCCTACACTCAGCCACCAAGGCCTACACTCAGAGATTCAACTCTCCTACACTCAGGCACACAGGCCCTACACTCAGCCTTTATAATTACAGGCTTACAGACTCAGATCCCTAAGGATCCTACAAGATATAATGAATACAAAAATATATACTCAACAACTCAGAGAATAGAGAGATAAGTTATGAGTTTCTTGATGAGTTCTTGGAAGAACCTAGCTGAAATCAATCTGACTTGTCTTTCTTCAAATCTTCTTGAATGTAGAACACAATAAGACTGATTCCTCTGCAGTTGATCCTTGATCTCTGCTACTTAAGATTCAGACCAAATCTGAACCCTTCTTCTCAGCCTGGTTCCAATGGCTGACTTCTTGGATGGAGCTCTCTCTCTCCAACTTCTTAGATCTTCACTAGAATCTTCAAGGAATAGCTAGATCTTCTTTTCTTTTCAATTACTTGAACTACATCTTCCGTAGATAGTATAAGCATATTTATTGGCCTTCTTCATGGTAACCGGCTGGTCCGGTTCATAACTGAATTCTGACAACTCTGACAGGTGCAGTAGACCGGCTGGAAAGGCAGCTGTCAAGTCATCCAGTCAGTTCTTGAAAATTCTGTAACTGTCTGTATGTGTCGAGACTATCTGTCTTTAAGTGTCGTCACTTATAGACCAAGTGTCGACACAAGTTGTCAAAGTGTCGACACTAGCCTACAAGGTGTCGACACAACTCCTTTTGTTGTTGATTTTATATCTCGACACTACTTCTTCTTCATGTGTCGATACTGATAATGTGCAAGTCCTTGTACTTCAGTATTTTGCTGAATTCTTGTAAGTGTCGACACAACACCTTTGTGTCGACACATCTTCATGTGTTGAATTTGTTAAGTGTCGACACTTCTTCTTGGTGTCGACACATGTCTTCAGTGTTGATACTTGCCGAGTGTCGACACAGCTTCTTGTGTCGACACATTTTTCTTCTGTTGAGACTTCAGCTGAGTGTCGGCACATCCCCTTAGTGTCGACACTTGTACTTAGAATATTTTGTTGATCCTTGCTGATCTTTGCTAAGTGTCGACACAGCTCCTTGTGTCGACACTTTCTTCAAGTGTTGAGTCTTCAGCTGAGTGTTGACACATTGCTCTGGGTGTCGACACTTACTTCAAGTGTTGAGTCTTCAGCTGAGTGTTGACACATTGCTCTGGGTGTCGACACTTACTTCAAGTGTTGAGTCTTCAGCTGAGTGTCGATACATTGCTCTGGGTGTCGACACTTACTTCAAGTGTTGAGTCTTCAGCTGAGTATCGACACATTGCTCTGGGTGTCGACACTTACTTCAAGTGTTGACTCTTCTGCTGAGTGTCGACACAGCTCCAAGTGTCGACACTTTCTGATGTAGACATAGCTTCATTGGGTGTCGACACAATTGCTAAGTGTCGACACTGCTATACTGCACTTTCATCATTGAGTGTCGACACAGCTCCTTGTGTCGACACTTTCTGTCTGGTGTCGACTCTGCATCCCAGGTGTCGACACAATCACTCCAAGTGTCGACACTGCTTGTCTGGGTGTCGACACAAGTCTTCTTAAGTGTCGACACTTTCCCTCTAGGTGTCGACACATGGACTTAGAAACTTTTACAACTTTCCTGCAAATACTTAACCTGCACAAGGTAACTCAAAAATATATCAAATACATTTTGATGTATATCATTGAGTTGGGTGAGGCTTCTTCAAATCAGGTACATTTAAACCAATGTACACAACAGCTAGATATAACTGATAAAGTAGGTTGAGATTTATAACCTAAGGGGTGATATATCCTAGGTGGAATAACCCAATCAGCTACTGGATTGAATAACTTATTAGCTGGCTTAGAATTTCTGTAAAAGAAATAATTTAAGTTTGGTCCTTCTGGGTTCAAAAATTTTTTGTAAGTTCGTCGACCAGAGTTCGACGAATAGGACTGAGATCATCGATCTCTGCACTGAGAATGACAGTAGTCATTTTCTGCGCCCCATGTTCGTCGACCTCTGCTCGACGAACGATACAAAGTTCATCGATCGCAGTTAGACGAATTATTATAACTGAAGTTTGCATTCAGCGTTCGTCAGTTCAACGAACTGGCCGCATTTCGTCGATCTGCGTTCGACGAATGCTGCTGAACCTTGTTTTTATTTGCTGTTTTCTGATTTTTATTTCTCTTGTCTATGGGTTTTAGATGGTTTTCAAACAATGGTTTGTTTATCATCTTTTCTTTTCCTTTGGCAGAAACAAATTTAATAGGTGTGGTAAGAATGTTTTTCTTAATTATGGGGGGCAAACTTGATGATGCACCCAAGCCCAGCTTGCCATTTAATCTGGCATTTACTGTGCTTGTTATGTCCATTAGCTTGAGGCTTCTCCCATTGAGAGATTGCTCAAGTTGTTTGGCCTCACATAAATCAGAATTTAATTTAATTATTTGTTCATTTGCTAGGGTTAGTTGATCTGTTAGTTTAATATTTTCTGAGTTAACAGATTCAAGATTTCCTAGTCTTTCCCTAAGAGTTTTTATTTCTTTCTCTGAATTAATTAAATCTAAACACATAGTTTTGAATTCAGTTTTAAATAAGTCAGAATTAAAATCAAAGCTTGAAAGAACCTGATCTGCCTATGAGTCTGAGGCTGCTTCATCTTCAGATTCTCCTTCTGATCCAGAATTTCTCCTGGAGGCATCAATTGCCATAAGGCAAACCTCCTTGGATCTTGCTTCTTCCTCTTCTTCACTTGAACTAGAAAAGGATGATTCTTCCTCTGTATCACTCCATGTCTCAGCAACAAAGCCCTTGTGTTTCTTTTTATACTTGCTGGAAGAGGGTCTGCTGCTGTGTCTTCTCCTGGAGTCTTTTTCTCTATTTTTCTCCTTCTTCTGGTTTTCTGGACATTCTGAGATGTAATGTCCAGGCTTTCTGCACCCAAAGCACACAACCTTCTTGGTTGTTGTCTTGTCATACTAAGGCTTATCATCCTGTCAGGATGATTTTCTTCTGAAATCCTTTCTAGTCATCTCATAGAATCTTTTTGCAAAGAGGCTCATGAGTTCTTCATTTGATGTTGAGGTCTCACTTTCCTCAGATGCTTTGAAGGCTATACTGTGATCCTTTCTAACTGGAGTTTTTGCCTTCTGTTTTGCTGCTTCTCTTGATTTTATCAGCTGCTCATAAGACTTTTGCTTGCCTAGCAGAGATTCAGATGATACATCATTAAGGCTTCTGACTTCTTTGATAGGCCAGATTCTTGAATCCTAAGAGCTAGGGAAATACATCAAGATTTTATCATTTACTTCTATCAGGGTGATGTCCTTATCCAAGGTTTTAAGCTCATTAATGATTGAGCTCAACCTGGTATACATTTCAGCCACTAATTCAGCCTCATCCTTCTTGAAATTCTCATATAGGGATATGAGATTTGATCTCCTATTTTTCCTTTCATCTGCTAAACCAGCTACCATTTGGTTGAGGGAATCCCAAATGGCCTTGGCTGAGGTGCACTCAGCCATCTTTTGAAATATGTCATCTGACATAGTTTGAGACAAGATGTTCATTGCTTTAGCATCTGCAATTTTGGCTTTCTTGTATGCATCATTATTCTCTGGAGGAGTTACTGCAGTCATGTTGGTGGAGGTTCTTGTAGAAGCTATAGGTGCTGGAGGTACTCCTGTCAAGATAGAAGCAAAAATATCCTCATCAATAGAATTCATATATAATCTGATTCTTGCCTTCCAGATGGCAAATCTGTTAAGATTGCATACTGGAGGTCTGATGCTTGCATAATCTTTGTTTTGGGCCATTTCTGTGAAGAAATAAATCTAATAACAAAAACAAAACAAACAGATCCAACAAGAGGGATCATTATGGTTCAGGTGTTAGCCTGTACAACCAATTAAGGTGTGGTATTTTAACCAACCTCTCTCTGATACCAATTGAAAGTGCAGGTTAGATCTGAAATACTCTAGAGGGGGAGGGGGGTGAATAGAGTATTGTGCTCACTATAAACTTTTTACAACTTTTATTGTAATGCTAAGTGAACAAGTCAGCAAATAAGGAAATAAACACAGCAACCTAAACAATCACAGATCACAGCCAAAACAAAAGAAAAAAGGGCAACCAGACGACACAATAAATTTTATAGTAGTTCCCCAACCTGGGTACATCCACTCTTCTACCACCCTGGTAGGAATCCACTCGGGTTTTTGAATAGGTGTCTGACACCAATGAGCTTTTGTTCAGGTGCTCAAAAACCAAAACCTCAAGTCTTTTGGTAGGAGACTTGCAACCAGGAATATTTTTGAAGGGAATTAAAACCATGTACAGGAGTTGGAAAGAGGTGATGATGTCTTATCTTTATCAATAATAACTGAGAAGACTGTGGATTGATTTCAGCAGATTTGCTCCCCCTGAGATCTTGAATGGATCAGGAATGCTGGAGCACTGCTTCAGGGTGACAGGTCTTCAAAACATGAGTGCCTGGACCAGAGATTGCTTCAGGGACTTCTTTGACAGATAGTGTTTTGTTGTCCTTTTTAAGTTGTCCTGCAGGATTGAAGATGTTCTCTGGCCTAGGCTGTTTGCAGAAAAGAACTTTTGATTGTTGTAATATTGTTCTTCTGTGTAATGACTGTCTATGTCTGTCTGATTGTCTGTGTATCTGTATGACTGTATCTGTGAGTAGTAGTACTTGATCCTTTTCTTTTCCTGACTTAAGATTGACTGAGGAACATTCGAAATTTGAATGTTTGAGCAGTAAATGAAGTCGGCGTGGGAAGGAAGCGGCAATCAATGATTTCCCTAACTGTCCCATGGAAAAACGGCATGAAATAATGCAAGATTAATTGCACGTTCTAACAGTAACATTCCGAGAAGATCTGGCATTAATTGTTCAGGAATCATCGCCAAGAAACGGGACGGGAAAACTGGAGAAGACCTAGTCTGGAATCGTTGAACGTAGAATAGGAATCGTCGAGCTGAGTTCACAGTTCGTCGAGCTGAGTGAGGAGTTCGTCGACCAGACAATAGAAATAGTCTTCAAGTCAATACTGCTACAATCTTCGTCGAACTGACAGTCTTCATTCGTCGAGCTGAGAATCATCATTCGTCAAGCTGAGAATCAATTTCGTCGAGCAGATAACCATCACTGTCAAACAGTATTCGTCGAACTGAGATCCAAATTCGTCGAGCGAAGAAAGATTGTGGACCTAGAATCTGAGAAGTCTCTGACTGAGAAGGATTCAAATCGTAGTCTAGAAATCGTCGAGTAGAGTACTGAATTTGTCGACCTGAGAAGTTAACTTCATCGACCTGAGAAGTTAAGAACTTGAGGTCTAAGTTCGTCGAGCTCAAAATCCTTTTCGTCGACCAAAGCCTGAAGTTGGTCTTAGAAAAAATCTAGAGTTATCCGGACTTTAGCTTGTTGAAGAATCTCAGTCTTCGTCGAACAGAGAACCAAGATCGTCGAGCCCAACACATAGAAACACCTCAAGATCGTCGAGCTCAGAACACCTTTCGTCGACCTGAGTTTGACGAACGTCGAACTGATTTTACTTAGTATTGAAATCTTCTAAGTCTGGAGTCTCTGATGGTCTTGTTAATAGCTGGTCCATCTGATGATGACTCTAAGGACTTACCTGAGACTCTGGGACACAAATTTGACCCTGGCTATACATAATGGGTCAAAACCTAAGCTAGTGAACCTAGCCCAAATTAACTAGGGATCCAACAGAAGACTTCCATCACTCTCTCATCCCCACCTCTATATAGGGTTTTAATTCCCTTCAAAATTATTCTGGTTCACAAGTCTCCTTTCAAAAGACTTGAGAGTTGATTTTTGAGCACCTGATCAAAAGCTCATTGGTGTCAGGCACCTGATCAAAAATCTGAGTGGATTCCTACCAGGGTGGTAGAAGAGTGGATGTACCCAGGTTGGGGAACCACTATAATTTTCTTGTGTCATCTGGTTGCCCCTTTCTTTTGTTCTTGCTGTGTTTGTGTTTTTAGATTTGTTGTGTGCTTATCTAACTCGCTTTAATTCTGCACCTTTTATTTTTAATTACAGCAAAATCTGTAATAGCTCTTAAGATTTCACAAATACTCTATTCACCCCCCTCTAGAGTATATTAGATCTAACTCATCACTTTCAATTGGTATCAGAGGAGGTTCCTTTGATTGTACAAGCTAACCCTTGAACCAAAGATCCTTTGGTAGATCTAAATATTATTTTATTTCCATTTAGATTATATACACTGCCATGACACAGAACAAGGATTATGCAAGCACCAGAACTCTAGTTTGCAACCTTAATAGGTTTGTCATCTGGAAGGCAAGAATTAAATTGTACATGAATTCTATTGATCAGGATATATACAACTCTTTTTTGATAGATCCCCCTCAAGCATCCACTACAGTAACATCTTCAAGCACTACAGCAGTTCCAACACCTGAGTGGACTGAGGCACAAAAGAAAGCAAAGATTGTTGATGCCAAAGCTATGAATATATTGGCTCAGACTATGTCAAATGACATATTTCGGAAAGTGGCTGAGTGCACCTCTAGAAAGGCAATATGGGATTCACTCAACCAAATGGTTGCTAGCTCAGCAGATGAGAGGAATGATAGAAGATCAAACCTCATCACACATTATGAAAACTTCAAAAAGGATGAAGCATAAACAGTTAAAGTGATGTACAGCAGGCTTATATCCATCATCAGTGAGCTAAGGACCTTAGATAAAGAAATCACCTTGATTGAAGTAAATTACAAGATCCTAATGTGCTTCCCAAGCTCATGGTACACCAGGATCTGGCCAATCAAAGAGGCCAGAAGCTTGAATAAGATTTCAACTGAATCTCTCCTAGGAAAGCTCAAATCTTATGAGCAGCTAATCAAGTCCAGAGAAGCAGTAGTGCAAAGACCTCCTCCTACAGCAAGAAGAGAACAAAGCATTGCTTTCAAAGCTGCTGAGGAGACAGAGGCTGCATCAACAAATGAAGAACTGATGAGTTTATTTGTCAAAAGGTTCTATAAGATGGCAAGAAAGGATTTCAGGAGGAAGTCATCAAGGTATGATGACAAACCAAGATATGACAAGACACCAAGCAAAGAAGTTGTGTGTTTTGGATGCAGGAAACCAGGACACTTCATGTCTGAAAGTCCTGAAAATCAAAAGAAGGAAAGAAGAAAAGAGAAAGAATCAAGAGGCAAACATTACAGCAAACCCTCTTCCAGCAAGCACAAAAAGAAGGACAAAGGATTTGTGGCTGAAACATGGAGTGACACAGAAGATGAATCCACATCTTCCAACTCTAATGAAGAAGAAGAGGAGGCCAAGGCAAAGGAGGTTTGCCTCATGGAAATTGATGCTTCCAGGAGCCACTCAGAAGAACAACAATCAAAAGATGAAGGAGCTTCTCAGTCAGAAGCAGATCAGGTACTATCCTCTTTTGACTATAATTCTGAATCCTTTAAAGTTGAATTTAAAATTATGTGTATAGATTTAATTAATTCAGAAAAGGAAATTAAAGCTCTTAGGGAAAGGTTAAGAAATCTAGAACATGTTAATTCTGAAAACAACAGACTAAAATATGAATTAACATTAGTTAATGAACAAATTATATCATTAATGACTGAGTTATGTGAGGCTAAACAACTTGGGGAAACTCTCAATGGGAGAAGCCTCAAGCTGATGGACATAACAAGCACTGTAAATGCCAGACTTAATGACAAGCTAGGCTTGGGTGCTTCATCAAGTTTGCCCCACATCCTCAAAAAGAATATTCTGACTACCCCCATCAAATTTGTCTCTGCAAAGGGGAAAGAAAAATTAAGCAATAAACAATCAATAGAAAAAAATTCCCAAATCAATAGGTCAGAAAACCAAAAATCAGAAAACCTAAAGTAAAAAAACAAGGTTCAGTAGAATTCGTCGAACTCAGTTCGACGAAATGCTGCCAGTTCGTCGAACCCAGATCGACAAACTTTGAACGAAAACTTTAATCATAATTATTCGTCTAACTGCGATCGACAAACTCTGTATGATTCATCGAGCAGAGGTCGACGAACTTGGGGCACAGAAAATGAATATGTTCATTCTCTGGGTAGAGATCGACGATCTCAACACAATTCGTCGAACTCTGGTCGACGAACTCACAGAAATTCGTCGAACCCAGAAAGACTTAACCAAAATTATAACTATAACTACAACATAAATAATTCCAGAAAAGCTTTTAATCTACTAGTTGATTGGGTCATACCACCTAGGAGATATCACCCTCTAGGATACAAATACCAACCTGAATTCTCCGAGATTTCTAGCTTTTCATATCAAGAAAACAAGGGACCCAAGGTAACCTAGGTCAAGAACATTTAAGTGTCTTTCATTGCAGGTGAAGAGTTGTCCAAGTGTAAATCAAACTTGGTACTTTGACAGTGGTTGCTCCAAATATATGACAGGCAACAAGGACAATCTATCAAACTACAAGTCCAAGTTGGGCCCAAAGGTTATCTCTGGTGATTCTAAATGTGGCCAGTCAGAAGGTTTTGGATAGGTGAAGATTGGAGCAGTTACATTCAAGGAAGTAACATATGTAAGAGGACTAAAACATAACCTCATCTCCATAAGCCAGTTATGTGATGAAGGTTATCAGGTACACTTTAACTAATCTTCTTGCATTATTTCTGATAAAGAAAACCAAACCATTTTAATTGGAAATAGACATGGCAACATATATTTAGTAAATTTTCTTTCTGCCAAATCTGATATCTGCTTACTCAATTTAATTAGTAATCAGAATGATTTATGGCATAAAAGACTAGGTCGTGTAAATTTGAAAAACATTGCTAGGCTATCAAAAGAGAACCTTGTTAGAGGTTTACCTTATGGTCCCTACAAGAAGGAAGGCCTTTGCAGGGCTTGTCAATTAGGCAAGCAAACTAAATCTAGTTTTAAATCTGTAAAAAAAGTCATTCCCCTAGGATTTTGTATTTGCTACACATGGATCTTTTTGGACCAATAGCTGTACAAAGCCTAGGAGGGAAATCCTACACTTTGGTTGTTGTGGATGACATCTCATGGTTCACTTGGGTATACTTTCTGAGATCTAAGTCAGATACCTTTAAGGTTCTTACATATTTTCTCAGGACCATACAGATTGAGTTCTCTACTCATGTTGCATTGATCAGAAGTGATCATGGCACAGAGTTTGAGTCTCTTCTTATGCATGAGTTCTGTGAGAAGGAAGGTATCAGGCACTACTTCTCAGCTCCTAGAACTCCCCAACAAAATGGGGTAACTTAAAGGAAAAATAGGACACTGATTGAATCTGGAGGTACATTGCTTGCAAATGATCACATGCCCCTAACCATTTGGGCAGAGGTTGTAAGCACAGCAAACTATGTCCTGAACAGAAGTTTGATACATAAGCTAAAGAATAGGACTCCCTTTGAATTGCTTAAATGGAAAAACCAAAAATCAACTATTTTAAAGTATTTGGATGTGTATGTTATATTCACAACTATAATAAAAGATACATTAGAAAGTTTGAGGCTAAGGCTGAAGAGAGAATCTTTCTAGGATATTCCCAAGTAAGCAAAGCCTATATGGTGTTTAATAAATCATCATTAAAAATTGAGGAATCAATTCATGTAAGCTTTGATGAGACTAACATATATTGCAAGGAGAATGAAGTTTCTACCAGTAACTCTTTGTAGGTACCTCACTTGTGTGAGACTATGTATGGACTAAATCTCACTCAAGAGGTTCCAATACATCCCTCTCCACAAGTCATTGAAGATAGTAAAGATGAAGTTTCTGAAGGAATGGTTATTCCCCCAACAGCAAACATAATTCCATAAGAGGAATTAGCTTCAAATGCTGTTGCAGAACCATCTCCCTCAATTGATTTTATCACACTTAGGGATCACCCCAGATCTCAAGTGCTTGGAGACATATCAGCAGGTGTACAGACAAGGCATCAACTCAACTAAGACTTAATGTATGCCTGTTTTCTCTCTCAGATTGAACCTCTATCTATCCATGATACTGAGCAAGATCCCCACTGGATCATTGCAATGCAGGAGGAATTAAATCAATTTGATAGATGTAGAGTTTGGGATTTGGTTCCAAGACCACAAAACTATCCAGTTATTGGTACCAAATGGGTATACAGAAATAAGCTGGATGCCCAAGGTGTTATTATGAGAAACAAGGCTAGGATTATTGCTCAAGCATATAGGCAAGCAGAAGGAATATATTATGATCAAACCTTTGTACCTGTTGCAAGATTAGAAGCCATATGAATATTCCTAGCCTATGCAGCCTACAAGAGATTCAAGGTCTACCAAATGGATGTCAAAAGTGCATTTCTAAATGGAGTATTACAAGAAGAGGTTTATGTTGAACAACCTCCAGGTTTTGTCTCTCCAACTTACCCCTCTTATGTTTTCAAATTGCATAAAGCTCTTTATGATCTAAAGCAAGCTCCAAGAGCTTGGTATGATACCCTAGCTATCTTTTTATTAGAGCATATATTTACAAGAGGAATAATATATAAAACATTATTCACTAGACATCATAAGGACCAAACATTATTAGTATAAATTTATGTGGATGACATCATCTTTGGGTCTACTGATTCAAAATTGTGCAAGAGGTTTTCTGACCTCATGAATTCCAAATTTGAAATTAAAAGCATGGGTGAGCTCTCCTACTTCCTTGGTCTCCAAGTGAAGCAACTTCTTGATGGCATCTTCATCTCCCAAGCAAAGTATGCTAAAGAGATTATCAAAAAGTTTAGGATGGCTGATGCCTCAGCAAAGAAAACACCTACGGATATAAATGCTATTGTGGACACTGCTGCATCAGGGAAACCTGTAGATCAGAAACTCTATAGGGGAATTGTTGGGTCCCTATTATACCTCACAGCAAGTAGTCCTGATATCATGTTTGCCACATGCCTTTGTGCTAGGTTCCAAGTGAACTCTAAAGAATCTCATCTAATTTTACTAAAAAGAATTTTAAGATATATAAAGAGTTGTCCTAATCTAGGCCTATGGTATCCTGCTGAATCTGAATTTGAGTTAACTGGATACTCTGATGCTGATTTTGCTGGATGCAGGGTGGACAAAAAAAGTACTTCAGGAACTTGTCAGTTCTTGGGTATGAGATTAGTATCCTGGTTTTGTAAAAAGCAAACAATTGTTTTCACTTCAACTGCTGAACCAGAATACATAGCTGCTGGCAGCTGTTCTTCCCAGATGTTATGGATACAAAAACAACTAGATTATGGGTTCAACTTAAATAATTCAACTTTACTCTATGATAACACAAGTACTATAGCCATAGCACAAAATCCAGTTCATCATAGTAGGACTAAACATATTGATATAAGACATCATTTCATAAGAGAGTGTGTAGACAAAATAAAATTAAGCTTGTCTATATCTACAGTGATTTACAAAGGGCTGATATATTCACCAAACCCCTGGATGAGAGAAATCATCTATTCTTTATAAATCAGCTTGTAATGATCAATGGAGAAGACTTAGTTTAATTTCTGTCTGCACTCGATGAATTTTCCAGAGTTCGTCGAACGGAGTTTGATGAACTGAGGAAGGTTTGTGAGATATTCATCGAACAGAGATCGTCGAACTCTCTGACAGTGAACCAATTTTTGTCGACCGGAGATCGACGAATTTGATTCATAAAACTTTCGTTGAATGTAGCTCAACAAAATGTCTTCAAATATTCAGACTGAGTTCGACGAATTATTTTGACTACTAAACATTTCGTCGATCTCAGATCGAAGAATTCTAAATTTTTGTGGAATGGAGTTTGTCGATTCATATTCCTGAAAACCTTATATCTAGGTTTTCTTCGACCTCCATCCGGCACTTTTTATTTCCTCGCACTTGATCACGGTTTGTTTTCTCTCTTGCAGGTAATTTCATGGAGATTCCAGCGGGAGCACTTACTGCAATGAAGTTCGACATAGGCTTCGATGTCGACTTCGATTCTTTTCAACATTCGGATCCAATCTTTCTATATATTCTGGAACTACTCATAGGGCAGCAACTCAAGACTTTCATGACAATAAGAGTCAAACTACATGGAACTGAGATTAGAGAGTGGGTTTATACATCATCCACCACAGAGGAAAATACCATGATTGGATTGCAGGTAATACCATTTCTTTATCTCCCGTCGTATTGAATGAAATTTTTGTATTGCAAAATGGAGAAGAAGATTTAGATATTGATTCTGAAGAGTTTGATATGATGTTAAGTTTGATGGGGTACACTGGAGATAACCCCAATAAATTGCTGAAGAAACATTTATCTACAGCATATAAATTTCTGGAAGATATAGTTGGGAAGGTTCTATTAAGTAAACATACTGACCATGACTACATCACTACACATCAGTTTCTGGTCATGTGTGCAGTAACAAATAGGAGGAAAGTGGATTGGGCACAGATCATCTTTGATCTGATAAAGAAAAAGAATAATAAAAAAGAAGTGTGCTTTGGAAGGATCCTAGGGGTCTTTCTGACTAAAAAGGTTGCTGCATTCCTGGTCTCCCCGACCACTTTCATAAATGCCAGCAAAATGCTCACCTCTGCTTTGTTTGGCACGTTGGAGAGGACCATAACTAAGCCATCCAAGGCTTCAACCTCTTCCACCAAACCTTCTGAAGGCATCAGGGTTGTTAATGCCACTCCCCCCTTGCTGAAGAGGCCGTTCTCCCCTCACCATCTCTTCCAGCTATCCAAACTCCAATCACACCAACAGTCCAAACAATCATTCCTCACTCTCCCACACCTCCATCATCCTCATCCATTTATCAACTACTCCTCGTCCTACTCCACCACAATCCCTACATGCTTTGCCAGCTCCATCACCTCCATCATCTCCTCTTCCACCACATTTATCATCACTACCAACCTTCAATATACCTTCCTTACCTCCAAATTCTCCCTCTCCTCTAGTTACACACATACAACATTCCATTCCTTCATCCTCACTCACATCCACCATCCCTCCAACAATTTCTCCAACTATCCCTCCAAATGTCTCCACTCAACCATCTTCTACAACACCATCTACCACTCCAACATTGGACACCTCCACCATTGCTTCTCTCCATGCCCTCCTAACTCCCCTCCTCAAAACACTAATAGCAGAGTCAATTACACCTCTTGATACTTCAATTTCTACCCTATTTGCAGAGCTCACTGCCCTCACTACTGCCCCATCTTCAGTAGGGGGCCTGGCTTCAGTTCTCACTGAAACTAGGCAGGGTGAGATGTCTGATGATGAAGCAGCAGGAGCTCCAACAGCTCCAGTAGCTCCAGCATCTCCAGCTTCAGTAGTAGAGGCAGCAACGGTAGCAGTAGATGATACAGTGTATAATTAAACAGATTTAATTAATTTGATTAATTTTATTGATACTGACATGGACTTAGATAAGTCAGTCTCTGAGGAAATAATTACTGGTGGTGATTTCATCATTAATCCCACAGTAAATTTAGATAATTTGTTGAAGAATTTTGATATTATATTTTTGAGATGTCCCACAGCAGAGTATACTAAGCCATCCTTGGCCATTGTACCATATACTACCCCAGTAAGTCCACAAGTTGCAAAGCAACTTTGTGATAGTTTTATTGTTCCTGAGCCCATAGTCATTCCAGCTTCTCCAGCAATTCCTTCTGCACCAAGTTTTGTCATGGATGACTCTCCTATGGTAGATCTGGACGAGTTAATAAGGGCTGACATTGAAGAAGAATATAAGGCAGTTGCTGAAAGAATTGCCAAAATAAATTCTCCAACTTCTCCTGTGGATTCTCCTCCAGCTCCAGCTCTTGTTGAAATTCCTGCCCAAGCTCCATCTCTTCTTGATAAGTCTATCATTTCTGCTAAGGCCCTAAAAGCTCTAAATGATCTATATGATAACCCTCAGGGATCTGATAATGATGATGAGGATGATGATGATTCTAATGATGAGCCCAAGAGGAAGACAGTTTCCAAGAAATGAAAAGCCCCTCCTCCTCCTGCTCCTAAGCCAAATCCAAACAATGACACTCCCTATTATATTCTCCAGAACATAACTCCATACAATGGGATGCCAGCTTGGATATGTATGTCCAAAATCAGTAGATGGAGAGAAAGAAAAGCAGAAAGTACTCTCCTCCTCCAGTTCAAAGATACAGAAAAGATCCACCTCCTCCAGCTGCTAGTGCTTCAGGCTCTAGCTCTCAAAGATCTGCCCCTGTTCAAACATATCAAAGACATCAAGGGAGATCTCACTATGGAAGCATCCAACATAGACAACATTATTCTTCAGGAAAGCAGCAGCAACACCAACATCATCAACATCAACCACAGCAGTAAACATTCTGCAGATCAAAGAGCTGAAAGTCCTAAAAGACCACCTTCTCCTCTTGTTCCTTTTGAAGATCCTGAGACAGCCACTACTGCTAGAATGGCCAGGTTCCAAGAACTAGTAGGCCTTTCTATGATTAACAAGGCCAAGACTGAGGGAAAGGATCCTTCTGAATATTCTACAATGTCAAAGTACAGTAAAGATGAACTTAAAAGATTTGAGAAGGCAAACAAGTTTTTCAATGTAGATGACTACATGAAGTTGCACCCAGAAGCAGTTGTCCCCAGGGCTACATCTTTGAAGATTATAGGGACGGCTGACATGACCATGACTAAAGTGCAAGCTTCAGATCCTAATAGAGAAATAGTATTTACAAAGCAAGGAGAAAAGAGCAAGGAAGAAATGCCAAAGGAAAAGAAATAGAAGAAGTGATTTTGAACTCTATTTTATTTTCTGCATTATTTATAACTGCTTTATACCTCTGAACAAAGCTTATGTATATATATATATATCTGCTGCATATGTTATCTATCTCTGCCATATATATGCTTTTTCTGCTTTGTTTATTTTCAGTTTCAGTTTGAGTCTTTAGTTAGTGATCTCACCAAAATAAGGGGAGATTGTTGGATCCCTATTTTGATTTGGGATAGCTTCACTAACTTAGGATCTTGTGACCCACCATGTATAGCCAGGGTCATTGTTGGGCCTTAGAGTCTAGGCCAAGTCCTTAGAATCAACATCACATGGGCCAGCTATCAACAAGACTGCCAGAGACTCAAGACTTGGAAGATTTCAATGACCAAGTAAAATGAGTTCGACTTTCGTCAAACTCAAGTCGACGAAAGCCGTGCTCAGCTCGACGATCTCAGAGAAATTTCTCTGAGCTGAGATCGACGATCTTTATTCTCTGGTCTACGAAAGCTTGGACACTACTACAACAATCTAAAGTCCTGAAAACTCCAAAAATATTCTAACTCCAGCTCCATACTCTAGTCGATGAATCTGATTCTGAGATCGACGAACTTGGAATGCAGACTAGATGAACTATCAGTTATAGTTAGAAGCTCTCAGTAAGATGAACTTAGTCCTCAGGTCGACGAACTTAGTTCTCTGGTCGAGGATTTCTGGACTCTCTACCTCAACACTTTATAGCCAGAAATTTCTCAAAGTTTTCTAAGTCCAGAAACATTATCATGTCGACGAACTTAGTTCTCAGCTTGATGAACTTGGACCAAACACTAGACAAGAATTCAGTTACAGTTAGAAGTTCTCAGGTCGACGAATCTAGTTCTCAGCTCGACGAATTTTGGATTCCTTACCTCAACACTTTCATTCAGAAATAATTCTAAGTCCAGACTGAACTCTAGTCGACGAAGTTGCAATCCCAGGTCGACAAACTTGGAACAAAGACTAGACAAGAATTCAGTTACAGTTAGAAGTTCTCAGGTCGACGAATCTAGTTCTCAGCTCGACGAATTCTAGATTCCTTACTTCAACACTTTCATTCAGAAATAATTCTAAGTCCAGACTGAACCCTAGTCGACGAAGTTGCAATCTCAGCTCGACGAACTTGAAGTACAGAATAGGCAAAGTTCTGAAGATTTCAGTTATCTGTTTTCAGCTCGACGATCTTGGATCTCAGCTCGACGAACAACCATTATCTGGTCGACGAACACAACATCTTAGCTCGACGAACTGTGGACTCAGTTCGACGATTTCTATCATCGGTTTGACGATTCCAGACTTAGTCATTTCCGGCCTTCTGTCCCCACTTTGACGGAATAATTCCTGAGTAATTAATGCTGTAACATTTTCTGAATATAACAGTTAGAGGAGCTTTGATTATGGTATTCTCCAGGATTATTGCTTTCCATTTTTTCATGGGACAGTTGGGGAAACAAATCTATGTTGGTTATTCTTAAGGCCTTCAGCATTGATTACAGAAGAATTCATAATTCGAAAGTAAATTCAGACATAGTATATCGAGAAATACAGGACAATTATTATTGATCTTGGTCCAAAACATAGAACACGAGAAGAAAAAAAGAACACACAAAGAAACATAAAGAGATAATCAGATAGTAACACCATTAGTCTGCATCAAGAATCTCTCTGTCTTTCTCTCTCTTGATAAGTATTCTGAAAGAGAAAAAGGAGCCCTAGACCAGAATCAAAAGAACATCTACTACCTGCAGAAGAAGAACAATCAATCACTATCAAGAGTATTCTGTCTTCAACTATCCAGGACACTTTAAAGGACAACTGAAAGTGCAAGCTAGATCTAATATACTCTAGAGGGGGGGGGGGTGAATAGAGTATGGTGCTTAAAAAATATTTACAACAGTTGTTGTAATCTGAGTGAATAGGGAAGCAAATGGTAAATCTAAACACAGCAGCTGTCTAATCACAATCTACAAAAGAAACTAATCACAGATCACGGCCAGAAACAAAAGTAAAGACAAGCAACCAGAAGACACAAGGAGCTATAGTGGTTCCCCTAAACTTGGGTACATCCACTCTTCTACCACCCTACGTAGGAATCCACTGCAGGATGAGTTGATCAGGTGTCCTGGGCACCAATGAGATTTTGATAAGGTGCTAAAAAACCAAACCAGATTTTTTGATTAGGTGTCTTGCCACCAATGAGCTTTTGATAAGGTGCTCAAAAACCAAGCACAAACTTTTAAAGGGAGTTTGAAAAACCCTTTACAGAGATGGGGATGAGAGAGTGATGGAAGTCTTCTCTTTCTCAAAGCATCTGAGAAGACTAAGTGGATATTATGTTGTCAAAGCTCCCCCTGAGATCTATAGATGATCAGGAAATGAAGCTTTGCAGTAGGGTGATAGACCTTCAGAAAGTTGATCTCCAGCAAATGATGATTTCAGCAACAGCTGAAATGTTAGGTGTCGGGAGTCTTGAATGATGATGGCCTTGAACACTTGAATCAAAAGAGATCTGAAGATTTCAGATTTGTTGATCTCCTTTTGGTGATGGTGTTCTTATGAAATCTTTGAGACAGAGAATGTCTACAGCTCTTTTTCTTTCTTTTGTGAACAGTTGGTGTTGAGAAATAGGTTGTTCCAGAGAAGAGTTGTAGCAGAGAATATTTTGTTCTTCTTCTTCTTGTGCACTCTCTTCTTCTTGATTGCTTCTTGATTGCTTGTTCTCTTAGAGATTCAAAAATCTTATCTTTTATCCCTTTTGTTCTGGATAGAAATGATCCTCTATCAAGAATAGCCGTTAGCCTGTCATTAATTGACTTCCTTAATTGCAATTGACTTCTGGGGGAAAGTCCAAAGAAACATTCCTTGATAATTCCTTGAAACTTGCTCCAGAATAAATGAAAACGGCTACAAGATCTTCTGAATTAATTGTTGACAATAACTCTTTAACTATTCTGAATTTGAATCTTGAAAATCATTTGACTCTTTAGAAAAACGTCGAACTGAGCTCCACTATCGTCGAACTGAGCTCAGCGATTTGGAATTAGACAGCAACAGAGATCGTCGATCTGGGCTCAACTATCGTCGAAATGAGCTCAGAGATAGAGAATCAATACTGGAGTCAAGATCGTCGAACTGAGCTCGAAGATCGTCGAATGGAGTTTCGACGATTTGTTGAAGTTGAGCTCAGCGATCGTCGAATGGAGTTCGACGATCTGTCAAAGTGAGCTCAACGATCATCGATTGGAGTTCGACAATTCGTCGTACTGAGCTCGACGAAATGACTTAGTCTCCAAACTAAGAAACCTTAGTCTTGAGGGCAGCTTCCAAACCTAACTACTAACCCTTAGACTCAATTCTAATTGACCTTTAGATCTATACAATGAGGTCAAAAATAGCTTTCCTAAAGACATAGTGATCCTGACCCAAATTAGTAATAGGGTGTTCCAACAATCTCCCCCTATTTGGGTTAGGATTACTATTTACAGAAATTGGAAAAAATAAAAACATAATACAAAGCAACAATATAACAAACAACAACATAGCAGAATCACAGATATAACTCAGATAGATCAGAAATCAAAATAATTGTCACCTTACAGAATTATTCCTTCTCCTCGCCTTTTATAAGTTTAATTTCTCTATTGGGGTTAAGAGCTTCCTTCTTTGATCTTCTGTCATCAGCTGCACCTAAGGAAGTTTGTTGTTTTGGCCTTGGTACCACAGGTTCAGGGTGCAGCTCCATATATCTTTCAGAATCAAAAAATTTGCTGGAAGCATATCTTTCAAGTTCCTTCTTTCTTTGTTTAGATAGGGTAGTAATGCTGGAGGTGTCCTTGCCTTGCTCTCTGGCTTTCTTGATATGATCCAAGGCAGCTAATTCTTTCATTCTGGCAGTCCAAGCAGTAGGATTATTCTCTGGATCCTCAAAGGGCACTGGAGGCTCATATCTGTTGGAAGGATTATCTTGAGGAGCTCTGGATGAGACTACTTCTTTCAACTTGTAGGGAAAGGGACCTGAAGTTGTATCTGATGAAGCTTGTCCTTCCCTAGAGTAAGGGTGTTGCCTTGAATAGCCTTTGGAGTAGACTTGGAATTCCCTCTGGCTTCCTCTATAATTTACTCTCCTTGATTGAGAACCTCTGGACTGGCTTCCCCTATATTGAGATCTTGCTTGAGGCTGATAGGGGGTTTGATTTCTAGTAGAAGGATGAGTAGCTGAGCTTCCACCTGCACCTGCATCAGGAGGAGGTGGTGGAGGAGGATGATGAAACTGTGAAGATCCTTTCTCATATTTCCTTTTCTTCTTCATAGCCTTAAGTTGATTCTTGGAATAATGCATCCAATGTTCAGTAATGGGGCAGTCATGATGAATGTAATAAGGTATGTCATTTGTATCCTTGACTTTGGCTGGGGGAACTCTTTTCATAGCCTTGCTCCTTGCCTTTCTTTTCCTGGCTATAGTGGCAGAAGAATCATCAGAGTCAGTCCTATATTCATCACTTTCAGATCTTTGCTCATCATATAAAGCATCAATCTTTTTCAGATAATATTTCTGAAGTTGGGTTGGAGCAGATGAGACAGCAGTTGTAGCAGTAGCAGATACAACAGATATAGTACTGGCAGAAGTTGTAGCAGCAGCAGTAGTAATAACAGATACAGAACTTTCTGGAGCAATACTTTCAGAAGATATAGCAGCAGTTGGGGTAGCAACAGATTCAGATAAAACAGTTTCAGACACAAAAAATATCAGCAGGGGCAACATCATCAGTGACAGCAGGCTCAAAGTCATATGCCTCTGTCATATGTATATCATCAGAATTTTTAGCAATAACCACAATATCAGCACTAGCAACAGAAACAAAAATAATATATTCAGCAGGAGTAGCAGCAGTAAGATCACTGGAAATAGAAGGCTCAGCAGTATATAGGGAATTTATGTAGGAGCTTATTAGGCTGGAATCACATATTGAAAAGGACACAATGGCCTTGGAGAGATCTTCAGAGGGCTGGACTGCATTACTCACTGGAAGACAGCTGAAATAGACTGAGTCAAAATCTGATAATAAGGACCTGAGGTCCACTGAGAAGACTGCAACTTGAGGAGTTGAGGCTTAAGCTTTAGTAACAACAGCAGCAGCATCAGGGACTGAAGAAATGGCAGCAGCAGCAGCAGGCAATCTCACATCTTCATGAGGCATCTCCCCCTGCCTAGATTCAGAGAGGGCTGGATCAAGGCACCCAAATGAATGGATTGCCTGAGGAGGAAAGATGGGGGAGAGCCTGGCAGATAAGTTTGCAACTGACTTTAAGAGTGGAGCCAAGGAGGTCTCCAACAGAAGTGAGAGCCTGGGAGCTATCAATTCATATAGTTTGTCAGCTAAGGCAGGAATATCTACTTGCTCAGTAGGGACTGAAGCAGAGGTAGAGAAGGATGGTGGAGCAACTGGTGATGTTGGTGGAGAGCTGGTGGATGGTAGAAGTGAAAGTTGAGGTGTGGGGATTGTGGAAATGAAAGACAGTGGTATGGAGATAGAAGGTGTGAAGGAGGGTTGATCAATGATATCTTGTAGAAGATGTTGATATGATGTGGATGAGTAGGGTAGATCAGGAGGGGATGAAGGTGAATCATCCATGAAGGAATCATCTAGAAGTGTGAAATATGGAATGTGGGATGATGTGTCAATGTCTAGTTAAGGTTAATGATGTAAAGGATGGAAGATTTCTTCTGTTATTGGAAGAGTTGGGATTGGATATGGAATTGATGTAGGAGATGGGCTGGAAATAATGATGGTGGATGAAGTTTGAATGGTTGAGGTGACTGGTGGAGATGAAATAGAGGTTGGAGGAGGAGAAGAAGCAGCAGACAAGTCATCTGCAGGGGCAGAGACTTGGGGGAAGAGACTGCAAGAGTCCTTGTGCCTGAAGTTGTGCTTGCAGAGGGCCTGCTGGGCTTCACTATTTGTCTGTCCCACTTGCCAAAGAGGGCACAGGACAGCCTCTTTGAGGCATTGATGTGCATCCTAGATGAGACAAGCAGGGCAGGGTATCTGTTATGGAGAAACAGACCTAGAATCCTTCCACAATTAACAAAATTCTTATTGATCTTATTCTTGATCAGATCAAAGAAGATCTCTCCCCAGTTTAACTGTTTCTTATCCACTAAAGCTCCCATCAAGCATAGCTGATACCTGGAGATGGTATCATGTGCTGAATGCTTGGCCAACAGAATTTTTCCCACTACATCAGCTAAGAACCTGTATTCAACACCTAAGTTCTTTTTCAGTAGCTTGCTAGGGTTTGCATCAGAATGACTCATTCTAGCAAGTAAATCAGAAAATTCTTCTCCAGATAACTCAGCAGAATCTCTTCCAGAATTCAATCCAAAAATTTCTGTCAGAATGGTAGGTGTCAGAGGTACCTGAGTTCCAGAAATTGAACCAACCACTATATTTTGGTCCTGATTGTGAGCAGTATACACCCACTCCTTAATTTCATCTGCAGGCAGTTTTATTCTGGTGGACATGATGGTAACAAGCTTCTGCACCTTGAATAGTTCCAGAATGTCTTGGAAAATCTGATCACTGGTGTTGAAAGACTCCATGTCAATATCGAATCTGGCATCAAACTTCATTGAGGCTAGAACGGCAACTGAGACGGCCATTGTTACCTGCAAAAATCAACAAACAAGCGACAAAGTGTAGAGATGTTTGGAGGGAAAGAGAATTTTTGCAGAGATATTGAAAGCGCAAAAGGAGAACGACGGCCGAAAAATGAATTTTATATTAGGGTTCGAAGCAGAAAAGGAAAGATCGTTGAACTCAGTTCGACGATCGGGGCTTCTAAAGGAATCTGAAAGGTCTTCAATATCGTCGATCTCCGTTCGACGATATTGGAGAGCATCGAGCTCCGTTCGACGATAGTTCAGAGAACAAAATCGTCGAACGTCGTGCGACGATCGTTGACCTGGAGAGATAGTTGAACACTATCTGAGAAGCGTTGAACTCAGGTCGATGATTTCGGAAAACGTCGATCTCCGTTCGACGATCTGATGGAAAATCGCCGAGCGCAGTTCAGAGATCAGAAATACACTCTAGACACTAGAAAAATCAAGATGTTTGCCTAGTCTTGGTCATTTTTAAGATTTTAAAATCTTGGAACTTATTTTAAACTTCCTCCATCTAACATTCCTAACTGATTTAGGAAGAAGGTGTGTTTCTTTTCATCCAAGGGTTTGGTGAAAATATCTCCCCTTTGTAAATCAGTTGGGATATATTGAAGTTCAATTTTATTCTTCTCAACATTATCCCTTAAGAAGTGATGCTTAATTTCTATTGTTTTGTCCTACTATGGAGGACTGGATTTTGAGCTATTGAAATAGCACTAGTGTTATCACAAAATATTTTAGACTTCTCTAAGTTGTAGCCATAGTCTAGGAGTTGGTTTTGAATCCACAATATTTGTGAACAACAACTGCCTGCAGCCATATATTCAGCTTCAGCAGTTGAAGTTGACACATATGTTTGTTTCTTGCAAAACCAAGAGACAAGTTTGTCACCAAGAAACTAACAAGTTCAACTGGTGCTTTTCCTGTCAATTCTGCATCCAGCATAATCAGCATCAGAAAATCCAGTTAATTCAAATGCTGAATCTTTTGGATACCAGAGACCTAGATTTGGACAACTTTTAACATACCTGAGAATCCTCTTTACTAATGTTAGGTGTGACTCTCTAGGGCTCACTTGGAATCTAGCACATATGCATGTAACAAACATTATATCATGTCTACTAGCTGTAAGGTACAGTAAAGAGCCAATCATTGCTATATATGTTGTCTGATCAACAGGTTTCCCATGTTGATCAGCATCCAATACAACATTAGTAGGCATAGGTGTTTTCATACAAGATGCCTCAGACATACCAAATTTCTTGACCAATTTATTTGCATACATGGTTTGAGAAATAAAGATGTCTTCAGTATGTTGTTTGACTTGCAATCCTAGAAAGAAGGATAGCTCACCCATGCTACTCATTTCAAATTTAGAATGCATTAGGTTGGAGAACCTTCTGCACAAATTTGAATCAGTAGAGCCAAAAATAATATCATCTACATAAATCTGTACTAGTAGGGTATGGGACTTATGGGTTCTAATGAAAAGAGTTTGGTCTACTCTACCCCTTATAAATTCCTTTTTCAGGAGAAAGCATGCTAGGGTCTCATACCATGCTCTAGGAGCTTGCTTGAGACCATATAATGCTTTGTTCAGCTTAAAAACATAATCAGGATGAGTTGGAGAGATAAAACCTGGAGCTTGTCTGACATAGACTTCTTATTTGATATCTCCATTTAGAAATGCACTTTTTACATCCATCTGGTATACCTTGAAGCCTTTGTGTGCTGCATAAGCTAAGAAGATTCTGATGGCTTCCAATCTTGCAACTGGTGCAAAAGTCTAGTCATAATCTCTTCCTTCTTCTTGAGAGTATCCTTGAGCAACTAACCTTGCCTTGTTCCTTACAATTACTCCTTGATCATCCAATTTGTTTCTGAACACCCACTTTGTTCCAACAATGGAGTGATCCTTAGGCTTTGGCACTAGTTCCCAAACTTTGTTCCTTTCAAATTGATGCAACTCTTCTTGCATTGCAATGATCCAGTGTGGATCTTGCTCTGCATCTTGAATGGATTGAGGTTCAATTTGAGATAGGAAGCAAGTGTGCAACAGGTTTTGGTTGACCTGATTTCTTGTTTGCACACCAGCTGAGATGTCTCCAATTACTTGGGAAATTAGATGGTCTCTTGATGTTAGTAAATCAACAGGGGGTGTTGATTGTTCACCAACCTGTGTTGTTGTTTCCTCTTGTGGTACAACAAGTGGCTCTTCAAGTTGTTTCTCTTCAATATGTTGAATGCTTTCTTCATCTTCACTGCTTTCCTCTTTTTGAGTAATCTGTAACTTGTTCAAATTTTCAACAAGAGAATGTACCTGCAAAGGTTCTATGGTAGAAGTATTCTTCTCCTTGAAAGACATGTTAGATTCATCAAATGATATGTGAACAGATTCTTCAATTTTAAGATATGATTTATTATATACCCTATAAGCCTTACTGATCATGGAGTATCCCAGAAACACTCCTTCATCAGCTTTAGCTTGAAATTTTGCTAAATATCTCTTGTCATTATTGTGTATATAACAAATACAACCAAAAATTCTAAAATAATCAACTTTAGGTTTCTTCCCTTTGAGTAATTCATAGGGAGTCTTGCCCTTTAGTTTATGTATTAAACTTCTGTTCAGCACATAGTTGGAGGTGTTCACTGCCTCTGCCCAAAAGGATAGAGGAAGGTGAGCATCTGACAACAATATAGTGGCAGATTCAATAAGGGTTATATTTTTCCTTTCAGCTACACCATTTTGTTGAGGAGTTCTAGGAGCTGAGAAAGTATGCCTGATCCCTTCACTCTGACAGAACTCTTGCATAAGAAGAGAATCAAACTCTGTCTCATGATCACTTCTGATCAGGGTAATGTGAGTATTGAACTCAATCTGTATACATTTGATAAACTCTGTCAAACACTTAAAGTTATCAGACTTCTTCCTCAGAAAGAACACCCATGTGAATCTAGAGAAGTCATCTACAACTACTAAGGTATAAGATTTCCCTCCTAATCTTTGTACTGTAATGGGTCCAAAAAGATCCATGTGTAACAGATACAAAATCCTAGGTGAATCACTCTTATTAAGTGACTTGGAACTATTTTTAGTTTGCTTGCCTAATTGACAAGCCCTGTAGAGTCCTTCCTTCTTGTAGGGGCCAGAAGGTAGTCCTCTAACAAGGTTATCCTTGGATAGCCTAGCAATGGTTCTAAGGTTTAAATGTCCTATTCTCTTATGCCATAAAACATTAGGTCTACATACAGAATTAAACAGGCAAATTTAACTTCTGTTGAAAGAAAATCTACTAAATAGATGTTACCTTTCCTTTTACCTGTCAACACAGTTGTGTTGTCCTCTGACTTGATCTTGCATAAGACTTTGCTAAAAGTCACCTGGTAGTCTTCATCACATAGCTGACTGATGCTGATCAAATTGTGCTTCAGCCCTTCCACATAGGCTACCTTCTTGAATGTCACTGTCCTAATCTGGACTGCACCATATCCTTTAGTTTGTCCAAAGTTTGAATCACCAAATATGACTTTGGGTCCAAGCTTGGCTTTAAAGGATGTGAGGTTGTCCTTGTTTCCTGTCATATGCTTAGAGCACCCACTATCCAAATACCATTGTTGGTTTAATGTTGGATAGGTCTTCACCTGCACATAAAATAATTCACTTATTTTTGACCTAGTTTACCTTGGGCCTAGGTTGATAACCTTTAAACTCAGAAATAAAAGACATCCCAGGTTGACTCTTATAACCTTCAGGATGATATCTTCTTGGAGGTATTATCCATTCAGTGTAAGGGTTAAAGCTTTGGGATGAAGGACCCCTAGGATTGGATTTTGATTTACCCTTGAAAGAGTTTCCAAAGCTCTGATGTCGAACAGAGTTTCTAAAGCTCTGATCTCTGTTCGACGATCGTTGAGCTGCGTTCGACGATCTTGGGTCAGATCGTCGAGCTCCGTTCGACGGTCGACTGTGGCAGAGTTCAGAGATTAGAGATCGTCGACCTGAGTTCGACGATTTTGCCTGAGATCGTCGATCTGCGTTCAGCGATTGTCGAGCTCCGTTCGACGATTTCTGCTGGAACTTGGTTTTCTTAGGTAGATCAGAATTTTTCCTAGCTACCTCTACAACTCCCTTCCCTTTATCAGAAATAAACTTAATTGGGGTTGTTAGAACTATAGGTTGGCTGGATGAAGCACCCAAGCCCAGTGTACTATTGAATCTGGAGTTCACTGTGCTTGTGATGTCCATCAGCATGATACTTCTCCCATTAAGGGATTCTTCAAGCTTCTTGGCCTCTGATAGCTCACCTTTCAGTGAAGCTATCTTCTCCCTATAGCACTCCAACTCCTGAGAGAGTTTGAGGTTTTCTGACTTTAAGACACTATGTTCAGATAATTGATTTCTGAGAGAAATAATTTCCTTCTCAGATTTTAGTAAGTATAAACACAATGCTTTAAACTCAGACTTAAAGTCCTCAGAATTGAAATCAAAAGAACTAATTACCTGGTCCTCTTCAAGTTGAGTCTCTGAGTCTGACTCTGACTCTTCTTCATCAGAATTGTGTTGAGAGGCATTGGTTGCCATCATGCAGAACTCCTTCTCTTCAGCATCATCTTCATCATCACTAGAGCTGGATGAAGCTTCTGACTCCTCTTCAGTCTCACTCCAAGATTCAGCAACAAATCTCATCCTTGTGTGTTTGTTCTTGCTGGAGGAGGGTTTGCTATTGCCATTCTTCTTGAAGTCCTTATCTCTTCTTCTTTATTTCTTGTCCTTTCTATCCTTGTTTTTGTTTTCTGGACAGTCAGTCACAATATGGTCTGGTTTCCTGCAACCAAAGTAAATAATTTCTTTATTATTTGACTTATCATACCTTGGCTTATCATGCTCCTTGTATGATCTCTTTCTGAAGTCCTTCCTGGCCATCTTGTCAAATCTTTTGGCCAATAGACTAAGTAGCTCATCATTTCCTGTGACTTTGTCTTCAGACTGATCTTCAGTTGCTCTGAAAGCTATTGTCTTTTCCTTTCTTGTGGCTGGTGAGGCAGCCTTCTGCTCTTCTTCTTTGTTCTTAATGAGCAGCTCATAAGATTTTAGCTTGCCCAAGAAAGCTTCTGTGGTGATCTCATTCAGACTTCTGGCATCCTTCATTGGCCAGATTCTTGAGTCTCAAGTGCTTGGGAAGCACATTAGGATTTTGTCATTTAGTTCAGTCAGTGAGATCTCTTTATCCAAAGTCTTGAGTTCATTGACTATCAGACTGAGTCTATTATACATATCTCCAACTGACTCAGCTTCTCCCTTCTTGAAGTTCTCATATTGGGATATGAGGTGGGATCTCCTGTCCTTTCTTTCATCAGCTGATCCTGAGACTATTTCAGAGAGCTTATCCCAGATTTCCTTTGATGAATTACATTCAGTCACCTTTTGAAAAATGTCATCAGACATAGTCTGGGCCAAGATGTTCATAGCCTTTGCATCTGCTACCTTCCACTTCTTGATATCAGCATCTGTTCCTGATGGAGGTGGAACAACATTTGTGCTTGTGTTCTCTGGAGGTCTTGGACAAACTGTCAAAATAGAATTAAAAATGTCCTCGTCAATAGAATTCATGTATAGTCTAATCCTTGCATTCCAAAGAGCAAACTTAGACAGATTGCACACTGGAGGTCTGGTGCTAGCATAATCTTTGTTTTGGGTCATGATTTGTGAAGAAATAATCTAATAACAAAATCTACAACAAGCAGATCTAACTAGGAATCTTTGGGTTCAGGTGTTATCTTGTGCAACCACCAAGTGGTGGTAAGTTTAACCAACCTGGCTCTGATACCAATTGAAAGTGCAAGCTAGATCTGATATACTCTAGAGGGGGGGTGAATAGAGTATGGTGCTTAAAAAAATATTTACAAAAGTTGTTGTAATCTGAGTGAACAGGGAAGGAAATGGTAAATCTAAACACAGCAGCTGTCTAATCATAATCTACAAAAGAAACTAATCACAGATCACATCCAGAAACAAAAGTAAAGACAAGCAACTAGAAGACACGAGGAGCTATAGTGGTTCCCCTAAACTTGGGTACATCCACTCTTCTACCACCCTAGGTAGGAATCCACTGCAGGATGAGTTGATCAGGTGTCCTAGGCACCAATGAGCTTTTGATAAGGTGCTCAAAAACCAAACCAGATTTTTTGATCAGGTGTTTTGCCACCAATGAGCTTTTGATAAGGTGCTCAAAAACCAAGCACAAACTTTTGAAGGGAGTTTGAAAAACCATTTACAGAGATGGGGATGAGAGAGTGATGGAAGTCTTCTCTTTCTCAAAGCAGCTGAGAAGACTAAGTGGATATGATGTTGTCAAAGCTCCCCCTGAGATCTGTAGATGATCAGGAAATGAAGCTTTGCAGTAGGGTGATATGCCTTCAGAAAGTTGATCTCCAGCAAATGATGATTTCAGCAACAGCTGAAATGTTAGGTGTCTGGAGTCTTGAATGATGATGGCCTTGAACACTTGAATCAAAAGAGATCTGAAGATTTCAGATTTGTTGATCTCCTTTTGGTGATGGTGTTCTTGTGAAATCTTTGAGACAGAGAATGTCTACAGCTCTTTTTCTTTCTTTTGTGAACAGTTGGTGTTGAGAAAGATGTTGTTCCAGAGAAGAGTTATAGCAGAGAATATTTTATTCTTCTTCTTCTTGTGCACTCTCTTCTTCTTGATTGCTTCTTGATTGCTTATTCTCTTAGAGATTCAAAAATCTTATCTTTTATCCCTTTTGTTCTGAATAGAAATGATCCTCTGTCAAGAATAGCCGTTAGCATGTCATTAATTGACTTCCTTAATGGCAATTGTCTTATGGGGGAAAGTCCAAAGAAACATTTCTTGATAATTCCTTGAAACTTGCTCTAGAATAAATGAAAACGGCTACAAGATCTTCTGAATTAATTGCTGACAATAACTCCTTAACTGTTCTGAATTTGAATCTTGAAAATCATTTAACTCTTCAGAAAAACGTCGAACTGAGCTCCATTATCGTCGAACTGAGCTCAGCGATTTGGAATTAGACAGTAACAGAGATCGTCGATCTGGGCTCAACTATCGTCGAACTGAGCTCAGAGATAGAGAATCAATACTGGAGTCAAGATCGTCGAACTGAGCTCGAAGATCGTCGAATGGAGTTTCGACGATTTGTTGAAGTTGACCTCAGCGATCGTCGAATGGAGTTCGACGATTCGTCGAAGTGAGCTCAACGATCGTCGATTGGAGTTCGACGATTCGTCGTACTGAGCTCGACGAAATGACTTAGTCTCCAAACTAAGAAACCTTAGTTTTGAGGGCAGCTTCCAAACCTAACTACTAACCCTTAGATTCAATTCTAATTGACCTTTAGATCTATACAATGAGGTCAAAAACAGGTTTCCTACAGACATAGTGATCCTGACCCAAATTAGTAATAGGGTGTTCAAACAACAACAATTCATCTATCAGTCAAAGAAGTTCCTGAAGCTATCTCTGGTCAAGGCTCAAAGATTGAAGACCTACTCACCCTGTGCAAAGCTTCCCAGCCTGAACCCTTTTACATCTCAGGGGGAGCTTTGACAACATCACTGAATCCATATAGTCTTCTCATTATGATTGAGAAAAGAAGACTTCCATCACTCTCTCATCCCTACCTTTGTACAGGGTTTTAATTCCCTTCAAAATTATTTTGGTTCACAAGTCTCCTTCCAAAAGACTTGAGAGTTGGTTTTTGAGCACCTGATCAAAAGCTCATTAGTGTCAGGTACCTAATCAAAAATCTGAGTGAATTCCTACCAGGGTGGTAGAAGAGTGGATGTACTAAGGTTGGGGAACCACTATAATTTTCTTATGTCATCTGGCTGTCCCTTTTTTTGTTCTTGCTGTGTTTATGTTTTTAGATTTGCTGTGTGCTTATCTAACTCGCTTTAATTCTTCACCTTTTATTTTTAATTACAGCAAAAGCTGTAATAGCTCTTAAGATTTCACAAATACTCTATTCACCCCACTCTAGAGTATATTAGATCTAACTCATCACTTTCACACTTGGGCTGCTTGTAACAACCTAGGGAGGACCACTAGCGCCGCCCGGCCCACCAGCAGCCCATGGAGGACCCATGGCGCTAAGGTGGTATAGCCAGAATCTACAAGGCCTGTAGGTCGTACACCCCAAAGCATCTCCGGCCTGTTTATCAGCACGGTGCATTGTTGTCATGGGGTCTCCAACCCGCAACCTTGATAAGAAGCCTTTAATACGACTCCTCATCACCAACTGAGATGCAACTCAGTTGGTGATGAGGAGTGGTATTAAAGGCTTCTTATCAAGGTTGCGGGTTCGAGACCCCATGGAAACAATGCACCGTGCTGATAAACAGGCTGGAGATGCTTTGGGGTGTACGGCCTGCAGGCCTTGTAGACTCTGGCTGTACCACCATAGCGCCATGGGTCCTCCATGGGCTGCTAGTGGGCCGGGCGGCGCTAGGGGTCCTCCCTAGGTCGTTACAAAAAACGTGCAGCTCAGTTACTGATGAGGAGTGGTATTAAAGGCTTCTTAACAAGGTTGTGGGTTCGAGATCCCGTGGCAACAATGCACCGTGCTGATAAACAGGTCGGAGATGCTTTGGGGTGTACGGCCTGCAGGCCTTGTTGATTCTGGCTGTACCACCGTAGTGCCATGGGTCCTCCATGGGCTGTTGGTGGGCCGGGCGGCGCTATGGGTCTTCCCTAGGTCGTTACAAAAAAGTGCACTTTTTTTTGTAACGACCTAGGGAGGACCCCTAGCGCCGCCCGGCCCACAAGCAGCCCATGGAGGACCCATGTCGCTACGGTGGTACAACCAGAATCTACAAGGCCTGCAGGCCGTACACCCCAAAGCTTCTCCGGCCTATTAATCAGCACGGTGCATTGTTGCCATGGGGTATCGAACCCGCAACCTTGATAAGAAGCCTTTAATACCACTCCTCATCACCAACTACAGCTCAGTTGGTGATGAGGAGTGGTATTAAAGGCTTCTTATCAAGGTTGCTAGTTCGAGATCCCGTAGCAACAATGCACCGTGCTGATAAATAGGCCGGAGATGCTTTGGGGTGTACGGCCTGTAGGCCTTGTAGATTCTGGTCGTACCACCGTAGCACCATGGGTCCTCCATGGGCTGCTGGTGGGCCGGGCGGCGCTAGGGGTCCTCCCTAGGTCGTTACACTGCTGCTGCCCCTGAAGCTCCCTCTACGGGGCTTGGCTCTCCTTTCCTCCTACACCCTTCCGCCTCTTGGCTCCTTCTCTCTCCCCCTGAGATCTGTAGATGATCAGGAAATGAAGCTTTGCAGTAGGGTGATATGCCTTCAGAAAGTTGATCTCCAGCAAATGATGATTTCAGCAACAGCTGAAATGTTAGGTGTCTGGAGTCTTGAATGATGATGGCCTTGAACACTTGAATCAAAAGAGATCTGAAGATTTCAGATTTGTTGATCTCCTTTTGGTGATGGTGTTCTTGTGAAATCTTTGAGACAGAGAATGTCTACAGCTCTTTTTCTTTCTTTTGTGAACAGTTGGTGTTGAGAAAGATGTTTTTCCAGAGAAGAGTTATAGCAGAGAATATTTTATTCTTCTTCTTCTTGTGCACTCTCTTCTTCTTGATTGCTTCTTGATTGCTTATTCTCTTAGAGATTCAAAAATCTTATCTTTTATCCCTTTTGTTCTGAATAGAAATGATCCTCTGTCAAGAATAGCCGTTAGCATGTCATTAATTGACTTCCTTAATGGCAATTGTCTTATGGGGGAAAGTCCAAAGAAACATTTCTTGATAATTCCTTGAAACTTGCTCTAGAATAAATGAAAACGGCTACAAGATCTTCTGAATTAATTGCTGACAATAACTCCTTAACTGTTCTGAATTTGAATCTTGAAAATCATTTAACTCTTCAGAAAAACGTCGAACTGAGCTCCATTATCGTCGAACTGAGCTCAGCGATTTGGAATTAGACAGTAACAGAGATCGTCGATCTGGGCTCAACTATCGTCGAACTGAGCTCAGAGATAGAGAATCAATACTGGAGTCAAGATCGTCGAACTGAGCTCGAAGATCGTCGAATGGAGTTTCGACGATTTGTTGAAGTTGACCTCAGCGATCGTCGAATGGAGTTCGACGATTCGTCGAAGTGAGCTCAACGATCGTCGATTGGAGTTCGACGATTCGTCGTACTGAGCTCGACGAAATGACTTAGTCTCCAAACTAAGAAACCTTAGTTTTGAGGGCAGCTTCCAAACCTAACTACTAACCCTTAGATTCAATTCTAATTGACCTTTAGATCTATACAATGAGGTCAAAAACAGGTTTCCTACAGACATAGTGATCCTGACCCAAATTAGTAATAGGGTGTTCAAACAACAACAATTCATCTATCAGTCAAAGAAGTTCCTGAAGCTATCTCTGGTCAAGGCTCAAAGATTGAAGACCTACTCACCCTGTGCAAAGCTTCCCAGCCTGAACCCTTTTACATCTCAGGGGGAGCTTTGACAACATCACTGAATCCATATAGTCTTCTCATTATGATTGAGAAAAGAAGACTTCCATCACTCTCTCATCCCTACCTTTGTACAGGGTTTTAATTCCCTTCAAAATTATTTTGGTTCACAAGTCTCCTTCCAAAAGACTTGAGAGTTGGTTTTTGAGCACCTGATCAAAAGCTCATTAGTGTCAGGTACCTAATCAAAAATCTGAGTGAATTCCTACCAGGGTGGTAGAAGAGTGGATGTACTAAGGTTGGGGAACCACTATAATTTTCTTATGTCATCTGGCTGTCCCTTTTTTTGTTCTTGCTGTGTTTATGTTTTTAGATTTGCTGTGTGCTTATCTAACTCGCTTTAATTCTTCACCTTTTATTTTTAATTACAGCAAAAGCTGTAATAGCTCTTAAGATTTCACAAATACTCTATTCACCCCACTCTAGAGTATATTAGATCTAACTCATCACTTTCACACTTGGGCTGCTTGTAACAACCTAGGGAGGACCCCTAGCGCCGCCCGGCCCACCAGCAGCCCATGGAGGACCCATGGCGCTAAGGTGGTATAGCCAGAATCTACAAGGCCTGTAGGTCGTACACCCCCAAAGCATCTTCAGCCTGTTTATCAGCACGGTGCATTGTTGTCATGGGGTCTCCAACCCGCAACCTTGATAAGAAGACTTTAATACGACTCCTCATCACCAACTGAGATGCAACTCAGTTGGTGATGAGGAGTGGTATTAAAGGCTTCTTATCAAGGTTGCGGGTTCGAGACCCCATGGAAACAATGCACCGTGCTGATAAACAGGCTGGAGATGCTTTGGGGTGTACGGCCTGCAGGCCTTGTAGACTCTGGCTGTACCACCGTAGCGCCATGGGTCCTCCATGGGCTGCTAGTGGGCCGGGCGGCGCTAGGGGTCCTCCCTAGGTCGTTACAAAAAACGTGCAGCTCAGTTACTGATGAGGAGTGGTATTAAAGGCTTCTTAACAAGGTTGTGGGTTCGAGATCCCGTGGCAACAATGCACCGTGCTGATAAACAGGTCGGAGATGCTTTGGGGTGTACGGCCTGCAGGCCTTGTTGATTCTGGCTGTACCACCGTAGTGCCATGGGTCCTCCATGGGCTGTTGGTGGGCCGGGCGGCGCTATGGGTCTTCCCTACGTCATTACAAAAAAAGTGCACTTTTTTTTGTAACGACCTAGGGAGGACCCCTAGCGCCGCCCGGCCCACAAGCAGCCCATGGAGGACCCATGTCGCTACGGTGGTACAACCAGAATCTACAAGGCCTGCAGGCCGTACACCCCAAAGCTTCTCCGGCCTATTAATCAGCACGGTGCATTGTTGCCATGGGGTATCGAACCCGCAACCTTGATAAGAAGCCTTTAATACCACTCCTCATCACCAACTACAGCTCAGTTGGTGATGAGGAGTGGTATTAAAGGCTTCTTATCAAGGTTGCTAGTTCGAGATCCCGTAGCAACAATGCACCGTGCTGATAAATAGGCCGGAGATGCTTTGGGGTGTACGGCCTGTAGGCCTTGTAGATTCTGGTCGTACCACCGTAGCGCCATGGGTCCTCCATGGGCTGCTGGTGGGCCGGGCGGCGCTAGGGGTCCTCCCTAGGTCGTTACACTACTGCTGCCCCTGAAGCTCCCTCTACGGGGCTTGGCTCTCCTTTCCTCCTACACCCTTCCGCCTCTTGGCTCCTTCTCTTCCTTCGTGGCCCACCTGGCCAACTTCCGGGCAAACTTCGGGTTTGACACCTCCCCGTAAACTTATCTTGCCGCCATCTCCATTAGCTCCTCGTAGTAGAGGGGGCACCCTCTTCAACTCCATCTAGAAGAACCCCTGTTGTAGCCCCAGGGTGAAGGCCATCATCAAGCTATAGTCTGGCATCTCCTGGACATTGGTAACCTCCTCCTGGAACCGGTCAACATAGCTTCCCAGGGTCTCATTCACCCCCTGCTTGATGTGGAACATGGACTCCGACTCCTTCCTCCTCTTCGAAGTAGTGAACCACAAAATGAAGCCCTGGCGTAGGTCCTCGAAGTAGTAAATGGAGTTGGCCGGCAGCTGGTGAATCTACTCCGTCACCATCTCTTTGAGGGTGATGGCGAAGAGTCGGCATTTGAGGCCATCTGCCATCTGTCGGATTGAAACCACGTCCTCAAACCACTAGACATGCTGGATCGGGTCCCCCTTCCCGATGTAGTAAGACATCTCGGGCTCCCTAAACCCCGCTGGAACCGGGGAAAAGGAGACTAACTCGCTAAAGGGGCTGCCTCCCCCTACTAGGCGAGCTAGCCCATCTCGCGACCCCAACTCGCCGACCCGGCCTCGCATGATGAGCCGGGGAAGAATACGAACCCGGGGAGCTCGCAACCCTGGCCCTCCTCGACGACCTCCTTCCCAGCTCGCCTTCCAAGGGCATCCTTGCCCAGAGATGGGGCGGCGTCGATCTGGGTAGCTGGAGTCGAGCACTCGGCCTGCGCTCTGAGTGCAAACTTGACAAGGTTCAGCACCTCGCTCCTGAAATCTTTGAACATCCCCATCGTAGCCAGACGTGTGGGGGGAGGCGAGTCCGACCCGTCAGATCTCTGTCCTCCTGTCATCGATCTCGCTGAAGTTTTTTCTGTGCTGATCACTTTCCACGCTCACTGCACCAAAATGTTGAAAACGAAATCCCGGTCTCTTGTGGAGTTCACCTGTGGGGAAGGGGTGATCGCGCACCTACTTCACTCCTGCAAGCACGACAACAAAGTAAATAAGGAAAAACCGACCGAAGGGCTCGGTTGGGAGGTCTCACCATACACCCGGAAGATCTCAGAGCACTTCCACTCCTTAGCCAAAGACCGAGCTAAGGTATCCTCAGAAAGCACTTGAGAGCTAGAGCAAGAGAGCACTAGAAGAATCCCTTCTGAGGTACCCCATGGGTCCTATTTATAGATTTCTGAAAATGGCCTACAAATAGCCAACCTCCGCTGTTATAAATGGCTATGTGCAGTCCAGTTTGGCCTGTCAACAGCGTAACTACGCTGTTCTGAAAGTCTATAGGCAGTCCAGCGACGACAAAATAGTAAAAAATATCTCTTGGACCTGGGCGAGCTGAGGGGCTCGGCCACCTATGAAGATCCCGCTCTCCTGTTGTATGCCGAGCTTTGTATGATGAGTGCGAGTTGGGCATCCAGTCTCGCCCTTCGATCGGCCTTCATTAGTCAAACGCAGCTCGACAAAAACATGGTTGAGCTCGGACGAACACCGAGCTCGCCTGATTCTTGGGCGATCTGAACCAACCGATCTGGCCTCTGGCAACCCTATTCGCCAGACACAGGGTTGTACAGGACTTGGCTATGATAAAGCCCGAGTTCAAAGCGGCGCACCTGTGATGACCAACCTATCAAAGGAAATGGGGTAAGAGATCCAAGTATTCTTCACAGGCTCCCTCGAGTGTTACATCTAGAGAAACTTCTAGGCAAGACTCCCGTGCTTACTATACTTGTGGTAAGGTGGGCCATCTTGCCCATGATTGTTGGGTTGACCTGCATAAGGGTCAGAATAAGAAAGGAGCGTCTTATCCTGAAAATGGAAAGGTAGTGGTGGAATCCTCTGCATCCCAGGTGCAGTCCCAAGTATATCATCTTGGCCAACAGGAGGGCATAAATAATAGTGACATCATCACAGGTATGAGTTAAGATACTTGGTTATTGCTTTTGATACTTCATCCTTTGTGTGTCGCATGTGTATGATATGTTTGTCGTAGGCTTTGTCATGATTCGAGACTATCTAACGAAAGCACTATTTGATACGGGTGCTTCACATTCGTTTCTGTCTGAGGACTTCGTATCACAAATCGGTGTGCTACTTCGTATAGTGGCAGATAGTGTGAAGGTGTTGTTAACTAACAGATGTGTGATGTATGCGGATAGGTCTTTCTTTGTGGAGGTATGAATAGGAAGTCGGGATTTCAGATTGGAAGCATCTGTGTTGCCAATATCAGAATTTGATGTGATCTTTGGTACGGACTGGCTCTCGGAGCAGCATGCCTATATAGATTGAAACTCAAAGGAAGTCACACTGAGGCAGAACACCGAATGAGAGACTAAATTCGCTGGTATGCGAGGATCGAGCAGGATGTTTATGTCTGCTCTCCAAGTCGTCAAAGCTGTGCGGAAAGGCATGGAGTTCTTCACTCTTATTGAGGCTGTTGAGTCAAATGCCAGTGTGAGTGATGTTCTGATTGTGTCGGAGTTTGCTGATGTATTCCCGAAGGAGCTTCCGTGGTTACCACCATAGTGGGAGATTGACTTCTCTATTGACTTGGTGTCAGGTGCAAAACCTGTGACCCGCTCGTCATATTGAGTAGCGCCAAAGGAAAAGTTGGAACTAAAAGTGCAAATACAATAGTTGTTGGAATAGGGATATATACGCCCAAGTATGTGACCATGGAGCGCACCTGCTTTCTTTGTGAGAAATAAGGATGGTAGCTTGCAGTTGTGCATCGACTATCGCGAGTTAAATAAGCTGACGGAGAAGAACAAGTATACAATACCTCAAATTGATGACTTGTTTGATTAGCTAGTGAGATCAAACGTCTATTCTAAACTGGACTTGAAGTCGGGGTATTACCAGTTGAGGATTCGGTAAGGTGACATTCTCAAGATAGTGTTTGTAATACGATACGGTCACTACGAGTTCACGATAATGCCATTTGGGCTAACAAATACGACATCGGTGTTCATGGACTTAATGCCCCAAACATTTCGAGAGTACTTGGATTTTTTGTGATTGTCTTCATTGATGACATCTTGGTGTACTCTCAGTCTGAAGAAGATCATGCGAACCATTTATGGATGGTGTTGTACACTCTGAGGAGAAATAAGCGCTACGCCAAGTTTTCAAAGTGTGAGTTTTTGCTGTCGTCAGAGGCTTTTCATGGCCATGTGGTGAGTGGAGAGGGTATTGCGGTGGATCCATCAAAGATAAAAATAATACAGGAGTGTCCAGTGTTGTCTTTTATGGTCGAAGTCAGGAGTTTCCTTGGACTGACGGGCTACTATAGATGTTTCGTAGAAAACTTCTGATGGATCGCTTTGCCTCTCACCATACTAATGAGGAAGGATCAGAAGTTCGTTTGTATGTCGGAGTGCACACGAGCTTTTGAAGAGCTGAAAAGTCGCTTGACCACGACACTCATCTAGATGTCGCCATGTGGTACAGACGACTTTGAAATTTATGGTGATGCGTCGGGGAGTAGCTTTGGCTGCGTTCTTCTTCATTTTGTCAAGATAATTGCTTATTGATGTAGGCCTAAGCGTTGTCGCAGTGAGACCTACGGATTATTACGTTCGCTTCTCAATGATTGAAAATCGACACTCGCACAGAAGTCCCGCAGCGCACACTCCAAGCATTTTATCATGATTATGCTAACGCACGGGTTGCCAAACCGTTTGGGACCGAATAGAGGCTATAGGCCAATATCCGTTCCGTCTAAAAGGATCAATATTAGATCCTACTGTGCGGGTTGTACCAAAAGAGATCTAAAAAAAAGTACGATCCGAAAAACGGTAGATCTCTCCCAAAAAAAGGTACGAGGTTCGCCAAACCTTTCGAAAAATAAATCAATTAGGATAAACACAATTCAATTGAAATAAACCATGATTTATTTTCAAGCTTTGAAATCCAACGCAACAATTGGCCTCCGCAAAAATATCCAAGAGGGAAACACACGGGAGTAGAAGTTTCGTTACCCAAGTCGGAATGGATGATTCCGACTATCCCACATGGAATGCTCGTCCACAGCTCCGTCGGAGTTACGACGGATGGAGAAAAGTTCTTCCGCAGTCGTCGCGTCACGCTCGTGGTGGTTGGATGTAGACTTGAAAGTCAGAGGGGAGGGGTCGGCTATTGGATGAGATGAAAAGGAGGCTAGGGGGTTGGCGGCTTGGAAGGAGGAGGGTTGGGTGGCCGAGAGGATGAGGGAGGGAAAGGAGGTTGGCGGCCAAGAGAGGGAGAAGGCTAGGGCTAAGAGGGGGTGGGGGCGAAATTAGAAAAAGATGGAAAGGGGGAAGATTCCTTTGAAGGTAGAATTTCAATTATTCATTCAACTTTCCATCATAATGAAATATCCTAGGCCTTATATAGGCTTACAACAATGGTTAGGCTACATGCAGCCCATTTAAATAAACATGCACTCTAAAGTTTAAACCATAAGGAAATAATTAAACAAACTTAAGCAAATAACAAAATAAATTCATCCAAATAAACTTCATAGTGATCAACTAATTATTATGAAGCGGTCTTGGGCGGAGGTTGTAGCGTCGCTCCACACGATCAACATGACGACGCAAGTCTTTTGAAGGAGACAAAGGAGGATCTTCCGCTATCATGTCGTCATCTTTATCAAGTTGGGGGACGATGTCTCCATCAATCCTCCCCCTCTCGAAAGGACTCATCACCGATGAGTTGTCTTGAAGGTACCGTCGAAGAAGAGTGTCATCCAATAGAACCACCTCCGATTCTGGGAGCCAAGAGTCATCGGAGGCAGGACGACCGCGCCATCGAATCAAGTAGCGGTGCACATCGCCATCTGGATAGGGAAGCACTTCATCCTGTAGAATCCTGTCTGGCAAAAAGTGTGTCCGGGGAAACCTGGGAAAAGTGTTAGGCAACAAGTGAGGAAAGTCATTTTCTTCAAAATTCAACGTACCTCCGTTGGAGACCGATGGAGGGAGCGATCCAGTAACACCCTCAACCCCAAACCCATTAGAACCTGTAGTGGAGCTAAACAGATAGGAAGATAGTTCTTACGGCGGAGCAACATATGGCGTTAAATCTGAAACAATAAAAATAGGGGAAATACCCCAATCAGTTAGTAAGTCCAAAAGAAATGCATTGTCTCCTAATATATTTAAAATCCGATAAGGTCGTGCTCGCCGATCCGCTAACTTTTTTAAGGTGCATGTAGGCAACCGTTCAGGGATGAGACACACCATGACTAGATCGTCAACGTCTAAGTGAGATGCTCTCTTATGTACGTTAGCATGAACTTGATAAGACGCGTATTGTGTGGTTAGCGTGTCCTTTATGTGCTTATGCAGATTATGAATATGAGAGGCAAAACCTAGTGCAAATTGACTTGATTTAAAAGATGGTGGTAAAGGAATCAAGCCGAGTCGCATTGATGCTTTATATCCGTGCACGGTCTCATTCAGAGACAAGCCTGTGGACCTATTTTTGGAATTATTATACACTAACTGGGCATGAGGAAGTAGAACGTCCCATGTACCCTTGTGGTCTCCCACAAGGCATCGTAGTAAACTATCTAAACTTCTGTTTACCACTTCCGTTTGCCCATCCATCTACGGATGGTAGGCTGAAGAGAACAAAAGTTTGGTGCCCATAATCCTCCACAAGGTCTTCCAAAAATAACTCGTAAACTTCGCATCTCTATCGGTAACTATAGATTTCGGAACGCCTTGATGGCCAACAACTTCCTTAAAATATAATTGTGCAACGTGTGACGCATCGTTGGTTTTATTACACGCGATAAAGTAGGCCATTTTAAAGAAGCGATCTACGACGACCAAGATAGAGTCATGACGTCTAAAAGTGACAGGTAGGCCTAGAATAAAATCCATCCTAACGTCTTCCCAAGGTATGGATGGAATCGAAAGAGGGGTATATATACCCGCATTTGTTTTGTTACCCTTGGCCAATTGACACGCTCGACAACTACCCACGATCTTATTAACCATTGACTTAAGACCGGGACAATAAAAATTGTCCTCTACTAATGTGATCGTTTTGTCACAGCCAAAATGTCCACCTAACCCACCACTATGCAACTCCAAAATAACGAATTGACAGAGGGAGGAATGTGGAATACATAACTTTGAATGGTTGAATAAATAGCTATCACGAATATAATAAGACGTAATGGTCGTAGGCGAGTTGTCTTGAGTGGCTAAATAAATATCCTTAAAATCCGGATAGTGGACATATTCATCCTTAATTCTATCGAAGCCGATCACCTTAACTTCTAGCATATACAATAATAAAGAAACACGACTAGGGGCGTCGGCTACGCGGTTTAGAGTACCCTTAAGGTGTTTGATGATGAATGTGTACTCCTGAAGATAGGAGACCCATTTTGCATGTTTAGGGCTAACCTTAGTTTGAGAGTTAATAAATCTCAACGCTTCATGATCGGATAAAATGACAAATTCCTTAGGGTGTAAGTAGTGCCGCCAATATTGGAGGTACCTAATGACTGCGTAAAAATATCGATCGTAATTAGAATAATTCAATTTAGGCCATGCGAGTTTCTCATTGAAATACCCAATAGGGTGGCCTTCCTGACTCAATACACCACCAATTCCCACACCAGACGCATCACATGATAACTCATAGACTTTATTAAAATCTGGCAATCGCAGTAGGGAGGCTTCCGACATACGTGATTTAATGGTGTTAAACGCTTTAGCGGCTGAAGCCGTCCAAGAAAATTCACCCCTTTTCATGCACTCAGTAATGGGGGCCATGATACTGCTAAAATCTCTAATGAATCGGCGATAAAACGTAGCTAGGCCATGGAAACTCCTAACATCTCGAATATTAGCGGGCTCTGGCCACTCCTTAATAGCTTGGACCTTCTTGGGGTCAAAATGTATGCCCTCCGAACTCACTATATATCCAAGAAACTCGACTGACGACACATGAAATGTACACTTCTTAATATTGACGAATAATTTTTCTGTCCTCAAAGTGGTAAGGATAATCTTCAGATGTGCCTCGTGATCGATCGTAGATGTGCTAAAAACTAAAATATCATCAAAATACACTACTATGAATTTGCCCATATACGGTTGGAAGATGTGAGTCATCATCCTAGAAAATGTGCTCGGGGCATTGGAAAGCCCAAACGGCATAACTAACCACTCGTAGAGACCTTCCTTTTATGTAAAAGCCATCTTCCACTCATCACCTTCGCTAATTCGGATCTGATGGTAGCCACTTATAAGATCCAATTTTGAGAAAATCGTGGCACCCGCTAACATGTCCAACAAATCGTCCAAGCGAGGGATTGGAAAGCGATATTTAACAATAATTTTATTAATGACTCTACTATCCACAGACATCCTCCAAGAGCCGTCTTTCTTGGGAGCAAGCAAGGCTGGTACGACACATGGGCTCTTGATATGACGAATGAATCCCTTTTTCAATAAATCAGAAATTTGGGTTTGTAATTCTAAGTGTGCGGAGGGGTTTAACCGGTAGTGAGGAAGGTTGGGCAAAGAGGAACCCGGGATGAAATCTAATGCGTGTCGGATGTCCTGCATGGGGGGTAACTCGGATGGTAGCTCGTCCGGCTACACATCCTTAAAGTCATCTAGGAGCTTTTTCAACGCCGGTGGTAAACTCTCAAAAGACGTCGCATCTTCCTTAGCCTGCAAACAAACTAAAGCATATACGACGCCATCCATAAAGGGGTTACGAGCCAATTCCCTCTTTCCTATCAAACTTAATGCCTTCTTTTCGACCGGGACAATCGTATCCTTAGAGGGGTTCGAAGGGTCCTTAGGCGGAGTGGGCTTTAGAGTTATGGTCTTGCCATTAAATTTAAATTCGTAAGTGTTAGCGCGATCGAAATGGGTAACATCATGGTCATAAATCCATGGGCGACCCAATAAAACGTGACAAGCATCCATCGGGATGACGTCGCACCAAATCTTTTCAGAATAAGCTTTGATGGTAAGGGGTACCAAACAACGCTTTGACACTGGGAGGGATGACTTATCTACCCATTCCACCTTATAAGGGTGAGGGTGCGGCTCAGTAACCAAAGACATTCGGATCACCGCAGCTTCAGAAATGACATTCATACAACTTCCACTATCTATGATCAACCTACACCACTTTTCCCCACTCATAAAATGCAACGAAAATACATTCGTCCTATTCCAGTCATCTAACACCCGCGGAGACACCAGAATGCACCTCATGACCATCATATGAGAGTCATCCTTCAAGTCACTAGGCACGCCTTCCGACTCGCTATCCTCTCCAGCCTCGTAAATAAAATCGTCTGACTCGTATGTTGAATCTAACAGGGCTAAATGCTTGGGCTTAATAGTACACTCACTAGCATAGTGACCTTGAATCCCGCAAGTGAAACAAGTAGCGTTCGTTCTGTTGACCCGTCCTACTGGGACTCTCTCACCTGTCGGGTTTCTACTATTCCTGGCAGTCACGACTATGGAGGTCGAGTCGGTGGACCTGATCTTCCCCATGTCCTTATAGGTGGAGGTGGGCGGTGGTCCTAAGATGGACTTTCCCTTCTAAAAAGGGCGAGACTTATTTTTATGCTCGTTGTGTTTCTCAATATCTAATGCGGCGTTAAACGTGACTTGCAAGTCGGTGTGGCCATATCGCAGCAATTTTCCCTGGATGTCGAGGTTTAACCCCTTATGAAACCTAGATAGGGTGATCTCGGGCATCTCTTTCACTCCACACCTAACCATCATGTCCTTAAGCAGACTCATATAATCCGAAACCGACCTATTCCCTTGCTTAAGGGTATCCAAGTCATCAAACATCTGTGTTCGATGATATGTGGGGACGTACTACTGTGTAAGCAAAGCCTTCATGTCTGCCCAAATAATGGGTAACTCTCCATTCTCGACTCTCAGACGCCGCTCCTCATTCAGCCAAAATATCTTCGCTCTACCCAACAATTTCATTCGCGCCACTTGCACCTTATCCGCGTTGTTCAGATTGTACCACTCGAAATAGCACTCTATCTCCATAACCCAGTCTTGGAAGACTTGGGGTTCTCCCAACCCATCGTATGATGGGGGTTTGACGTGGACGGACCTAATAAGATCAAACTCGTATGGTACCCGCAGAGCGTGTTCATTATTATGGTTAATAGGAGGGTTATTATTTCCTTCCGACCGTTGGTTTGCGGGTTGATTACGGGGATTACCAAGTTGTAATCTCATCGCGTGCAGTGTCTCCCTAATAGCCGTCATTTATTCCGTGAAATCCTAACGGAGTTCCTCAAGTGTTGTGAGACCGTGACCCGCATCCCACTCGTCCTCTATATTGGAAAAAGACGGGGAATATTCCGTGCCTAATCTAGTGCGCATGCAAATAAAAGAAGTTTTTATCCAGCGAAAAGGACACACAGAAGGAATTATTCCCCTTAATGGCTAGGGTAAAAAACTTTTTTTGTGTGTTTTCTTACTGGTAATAGGAAGAAGATTATTAAATTTTTTTTTGAATTTTGCGGAAAAATAAGAAATCTAGGCCGCTATTGGCAGACCAGCAAAACTTTTCTTATGAATTTTTTTTGTTTGACTCGAAAATGAACATGAGAAGTGTGTGCCGACGTGCAAGGTCTAGGGGACGGTGCCAATTAAGAAATTGACGTGAACCTGGCTATGATACCAAATTAATGTAGGCCTAAGCGTCGTCGCCGTAAGACCTACGGATTATTACGTTCGCCTCACGATGATTGAAAATCGACACTCGCACAGAAGTCCCGCAGCGCACACTCCAAGCAATTTTATCACAATTATGCTAACGCACGGGTAGCCAAACCGTTTGGGACCGAATAGAGGCTATAGGGCAATATCCGTTCCGGCTAAAAGGATCAATATTAGATCCGACCGAGCGGGTTGTACCAAAAGAGATCTACCAAAATTTATGATCCGGAAAATGGTAGATCTCTCCCAACAAAAAGTTACTAGTTTCGCCAGACCTTTTGAAAAATAAATCAATTAGGATAAACACAATTCAATTGAAATAAACCAAGATTTATTTTCAAGCTTCGAAATCCAACACAACAATTTGCCGCCGCAAAAATATCCAAGAGAGAAACACACAGGAGTAGAAGTTTCATTACCCAAGTCGGAATGGATGATTCCGACTATCTCACTTGGAACGCTCGTCCACGGCTCCGTCGGAGTTACGCTGGATGGGGAAAAGTTCTTCCGCCGTCGTTGCGTCATGCTCGTGGTGGTTGGATGTAGACTTGAAAGTGGGAGGGGAGGGGGTCGGCTATTGGATGAGAGGAGGAGGAGGCTAGGGGTTTTGGCGGCTTGGAAGGAGGAGGGTTTGTTGGCCGATAGGATGAGGGAGGGAAAGGAGATTGGCGGCCAAGAGAGGGAGAAGGCTACGGTTGAGCGGGGGGGGGGGGGGGGGGGGGGGGCGAAATTAGAAAAGGAGGGAAAGGGGGAATATTCCTTTGAAGGTAGAATTTCAATTTCTCATTCAACTTACCATCATAATGAAATATCCTAGGCCTTATATAGGCTTACAACAATGGCTAGGCTACATGCAGCCCATTTAAATAAACATGAATTCTAAAGTTTAAATCATAAGGAAATAATTAAACAAACTTAAGCAAATAACAAAATAAATTCATCCAAATAAAATTTATAGTGATCAACTAATTATTATTAAGCGGTCTTGCGCCGAGGGCGGAGGTTGTAGCGTCGCTCCACACGATCAACATGACGGCGCAAGTCTTTTGAAGGAGATGAAGGAGGATCTTTCGCTAGCATGTCGTCATCATTAGCAAGTTTGGGGACGATGTCTCCATCACTTATGGCTCATGCCACTTGAAAGTGCATGAGCGAAACTATCCTGTCCACGACTTGGAGTTGGCGGCGGTGATTTTTGCACTTAAATTACGTCATCATTATTTATATGGTATGAAGGTAGATATATTCAAGGAGCATAAGAGCCTAAAATATTTATTGGATTAGAAGGATCTCAATCTATGATAATGAAGGTGGATAGAGTTCCTCGGGGACTACATATTCCAAATATACTATACTCCCGGGAAGGGAAATGTAGTCGCTGAAAGAATTGGTTTCAAGATGTCCTAAACACCTAGAGGGGGGTGAATAGGTTCAATTCCTTTTTATTATTTAGGCAGATAAATTTATCACTGTTAGACAAACTAAGCAACCTGTCACAGCACAGATAAATAAACACACAGCCAACACAGCACAACACACAGATTTATAGTGGCTCCCCAAGTGATGGGTACATCTGTTGGAACACCCTATTACTAATTTGGGTCAGGATCACTATGTCTCTAGGAAACTAGTTTTTGACCTCCTGTATAGATCTAAAGGTCAACTAGAATTGAGTCTAAGGGTTAGAAGCCTAGGTTTGAAAGCTGCCCTCATGACCAAGAATTTTTCAGTTTGAGACTAAGTCATATCGTCGAGCTCAGCACTACGATTCGTCGAACTCCAATCGACGGTCGTCTAGCTCAACTTCGACAGATCATCGAACTCCAGTCAACGATCGCTGAGCTCAACTTCCACAAATCGTCGAACTCCACTCGACGATCTGCGAGCTCAGTTCGACGATCTTGACTCAGTATTGTATCTCTATCTCTGAGCTCAGGTCGACGATCTTTGAGCTCAGATTGACGATATTTTTGTTGTTGTATAAGTCCATATCGCTGAGCTCAGTTCGACGATAGCAGAGCTCAGTTCGACGTTTTCTGATGAGTTAAAGTATTTTTCAAGATTCAAATTCAGATCAGTTAAGGAGTTAGTCAGCAATTAATTCAGAAGAATTTCTAGCCGTTTTCATTTATTCTGGACCAAGTTTCAAGGGATTATCAAGGAATGTTTCTTTGGACTTTCCTCCAGAAGACATTTGCAATTAAGAATGCAATTAATGCAGGCCAATGGCTATTCTTGACAGAGGATGTTTTTCTATTCAGTACCAGAGAATAAAAGACAAGATTTTTTGAATCTCTCAATCACTGAACACTCAGAACACAGATAAGAAGAAGAAAAACAAAATATTCTCTGTCTCAAAGAATTCTCTCAAGAACACACATCCCAGGAGATTAAACTTTCTAAAATCTTCTGATCTCTCTTGTCTCAAGTGTTCAAGGCCAACATCTTTCAAGACTCCAGACACCTAAAATTTCAGCTGTTGCAGAAATCATCATTTGCTAGAGATCAACTTCTGAAGGCCTATCACCCTACAACAAAGCTTCTTTTCCTGAACATCTCAAGGATTCAGGGGGAGCTTTGACACCATCAAATCCACAGAGTCTTCTCAGCTGCTTTGAGAAAGAGAAGACTTCCATAAATCTCTCATCCCCATCTCTGTAAAGGGTTTCTCAAACTCCCTTCAAAAGTTTGAGTTTGGTTTTTGAGCACCTTGTCAAAAGCTCATTGGTGGCAAGACACCTGATCAAAAAATCTGATTTGGTTTTTGAGCACCTTATAAAAAGCTCATTGGTGCCCAGGATACCTGATCAACTCATCCTGCAGTGGATTCCTACCTAGAGTGGTAGAAGAGTGGATGTACCCAAGTTTGGGGAACCACTATAGCTCCTTGTGTCATCTGGATTGCTTGTCTTTATCTTTTGTTTCTGGCTGTGATTGTTCTGTGATTATTTTGTGATTAGTTTAGATCTGTGATTAATTTCTGTTGTAGGTTCTTTTGTGATTAGATTGAATAGCTGCTTCCCTGTTCACTCAGATTACAACAATTATTGTAAAAACATTTCAAGCACCATATACTCTATTCACCCCCCTCTAGAGTATATCAGATCTAGCTGCACTTTCAATTGGTATCAGAGCAAGGTTGGTTAAACATACCATACCTTGGTGGTTGCACAGGCTAACACCTGAACCCAAAGATTCCTAGTTAGATCTGTTTTCTTTTGAGTTTATTATTAGGTTTTGTTTTCACAAATCATGGCCCAAAACAAAGATTATGCTAGCACCAGACCTCCAGTGTGCAATCTATCCAAGTTTGCACTTTGGAAAGCAAGGATCAGATTATACATGAATTCTATTGATGATGATATTTTTAACTCTGTTTTCATAGTTTGTCCAAGACCTCCAGAGAACTCAAGTACAAATGCTGTTCCACCTCCATCAGGAACAGATGCTGATATCAAGAAAGGGAAGGTAGCTGATGCTAAGGCTATGAACATCTTAGCCCAGACAATGTCTGATGACATCTTTCAAAAGGTGGCTGAATGCAATTCAACAAAGGAAATCTGGGATAAAATCTCTAAAATAGTCTCAGGCTCAGCTGATGAGAGAAAGGACAGGAGATCCCACCTCATATCTCAATATGAGAATTTCAAGAAGGGAGAAGCTGAGTAAGTTGGAGATATGTACAACAGGCTCAATCTAATAGTCAGGGAACTCAGGACCTTGGATAAAGAGATCTCACTAACTGAACTCAATGACAAAATTCTAATGTGCTTCCATAGCACTTGGGATTCAAGAATCTGGACAATCAAGGATGCTAGAAGTTTGAATGAGATCACAACAGAAGCTCTATTGGGTAAGCTCAAATCTTATGAGCTACTCATTAAGAATAGAGAAGAAGAACAGAAGGATGCCTCACCAGCCACAAGAAAAGAGAAGACAATAGCCTTCAAGGCAACTGAAGATCAGCCTGAATACAAAGTCACAGGCAATGACGAACTGCTCAGTTTGTTGGCCAAAAGATTTTACAAGATGGCCAGAAAGGACTTCAGAAGGAGATCATACAAGGAGCATGATAAGCCAAGGTATTATAAGTCAATTAATAATAAGAAAATTGTCTTCTTTGGTTGCAGGAAACCAGGGCACATTGTTCCTGACTGTCCAGAAAACAAAAATAAGGATAGAAGGGACAAGAAAGAAAGAAGAAAGGAGAAAGACTCCAAGAGGAATGGCAATGGCAAACCCTCCTCAAGCAAAAAACAAACACACAAGAAAGGGGTTTGTTGCTGAATCCTGGAGTGAGACTGAAGAGGAGTTAGAAGCCTCATCCAGCTCCAGTGATGATGAAGATGATGCAGAAGAGAAAGAGTTCTGCATGATGGCAATCAATGACTCTCAACATAATTCAGATGAAGAAGAGTCAGAGTCAGATTCAGAGACTCAACCTGAAGAAGATTAGGTAATTAGTTCTTTTGATTTTAATTTAGAGGACTTTAAATCAGAGTTTAAAGCATTATGTTTAGACCTGCTAAAATCTGAGAAAGAAATTTGAAAGAAATTGTACCTAATCACCTAGAGGGGGGGTGAATAGGTGACTTAATCTTTTTAAAACCTTTTAGGCAGATTGCAGGTTATATCACAGATTTATAACTAATTCTACACAACAGTCAATCAGCAATCACAGCAATCAAACAATCACACAGTGAACACACAAATTTATAGTGGTTCCCCAAGGTTTGGGTACATCCGCTTTCCCCCTTCGCCTATCTAATAGTGTACTAGATTCAGCCAAACTCCTCCACTATCTCAGATCCTCAGATCTTACACTCAGAACCTCAACCAGGTTCCTACAGCTCAGGCCCAAGGCCCTACAACTCAGCTTCTTCACAAAGCCTACACTCAGCCACAACAGGCCTACACTCATCCACAACAAGCCTACACTCAGAGAATTAGATCTCCTAAACTCAGGCACACAGGCCCTACCACTCAGCCTTTATAATTACAGGCTTACAACTCAGATCCCTAAGGATCCTACAAGAAAATATAGAATACAAAATGTATACCTACAACTCAGAAATTGAGAGATGAGTTTATAGGTTCTTGATGAGTTCTTGGAAGAACTCTGCTGAGAACAATCACACTTGGCTTTTCTTCAAAGCTTCTTGAATGTAGAACTCAATGGAATTGATTCTCTGCAGCTGATCTTCAATAACTGCAACTTAAGATTCAGAACTAGGCCTGAACCCTTCTTCACAGCTTGGTTCCAACGGCTGTCTTCTTGGATGGGGCTCTCTCTCTCCAACTACTTAGATCTTCAGATCACTTCAACTGATTTGTGTTAATCTGTGTTCAATCATTGTTCAAGTCATCTCTATCTGTTGATAGTATAAGCCTATATATAGGCCTTCTTCATGGTGACCGGCTGATCTGGTTCCTAACAGCTTTCTGACAACTCTGACAGGTGCAGTAGACCGGCTGGAATGGCAGCTGTCAAGTCATCCAGTCAGTTCTTGAAATTTCTGTAACTGTCTGAAAGTGTCGAGACAGTCTGTCTTTAAGTGTCGACACGTATAGACCAAGTGTCGACACAAGTTGACTAAGTATCGAGAGTAGCCTTCAAGGTGTCGACACAACTCCTTGTGTGGTAGAATTCACTTCTTGACACAGCTTCTTCTTCATCTGTCGACACTGATAATGTGTGTCGACACAAGTCCTTGTTCTTCAGTACTTTGTTGAATTCTTGTAAGTGTCGACACACTCCTTTGTGTCAACACATCTTCATGTGTTGAACTTGTTCAGTGTCGACACTTCTTCTTGGTGTCGACATATGCCTTCAGTGTTTATACTTGCTGAGTGTCGACACAGCTTCTTAGTGTCGACACATTCTTCTTGTGTTGAGACTTTAGCTGAGTGTCGACACATTCTGTTGTGTCGACACTTGTACTTAGAATTTTGCTGAGCTTTGCTAAGTGTCGACACAGCTCCTTGTGTCGACACATTCTTCATATGTTGAGTCTTCTGCTGAGTGTCGACACATTCTTTCTTGTGTCGACACTTTCTTCAAGTGTTGAACTTGTTCAGTGTCGACACTTCTTCTTGGTATCGACACATTCTTCAAGTGCTGAGTCTTCTGTTGTGTGTTGACACATTCCTCATGATGTCGACACTTATACTTAGACTCTGCTGAAATTTGCTGAGTGTCGACACAGCTTCCAAGTGTCGACACTTTCTGATGTAGACACAGTTCCTCTGGGTGTCGATACTGCTTCAAAGTGTCGACACAGCTTTACTGAACTTTTCTTCATAGAGTGTCGACACAGCTCCTTGTGTCGACACTTTCTGTCTGGTGTCGACTCTGCATCCCTGGTGTCGACACAATTACTCCAAGTGTCGACACTGCTTGTCTGGGTGTCGACACAAGTCTTCTTAAGTGTCGACACTTTCCCTCTGGGTGTCGACACATGGACTTAGAATCTTTTCTGCTTTCCCTGCAAATACTTAACCTGCACAACTAAACTCAAAACACATCAAATACATTTTGATGTATATCATTGAGTAGGCTGAGGCTTCTTCAAATCAGGTATATTTAAACCAATGTACCCAACAATCTCCCCCTATTTGGAGAAGTCATAACCCTTAGTCAATGATATACACCATACATAACAAAATCACAGTATGATGTAAACATCATTATACAATTAGGGAAAACATAAACATGTATTAAACAAACATGTGTACATAGATATCATCTCAGAACAATTATGAAATAGATTTAACATACAACACATTGTTCTAACAACTTGTCATATTGATTTTACAAAAGTTTACAAAGTGTTTAAAATCAAAAGATTATAATTGTAAACTGAAGAAAATTCTATTCTATTTTTGTTCAGCATCCTTGATCACTATGCCCTTTCCAGACTGTATCTTGGCTTGTACAGGGGCTTCAGCATCTTCAGTATCAGCAGGCTTTTTCCCTTTCAACTCCTTCTTCTTTAGTTCCTCAGCTTTAATCTTTTGCCTCTCAAAGTAAAGATATGGCTTGGGAAAGTACTTGCTAAGCTCCTGGGCAGTAGGAGGTAGCTTTCCCATGTTTGCTTTTCTTCTATATTGCACTATGGCTTCTTGCCTGTTTTCATGCTTTCTCCATTCTAGTTCAGAATACCATTTATTTCTGTCTTGAATATTATCTTTGGCAGCCTTCCATGCAGTTAAGATAATGTTTCTTGAAGTGGGGCTCCACTGTTCAAAATCTGATCTTTGTTCAGCTTGCTCTCTGAACCTCTTCTTAGACAACATAGTCTCTTGTTCCTTGAGCAGCAAAGCTTCTTGTTCTTTTAATATAGCCTCAGATACTGGCTGAACCACTTTCTCTATAATAACCTTATCCATTCCCTCGAGAGGGCTATACATAGTCTGAATATCAGCTTGTATCATATCAAAATCTGGTGGAGGATAGATCACCTGAGCTACTTCAGCTTGCTCACCTCCAAGATAGGCAGGATTAATTCCAGACTCTACCACATTATCATCATCACATAAAGGAGGATAACCAAGAGTGGCTCTGATGGAATTAGAAATCCATTTTGCATGGTCAGAGCCTGCTTTGACTAACACCCTCTACCCCTTTATGACTTCAATTTCCATGTGATCTCTTAGATCATCCTTTTGAAATATGATTTGTGCATTGAGATAATTGACTCCATCCTTGTAGAAAGGTTTTAATCTTTGGAGTTTTTCAGTGATCAGCTTCTGAGAGTTTTCAATAGCATAAGTAACATCAGATATGCCCTCTTGTAAAGCTTTATCAAACTCTGCCTTTGCAGTAGCAGTAGATGTAGTGTGTCCTGCAGCTATATTCTTCATCTCTGTGACAATTGCATTGTGGGAAGCTGTCAAATTATCATTCATCTTATTTGATTTTCCAGAATATATCCTTGCTTCAGTACAATGTCATCCACTTGAGCTTTTATCTTCTCTTGATGTGTAGCTAAGTATATCCTTGCTCATCAAGCTTGATTTGCATAGCAACCATCAGAGCACTGTAATCTATTTATGGTACCTGCTGTGGTGTTGGCTGTGGTGCTATGGTTTGCAGAGCTTTCTTATAAGTTTGGCTCCTTCTTTTAAAGACTTGAAATTTCCTTTTCTTTGCTCTGGTAGCCTCTTCATCTTCAGATGCTGATGTGCTAGCTATTTCTACCCTCTCCTTAGGTAGCTCCTCAACTTTCTTTGGCTTCTCTGGCTCTGTCCTTGTAGGTTCTTCTAGAATTTCCACTTGCTCCCCCTCAACTTGAGCATTCTCCCCCTCAGCAGCAGTACTCTCCTTCTCAAAGTCTGCTTGATCCAGATTAAGGAAGAGATCTTTCATAGTAAATTCTTGTTGAGGTAGTGATGGAGATTCTCTTGGCTCATCAACAACTTGATCAGATACAACATGAGCTACAACAGATGTGTCCTCCATGACAACATCTGGGGGTTGACTATTAATCTGTGGTTGCTGATTAACATCAGATAAGTTGTCAATTATAACTTCACTCTCAATAAGGAAATCTAATTGATTGATTTCTGAGATTACCTCAAGGATAGTGTGGGTTGCTTGCTCACTCTCAAGTGGAGTTGGTTCTTCCACTACTAGTGGCTCCCCTTGGATAGAATCCTGGTGAATGGGGCTAGCTAGAGGTTGCTCCCCCTGCCTCTCTGCAACTTCTTGTTGAGCTGGAGACTTCCCAGCATCTCCAGTGTCTTCTTCATCAGGAGTGAAGACAACTTGCTCCTCAGAGCTACTTGATGAATTCTGAGCCACTGGGGCTATCTTCTTCTTTTGGGGAGTTATTTTCTCTGGAGTAGGCAATTCCTTGGTCAAGACCCTATCCCATCTTGAGAAGAGTCTCTTGTCCATTTTCCTCATATGAGCCTGCAGCTTGACTCATAACCTCTGGTATACTACCAGCCAAGTAAAGACTTAATATCCTACCCAAATTGGGTTTCTTCATACTCTCTTTAATCTTATCAAAGACAACAACAGACCAATCAGTTTGCAGGGTGAAGATAATCCTTGTCATAAGATTGAACATATGGGCTGATACCCTGTCATGCCCTCCAGGCTTACTCAAGATCACCTTGCCAACAATTTCTGAGAGAAATTTTCCCGGGCTGTTCATCCCCTTTCTATTGAATACTGATCCAATTTTCATAGTGGAATCCAGACCACACCAAGTTAATGCTTCCCTAGTTGTAGAAGCAGAAACATTCTCTTCTTCCTTAGTCCTTGGTAACTGAAGTACTTTTCTCAAACTCTTAGATGAGACCTTCACCTTTTCTCCATGAACCCTGGACTTTATCTTGAATCCTGATTCGTCTAGGGTTGCTCCATTCAGAAATTCTAATACTTCTTTCTTCCATATCTTTGTTGGCTCTGAAACAAGAAAATCTAACCCTGAGTTTGCGACTAGGGTTACCATATTCTTGATCTCCAGGTCTGCAGCATCAAACGCATGCCGCACCAGTTCATAGCCTTCATTTACGTTCTCCTCGAGCTTTAGCGCCATTAGGTTTTGAAGAATTTGAATGGAGAGAGGAGAGGTGTCGACACACAAGTTTGGTCTCGAAACTTTGGTGAGCGTGTCGACAAACAATGGCGAAATCATATTTATACCTTTCTAGGTTTGAAGATGAAAGGGCGGGTTAACTGACTTAAATTGTGTCGACACTGCTGAAAAGTGTCGACACAGACTTATAATGTCTCGACACCTATGTGTCGACACAAGTATAGTCGAAAGAATATATGTGTCGACACTTGTATATGTGTCGACATCACTTAGCTCGACACTTTGTCAAGACTTAACTTGTCTAAGTCTGCATAAATTCTAAGTGTCGACACCACCTTGGTTTTGTCGACACTGACCCTGAATGTGTTGACACTAATTTTCTGAAGTGTCGACACCAACTTCCTAGATGTGTCGACACCTTTTCTCTGAAGTGTCGACACCAATTTTCTGTCTCGACACAGACAACTCTGTGTGTCGACTCTATTTTACTTAGCCATTTCTATAAACTTATTCTAAGTTTATCATTGCTTATTCAATTTTGAACCTATTGAATTTGGTTTCTTCTAGGGGCTTAGTATACATGTCAGCTAGTTGATTATCTGTATTAACATATTCAAGTGAAATATCTCCTTTTTCTACATGTTCTCTTAGAAAATGATATTTTATTTCAATGTGTTTAGTTCTACTATGGGAAACAGGATTATTTGCAATTGATATAGCACTTGTAGAATCACAAAACAGTGGTGTTCTACTTACTTGAATACCATAATCCTCAAGCTGATGTTGTATCCATAGAAGTTTAGCACAGCAACTTCCTGCAGCCACATATTCTGATTCTGCTAAGGAGATAACCACACTTGTTTGCTTCTTGCTACTCCAAGATATCAGTCTTCCATCTAGGAATTGACAGGTTCCAGTTGTACTTTTTCTGTCTTCTTTGCAGCCTATAAAATCTGCATCTGAATAACCTGTTAGTTCAAAGTCTCCATTCCTAGGGTACCAAAGGCCTAGATAAGGAGTGCCCTTTAGATATCTCAGTATCCTTTTGACTGCTGTCAAATGAGACTCTTTAGGGCATGCTTGGTACCTAGCACAGACATATGTAGCATACATGATATCTGATCTACTAACAGTCAAATACAATAGGGATCCAACTATCCTTCTATACAAAGTCTCATCTACAGGTTTCCCTGCATCATCTTTGCTAAGAGACATACTTGACCCCATAGGAGTTTTCATGGTACTGGAAGATTCCATACCGTACTTCTTTATTAGTTCTAGGGTGAACTTAGACTTGTATATGGATAAACCATTCTAAGTCTGTCTAACTTGGAGACCCAAGAAGAACTTAAGTTCCCCCATACTGCTCATCTCAAATTGTCCTTGCATTAGTTTTGCAAACTTCCTGCAAAGACCATTTTCAGTAGACCTAAATATTATGTCATCTACAAATATTTGGACTAGTATGATCTTGCCTCTGGATTCCCTAAGGAATAGAGTCTTGTCTATTTTCCCCCTTGTGAATTTATTCACAATGAGGAAACTAAACAGGGTTTCATACCAAGCCCTAGGGGCTTGTTTTAACCCATACAATGCCTTCCTAAGTCTATAGACATAATTAGGTTGAGTTGCATCAACAAAACCTGATGGCTGTTCCACATAGACCTCTTCTTTCAGATTACCATTCAAAAAGGCTGACTTAACATCCATTTGGTATACTTTAAAACCTTGATAGGTTGCATAGGCCAGAAACATTCTTATGGCTTCCAGTGTGGCTACTGGAGCAAAGGTTTGATCAAAGTCAATACCTTCTTACTGTCTATATCCCTTAGCAACCAGTCTAGCTTTGTTCTTGATAATCACTCCATGTTCATCCATCTTGTTCCTAAAGATCCACTTGGTTCCAATTATGTTGTGGTATTTTGGTTTAGGAACAAGCTCCCAGACTTTGCATCTCTTGAACTGATTTAGCTCTTTTTGCATTGCCTCAACCCAATGAGGGTCTAGGATGGCTTCTTCAAACTTCTTTGGCTCTACTTGGGATAGAAAACTGGAATAGAGTACTGCATTCAGATTTCTGCTTCTTGTTTATACCCCTTGTCTTAGATCACCAATGATTTTATCTGCTGGATGATCTCTTAGATGTCTATTAGCTGGAGGCATCCTGGCTCCAGGTTGAACTCCTTCAGCTTCTTCTACTTGCTGCACTCCTTGGTCTTCTTCTGCATTAGGTACATGTAGTACTCCCCCTGGACAACAGCCACTATCATCTTCATGCTGACTTGCAGTAGGTCCTTCTTCAATAGTGAGCTTGTCCATCTTCTTAGTTATACCTGAGGAGCTGCAAATACTTCTAGACAACTCATGGTTAATAAGCCTAGCTTCATCAAATACTACATGTACAGAGTCTTCTACAACTTGAGTAGACAAGTTGTAGACTCTATAAGCCTTACTATTGTTGTTGTACCCAACAAAAATCCCCTCTTGGGACTTGGCAGCAAACTTAGTCAAGTAAGACTTACCATTGTTAAGTATAAAGCACTTACAACCAAAAATCCTGAAATAGGATAGGTTTGGTTTTCTGCCTTTCACAATCTCATAGGGGATCTTGTTGTGGCTTTTAGTAATGGTAGCCCTATTAATTACATGGCATGCAGTATTAACTGCCTCAGCCCAGAAATATTCTGGTAGTGATGTATCACTTAATAGGGTTCTACCAGCCTCAATCAAGGTTCTATTTTTCCTCTCAGCAATGTCATTTTGCTGAGGTGTTCTTGGTGAAGAAAACTCCTGAAATATCCCAAATTCTTCACATAGTTTTGTCATACTATCAGACTGGAATTCAGTACCATGGTCACTTCTTATTTTGACCACAGTACTGTCTAGTTCATTCTGAATTTGTTTGACAAAGCTATAGAAGATACTAGGTGTTTCAGATTTCTGTCTAAGGAAGAACACCTAGGAAAACCTTGAGTAGTCATCTACAACCACAAAGGTATAGACCTTCCTACCTAGGCTGTGAACTGGCATAGGACCAAAGAGATCCATATGCAAGAGGTATAAATACCTCACAGCATCTTTGTTTTCAATGCTATTAAAGCTGGATCTAGTCTGCTTGCCCTTTTGACAAGCTGAACATATCCCACCTTTAATACACTTAACTTGAGGACCATACCTCACTAACTCTTTGCTATAGAGTTGGTCAATTGTCTTGTAGTTGAGATGGGCTAGCCTCTTGTGCCATTTGACACAATGATAGACTTTCTCATCAGCAACAAGACACACTGGAGAACCATTGTTCTAACACATAATGTCTAGGCAATAGAAATTTCTTTTTCTGTAACCTGTCAAAATGATCTCTTGATCATTTGACCTCCTGATATGACAACCATCTTTGACAAATGAGATGTCATATTCTAAATCACTCAATTGACTTATACTAATAAGGTTAAGTTTCAAACCTTTAACATAAGCCACTTGAGTAATTGTTATATGGGTGCTAGAAATGTTACCAAAACCCTTGATGATTCCTTTTTCAGAACCACCAAAGGTGAGTTTAGGACCATCCTTGATTGGTGTGAAGTCCTTTAGCAATCCCCTAGTTCCAGTCATGTGTCTGGAACATCCACTGTCCAAGTACCATATTGGGGCATGACCACTTGGACTCACCTGCAAAACAGATTAGTTGACCTTAGAATCCAAAGAATTCTTGGGTCCTTGGTGCTGGTTAGTTTGCCTCTTAACAAAACAACCTGCAGATCTTCCAACAGGCAGTTTGCTACTCACTTTGACACTAGAATTGTGCCAGCAGTCTATGGCATAGTGGCCTACCTTGCCACAGCACCAGCACTCAAACCTATTGTACCTTTGCTTAGGTACATCCCTAGCTGTTTTATCTACAGCTGGCTTGTTGAGAGCTGGGGCTTTGCCCTTACACTTGGACTGAATAGTCCTAGCAGGTTTAGTAAACCCTAATCCAGTTTTACCTTTATGATGAACAAATTCATCAATTAAGGGTAGAACAGACTTAGGTTTAGAAAACCTAGCAACAATGTCTCTCTCCTTCTTAAGACTAATCTCCAGACACTTGATTTGATCATTCTTGAATGTTATAGTCCCCATCTGAATAACAGTTATGTTCTTCAGTCTGGCTATTTCATTCAACTTTTGATCAATCAGTTTATCAAAATCAGTTGCAGCCATTTTGAGACTTGCAATCTCCTTAGCCTGACTCTTGGCCAAGGATTTGCTTTTCTTATATGCTTGCAACAGAACTCTATATTCATCAATCAATTGATGAGCATCCCCTTCAGATTCAGATCCACTGGCATCACTTGATGCAGATGTAACTGAATCTGAACTAATACTAGAAATTGAACTTAAAGAACAATTTTGTACCTTACTGTGTCCAGGCTGCTCCTGGATTTTGTCACCTTCAGTTAAGGTCATCAGTCCTTGGAACTGAGTGTCCTCTTGCTCATATATAGAGTTCATTATCTGGATGAAATCTTCTTCCTCTTCTTCAGCAAATAGTTCTATGTATGCTTCAGCTTCTAACTATGTTTCTGATGAAGATATGTCTGACAGGCTTTTGTCCTTCTTGGCAACAAAGGACCTTTCTTTCTTGCCCTTAAATTGAGTCTTCTTCTTATCATTAGACTCTTTTCTTTTCTCTGGACAGTCTGCAATAACATGTCCTAGTCTGTTACAACAATAACATATAATTTTTGATAGAGTTGCTTTGCTTGACTTGGGCTTTCTCCTGTCTTTCTTTGATGACTTTTTTGTTCTGATAATAGTCATCTTTACCCTGTGAAGTAGATGGCTTTGTCCTCCACTGTTTCTTCTTTAAGAACTTCTGAAAGTGTCTTGTGAAAGCTGCAAAGTCCTCATCACTTTCACTGCTCTCAGAATTTCTACTTGCTGTCTCATCTGACTCAGTCTCTACAACTTTTGGAGGTGGAGATGGAGACTTACTTTTGTATTTCTTGGTGGCTTCTGTTTTGAATGCCACTGCTCTTTCTTTGTGCTCACTTCTTGTAGTCTTCTCCTCCTCCTTCCTTACCATCAACTGCATTTCATAGGACAGCAGTTTTCCAAACAAAGTTGGAGGGGGAATATCTGCTAACTTGGCCATTTCCCTAATGGCACAGATCTTGGTGTCCCAATACTTTGTTAGGGACCTCAAGAACTTAACATTTAGCTCATAATTACTAAAATCTCTTCCATAGGACATTAGCTCATTCACAATCCTATAGAATTTCTTATAGCATTATGTTATGCTATCAGTCCTACATTGCCTGAAACTTTCATATTCTTGGTTTAGCAAAGACTTTCTGTCTTACCTCACTTCTTCAGAACTCTCCATATACACTATCAAGGTATCCCACATCTCCTTAGATGTATTACAGTGTATTAAATTCTCAAAGGTAGCATCATCTATGACACTCACAATGATATTCTGAGCCCTCTTGTCCATTGTGGCTAGAATTATCTCATCTTTTGTCATTTCAGAGAAGTCCTTAGGTGTTCTCTGATTTGCATCCAGGACTGAAACCTTCAATGGCACATATGGCCCTTCTTTAACTGTGATATATATTCTAGGGTCTGAGTCTTCTATAAATAGTCTCACCCTTTCCTTCCAGATGCCAAAAATTTCTTTTCTGCAAATGGGTAGCTTCATGGATCCAAGTTCCTTATGATTCTCTGTTGAACCCATGTTTCTTGATCTTCTTGATTTCACTTAATCTGCCAACAGGATTTACTCAGACAGTTATGTCCCTTTTTGAGTAACCTGGCTCGGATACCACTTGAAAGAAATTGTACCTAATCACCTAGAGGGGGGGTGAATAGGTGACTTAATCTTTTTAAAACTTTTTAGGCAGATTGCAGGTTATATCACAGATTTATAACTAATTCTACACAGCAGTCAATCAGCAATCACAGCAATCAAACAATCACACAGTGAACACACAAATTTATAGTGGTTCCCCAAGGTTTGGGTACATCCACTTTCCCCCTTCGTCTATCTAGTAGTGTACTAGATTCAGCCAAACTCCTCCACTATCTCAGATCCTCAGATCTTACACTCAGAACCTCAACCAGGTTCCTACAGCTCAGGCCCAAGGGCCTACAACTTAGCTTCTTCATAAACCCTACACTCAGCCACAACAGGCCTACACTCAGCCACAACAGGCCTACACTCAGAGAATTAGATCTCCTACACTCAGGCACACAGGCCCTACCACTCAGCCTTTATAATTACAGGCTTACAACTCAGATCTCTAAGGATCCTACAAGAAAATATAGAATACAAAATGTATACCTACAACTCAGAAATTGAGAGATGATTTTATAGGTTCTTGATGAGTTCTTGGAAGAACACTGCTGAGAACAATCACACTTGGCTTTTCTTCAAAGCTTCTTGAATATAGAACTCAATAGGATTGATTCTCTGCAGCTGATCTTCAATCACTGCAACTTAAGATTTAGAACTAGGTCTGAACCCTTCTTCACAGCTTGGTTCCAACGGCTATCTTCTTGGATGGAGCTCTCTCTCTCCAACAACTTAGATCTTCAGATCACTTCAACTGATTTGTGTTAATCTGTGTTCAATCTTTGTTCAAGTCATCTCTATCTATTGATAGTATAAGCCTATATATAGGCCTTCATGGTGACCGGCTGATCCGGTTCCTAACATCTTTCTGACAACTCTGACAGGTGCAGTAGACCGGCTGGAATGGCAGCTGTCAAGTCATCCAGTTAGTTCTTGAAATTTCTGTAACTGTCTGAAAGTGTCGAGACAGTCTGTCTTTAAGTGTCGACACTTATAGACCAAGTGTCGACACAAGTTGACTAAGTGTCGACACTAGCCTTCAAGGTGTCGACATAACTCCTTGTGTGGTAGAATTCACTTCGCGACACAGCTTCTTCATCATGTGTCGACACTGATAATGTGTGTCGACACAAGTCCTTGTTCTTCAGTACTTTGTTGAATTCTTGTAAGTGTCGACACACTCCTTTTTGTCGACACATCTTCATGTGTTGAACTTGTTCAGTGTCGACACTTCTTCTTGGTGTCGACACATGCCTTCAGTGTTGATACTTGCTGAATGTCGACACAGCTCCTTAGTGTCGACACATTCTTCTTGTGTTGAGAATTTAGCTGAGTGTCGACACATTCTGTTGTGTCGACACTTGTACTTATAATTTTGCTGAGCTTTGCTAAGTGTCGACACAGCTCCTTGTGTCGACACATTCTTCATATGTTGATTCTTCTGCTGAGTGTCGACACATTCTTTCTTGTGTCGACACTTTCTTCAAGTGTTGAACTTGTTCAGTGTCGACACTTCTTCTTGGTGTCGACACATTCTTCAAGTGTTGAGTCTTCTGTTATGTGTCGACACATTCCTCATGATGTCGACACTTATAATTAGACTCTGCTGAAATTTGCTGAGTGTCGACACAGCTTCCAAGTGTCGACACTTTCTGATGTAGACACAGTTCCTCTGGGTGTCGACACTGCTTCAAAGTGTCAACACAGCTTTACTGAACTTTTCTTCATATAGTGTCGACACAGCTCCTTGTGTCGACACTTTCTGTCTGGTGTCGACTCTGCATCCCTGGTGTCGACACAATTACTCCAAGTGTCGACACTGCTTGTCTGGGTGGCGACACAAGTCTTCTTAAGTGTCGACACTTTCCCTCTGGGTGTCGACACATGGACTTAGAATCTTTTCTGCTTTCCCTGCAAATACTTAACCTGCACAAATAAACTCAAAACACATCAAATATATTTTGATGTATATCATTGAATAGGGTGAGGCTTCTTCAAATCAGGTACATTTAAACCAATGTACCCAACAAAATTATCTCTCTCAGAAATCATTTATCTGAACATAATATCTTAAAGTCAGAAAACCTCAAACTCTCTGAGGAGTTGGAGTGCTGTAGTGAGCAGATAGCTTCACTGAAAAGTGAGCTATCTGAGGCCAAGAAGCTTGAATAATCCCTTAATGGGAGAAATATCAAGCTGATGGACATCACAAGCACAGTGAACTCCAGATTTAATAGTACACTGGGCTTGGGTGCTTCATCCAGCCAACCCATAGTTCTAACAACTCCAATCAAGTTCATTTCTTATAAAGGAAAGGGAGTTGTAGAGGTAGCTAGGAAAAATTCTGATCTGCCCAAGGAAACTAACTTCCAGCTGAAATCGTCGAACGGAGCTCGACGATCGCCGAATGCAGATCGACGATCTCAGGCAAAAACGTCGAACTCAGGTCGACGATCTCAAGTTCCTGAACTCTGCCATAGTCGACCGTCGAATGGATCTCGACGATCTGACCCAAGATCATCGAACGCAGCTCCATGATCGTCGAACAGAGATCATAGCTCTGGAAACTCTTTCAAGGGCAAATCAAAATCCAATCCTAGGGGTCCTTCATCCCAAATCTTTAACTCCTATACTGAATGGATTATACCTCCAAGGAGATATCATATTGAAGGATATAAGAGTCAACCTGGGATGTCTTTTATTTCAGAGTTTAAAGGTTATCAACCTAGGCCCAAGGTAAACTGGGTCAAAAACAAACGAATAATCTTATGTGCAGGTGAAGACATATCCAACATCAAACCAGTAATGGTACTTGGATAGTGGGTGCTCTAAGCACATGACAGGAAACAAGGACAACCTCACATCCTTTAGAGCCAAGCTTGGACCCAAAGTTATCTTTGGTGATTCAAACTTTGGACAAACTAAAGGATATGGTGCAGTCCAGATTGGATCAGTAACATTCAAGAAGGTAGCTTATGTGGAAGGACTAAAGCACAACTTGATAAGCATCAGTCAGCTATGTGATGAAGGCTACAAGGTGACCTTTAGCAAAGCATTATGTAAGATCAAGTCAGAGGACAACACAACTATGTTGACAGGTAAAAGGAAAGGTAATATCTATCTAGTAGATTTTCTTTCAACAGATGTAGATATTTGCCTGTTCAATTCTGTTTGTAGACCAAATATTTTATGGCATAAGAGACTAGGACACCTAAACCTTAGAACTATTGCTAGGCTATCCAAGGACAACCTTGTTAGAGGACTACCTTCTGGCCCATACAAGAAGGAAGGACTCTGCAGGGCTTGTCAATTAGGCAAGCAAACTAAAAATAGTTTTATGTCACTTAATAAGAGTGATTCACCTAGGATATTGTATCTGTTACACATGGATCTTTTTGGACCCATCACAGTACAAAACCTAGGAGGGAAATCTTACACTTTAGTAGTTGTAGATGACTTCTCTAGATTAACTTGGGTGTTCTTTCTAAGGAAGAAGTCTGATAACTTTAAGTGTCTCACAGAGTTTCTCAAATGTATACAGATTGAGTTCAATACTCACATTACCCTGATCAGAAGTGATCATGGGACAGAGTTTGATTCTCTTCTTATGCAAGAGTTCTGTCAGAGTGAAGGGATCAGGTATACTTTCTCAGCTCCTAGAACTCCTCAACAAAATGGGGTAGCTGAAAGGAAAAATAGAACCCTTATTGAATCTGCCACTGCATTGTTGTCAGATGCTCACCTTCCTCTATCCTTTTGGGCAGAGGCAGTGAACACCTCCAACTATGTGTTGAATAGAAGTTTGATACATAAACTAAAGGGAAAGACTCCCTATGAATTACTCAAAGGGAAGAAACCTAAAGTTGATTATTTTAGAGTCTTTGGTTGTATTTTCTATATACACAATAATGACAAGAAATATTTAGCAAAATTTCAAGCTAAAGCTGATGAAGGAGTGTTTCTGGGATACTCCATGATCAGTAAGGCTTATAGGGTCTATAATAATTCATCTCTAAAAATTGAGGAATCTGTTCATATATCATTTGATGAATCTAGCATGTCTTTTAAGGAGAAGATCACTTCTACCATAGAACCTTTGCAGGAACATTCTCTTGTTGAAGACTTGAACAAGTTACAGGTTACTCAAAATGATGAAAGTAGTGAAGATGAAGAAAGTATTCAACACATTGAAGAGAAACAACCTGAAGAGCCAGTTGTTGTACCATAAGAGGAAACAACAACACAGGTTGGTGAACAATCAACACCCCCTGTTGATTTAGTAACATCAAAAGATCATCCAATTTCCCAAATAATTGGAGACATCTCAGCTGGTGTGCAAACCAGAAATCAGGTCAACCAAAACCTGTTGCACACCTGCTTCCTATCTCAAATTGAACCTCAGTCCATTCAAGATGCAGAGCAAGATCCACACTGGATCATTATAATGCAAGAAGAGTTGCATCAATTTGAATGGAACAAAGTGTGGGAACTAGTGCCAAAGCCTAAGGATCACTCCATTGTTGGAACAAAGTGGATGTTCAGAAACAAACTGGATGATCAAGGAGTAATTGTAAGGAACAAGGCAAGACTAGTTGCTCAAGGATATTCTCAAGAAGAAAGAATAGACTATGACCAGACTTTTGCACCAGTTGCAAGATTGGAAGCCATCAGAATCTTTTTAGCTTATGCAGCACATAAAGGATTCAAGGTATATCAGATGGATGTCAAAAGTGCATTTCTAAATGGAGACATCAAAGAAGAAGTATATGTCAGACAACCTCCAGGTTTTATCTCTTCAACTTATCCTGATTATGTTTTTAAGTTGAACAAAGCATTATATGATCTCAAGCAAGCTCCTAGAGCATGGTATGAGACCCTAGCATGTTTCCTTTTGGAAAATGGATTTATAAGGGGTAGAGTAGACCAAACTCTTTTCATTAGAACCCATAAGTCTTATACCCTACTAGTACAGATCTATGTAGATGATATTATTTTTGGTTATACTGACTCAAAATTGTACAGAAGGTTTTCCAACCTAATGCATTCAAAATTTGAAATGAGTAGCATGGGTGAGCTATCCTTCTTCCTAGGATTGCAAGTCAAACAGCATGTTGAAGGCATCTTTATTTCTCAAACCAAGTTTGCAAATGAATTGGTTAAGAAATTTGGCATGTCTGAAGCATCTTGTATGAAAATATATATGCCTACTAATGCTGTATTGGATGCTGATGAACATGGGAAACCTGTTGATCAGACAACATATAGAGCAATGATTGGCTCTTTACTGTACCTTATAGCTAGTAGACCAGATATAATGTTTGCTACATGTATATGTGCTAGGTTCCAAGTAAGCCCTAGAGAGTCACACCTAACACTAGTAAAGAAGATTCTCAGGTATGTTAAGAGTTGTCCAAATCTTGGTCTCTGGTATGCAAAAGATTCAGCATTTGATTTAACTGGATTTTCTGATGCTGATTATGCTAAATGTAGAATTGACAGAAAAAGCACCAGTGGAACTTGTCAGTTCCTTGGTGACAGACTTGTCTCTTAGTTTTGTAAGAAACAAACTTCTGTGTCAACTTCAACTGCTGAAGCTGAATATATGGCTGCAGGCAGTTGTTGTTCACAAATCTTGTGTATTCAAAACCAACTCCTAGACTATGGCTACAACTTAGAGAAGTCTAAAATCTTTTGTGATAACACCAGTGCTATTTCTATAGCTCAAAATCCAGTCCTCCATAGTAGGACAAAACACAAAGAGATTAGGCATCACTTCTTAAGGGATAATGTTGAAAAGAATAAAATTGAACTGCAATATATCCCAACTGACTTACAAAGGGGAGATATTTTCACCAAGCCCTTGGATGAAAAGAAACACACCTTCTACCTAAATCAGTTAGGAATGTTAGATGGAGAAAGTCTTAAATAATATCCAAGTTTTTAAAAGTTTAAAAATTGACCATGACTAGGCAAACATCTTGATTTTTCTTAGTGTCTAGAGTGTCTTTCTGGTCTCTGAACTGCGCTCGACGATTTTCGCCCAGATCGTCGAACGGAGATCGACGATTTCTGAAATCGTCGACCTGAGTTCAGCGTTTCTCAAATAGTATGAACTATCTCTTCCGGTCAGCGATCGTCGAACAGTGCTCGACAATTTTGTTCTCTGAACGATCGTCGAACAGAGCTCAACGCTCTCCAATATCGTCGAACGGAGATCGACGATATTGCAGACTCTTCAGATTCCTTTAGGAGCCCCGATCGTCGAACTGAGTTCAAAGATCTTTCCATTTCTGTGTCGAACCCTAATATAAAATTCATTTCTCGTCGTCGTTCTCCTTTTGCGCTTTCTATTTCTCTACAAACACCTTCTTTCCCTCCAAACATTTCAGCACTTGGTCGTTTTGTTTGTTGATTCTTTGCAGGTAACTATGGCCGTTTCTGTTGCTGTTCTCGCTGCCATGAAATTTGATGTCGGCTTTGACATTGACATGGAGTCCTTCAGTACAACAGATCAGGTTTTCCAGGACATCTTGGAGTTGTTTAAAGAGCAGAAACTTGCTATAATCATGACCACCAGGATTAAACTTGCTGCTGATGAAATTAAAGAGTGGATCTACACTGCCCACAATCAGGATCAAAACACAATCGTTGGATCAATTTTTGGCACACAGGTACCCTTGATCCCAGCAATTCTGACAGAAGTTTTTGAGTTAAGTACTGGTGGAGACTCTGCTGATTTATCTGGAGAAGAATATGCTGACTTGCTTGCAAGAATGGGTCATTCTGAGGCTAACCCTAGCAAGCTGTTGAAGAAGAATCTATCTATGGAATATAGATTCCTGGCTGATGTGGTTGGGAAAGTTCTGTTGGCTAAGCACTCTGCCCATGATACCATTTCTAGGTATCAGCTCTGCTTAATGGGAGCCATAGTGGACAAGAAGAATCTGAACTGGGGAGAGGTCTTCTTTGACCTAACCAAAAAGAAAATTAATAAGAGTTTTGTAAATTTTGGGAGGATTTTAGGCCTTTTTCTGCAGAACAAATGCCCTGCATTGCTAGTATCTTCTGGGATACACATTAATGCTTCCAAGAGACTGTCTTGTGCCCTTTTTGGTAAATGGGACAGGAAGATCACCAAGCCCAGCAGGCCCTCTTCTAGCACACCTTCAGGCACAACGACTGCCATAGTCACTTCCCCTCAGGTCTCTGCCCCTGCAGATGACCTGCCTGCTGCTGCCTCTCCTCCTCCTCCTCCAATTCCATCTCTTCCAACTCCATCCACCATTCAAACTCCATCCACTATCATCATCTCCAGCCCTTCTCCAACATCTATACCATCTCCAATCCCTACTCTACCAACAATAAAAGAACCATTCCATCCATTATACTCCTACTCTCAACCAGACTCTGCCACATCACCCTCCATTCCCTCATTCAATCTCATTGATGATTCCTTCATGGATGACTCACCATCCTCACCTCCTGAGCTACCCTCATCATCAACCTCTTACCAAGACCTTCTATAAGATATCATTGATCAACCCACCTTCACACCATCTATCTCCATCCCACTGTCCTCCATCACCACTTTACCCACAACTCAACCATCTCTTCCCCAATACACTAGCTCTCCTCTACCATCACCAATAGCTCCACCTCGATCCTCTACCTCTACTCCAGTCACTGCTGAGCAAGTAGATCTTCCAGCCCTTGCTGACAGGATATATGAATTGCTAGCCCCCAGGCTATCTCTTCTTTTGGAGACCTCCTTGGCTCCATTACTCCATTCAGTGGCAGCTCTTTCTGTCAGGCTCTCCTCCTTATTCCCTCAGACAGCCCCTTCAGCAGTGTGCCTTGATCCAGCTCTGTCTGAATCTAGGCAGGGGGAGATGCCCTATGAAGTGAGCTTGTCTGCTGTGTCTGCTGTTTCTTCAGCTTTTGTTGCTGCTGCTGCTGCTGTTCTTCCTCAAGCTCTAGTTCCCCTTCCAGTTGCAGTCTTTCCAGTGGACATCAGGTCCTTTCTCTCTGAGTTTGATTCAATATATTTCAGTTGTCTGCCAGAGAAAGCTTATTTTCCAGAGAGAGTTGCTATCCAGCCCCCAGATGATCTCTCCAAGGCCCTTGTGCCCTTCTCATGCTGTGATACCAGCATTATAACTTCCTTTGTTAATTCAGTATATGCTGCTGCTACTCCTGCTGAAAGCAGTGTTGCTGTTTCTGATGTTGCTGCCCCTCCTGCTGCTGAAAATTTTGTTGATATTATTGCTGCTACTACTGATGAGTCAGTTTCTAAGGATATCCATATGACAGAGGCACATGATTTTGAGCCTTCTGTATTTTCTGATGATATTCCTACTGCTGATATTGTTGTTTCTGAAAGTGAAACTGTTGCTGCACCAACTGCTAATGTTATTACTGTTGCCAAAACTTCAGTATCTGCTCCTGTTACTGCTGCTTCAATCTCTGCTACTGCTTCAACTTCAACTACTACAAGTGTTGTATCTACTGCTGCTCCAATCTCTGCTGCTTCATCTGCTTCAACCCAGCTCAAGAAAGAATTGATGAAAAAGATTGATACTATTTATGATGAGCAAAGCTCTGAAAGTGATGAATTTAAGACTGATTCTGATGACTCCTCTGCCACTATTGCCAGGAAGAGAAAGGCGAGGAGCAAAGCCATGAAGAGAGTACCTCCAGCCAAGGTCAAGGACAACAATGACATTCCATATTATATTCTTCATGACTGCCCCATAACTGAGCACTGGATGCAGTATTCATAGAATCAACTCAAAGCCATGAAGAAAAAGAGGAAATATGAAAAAGGCTCTTCTCAATTCCAACATCCTCATCCTCCTCCACCACCTCCTCCTGATGTAGGTGCAGGTGGAAGTTCAGCTGCTCAACCCTCTACCAAAAGCCAAACTCCCTATCAGCCACATGCAAAATCCTATCATAGGGGAAGCCAGTCCAGGGGTTCTCAATCCAGAAGAGGTAACTACAGAGGAAATCAAAGAGAATTCCAGGTTTATTCTAAAGGATATTCAAGGCAACATCCCTACTCCAGGGAAGGACAAATCTCATCTGACACAACCTCTGGTCCTTTTCCCTATAAACTGAAGGAAGTAGTTTCATCTAGGCCTCCTCAGGATAATCCATCAAATAGATATGAGCCACCAGTGCCATTTGAAGATCCTGAGAACAATCCAACTGCTTGGACTGCAAGGATGAAAGAGCTTGCTACACTGGACTAGATTAAGAAAGCTAGAGAGCAAGGCAGAGACTCCTCCAACATCACTAAAATGTCTGAACAGAGAAAGAAAGAGTTGGAAAGATATGCTTCAAGTAAATTCTTTGATTCTGATAGATACATGGAGCTGCATCCTGAAGCTGTAGTTCCAAGGCCCAAACAGCAAACCTCTTTAGGTGCAGCAGATGATACAAGATCAAAGAAGGAAGCCCTCAACCCCAATAGAGAAATCAAACTTATAAAGGGCAAGGAGAAGAAATGACTATGTAAGGTGACAATCATCTTGACTTCTGATTATTATCTGGGATGATATATATCTGTGGTTCTGCACTGTCAAGCTTATTGCTTTTCTGTTTTGTTGTTGTGTATGTTGTTATTTAATTTTTCGAAATTTTGTAAATAATAATCCTAACCCAAATAGGGGGAGATTATTGGAACACCCTATTACTAATTTGGGTCAGGATCACTATGTCTCTAGGAAACCAGTTTTTGACCTCCTGTATAGATCTAAAGGTCAACTAGAATTGAGTCTAAGGGTTAGAAGCCTAGGTTTGAAAGCTGCCCTCAAGACCAAGAATTTTTCATTTTGAGACTAAGTCATATCGTCGAGCTCAGCACGACGATTCGTCGAACTCCAATCGACGATCGTCTAGCTCAACTTCGATAGATCGTCGAACTCCATTCGACGATCGCTGAGCTCAACTTCCACAAATCGTCGAACTCCACTCGACGATCTGCGAGCTCAGTTCGACGATCTTGACTCAGTATTGGATCTCTATCTCTGAGCTCAGGTCGACGATCTTTGAGCTCAGATCGACGATATTTTTGTTGCTGTATAAGTCCATATCGCTGAGCTCAGTTCGATGATAGCAGAGCTCAGTTCGACGTTTTCTGATGTGTTAAAGGATTTTTCAAGATTCAAATTCAGATCAGTTAAGAAGTTATTCAGCAATTAATTCAGAATATTTTCTAGCCGTTTTCATTTATTCTGGACCAAGTTTCAAGGGATTATTAAAGAATGTTTCTTTGGACTTTCCTCCAGAAGACATTTGCAATTAAGAATGCAATTAATGCAGGCCAACTGCTATTCTTGACAGAGGATGTTTTTCTATTCTATACCAGAGAATAAAAGACAAGAGTTTTTGAATCTCTCAATCACTGAACACTCAGAACACAGACAAGAAGAAGAAAAACAAAATATTCTCTGTCTCAAAGGATTCTCTCTAGAACACACATCCAAGGAGATCAAACTTTCTGAAATCTTCTGATCTCTCTTGTCTCAAGTGTTCAAGGCCAACATCTTTCAAGACTCCAGACACCTAACATTTCAGCTGTTGCAGAAATCATCATTTGCTGGAGATCAACTTCTGAAGGCCTATCACCCTACAGCAAAGCTTCTTTTCCTGAACATCTCAAGGACTCAGGGGGAGCTTTGACACCATCAAATCCACATAGTCTTCTCAGCTGCTTTGATAAAGAGAAGACTTCCATAAATCTCTCATCCCCATCTCTGTAAAGGGTTTCTCAAACTCCCTCCAAAAGTTTGAGTTTGGTTTTTGAGCACCTTGTCAAAAGCTCATTGGTGGCAAGACACCTGATCAAAAAATCTGATTTGGTTTTTGAGCACCTTATCAAAAGCTCATTGGTGCCCATGACACATGATCAACTCATCCTGCAGTGGATTCCTACCTAGGGTGGTAGAAGAGTGGATGTACCCAAGTTTAGGGGAACCACTATAGCTCCTTGTGTCATCTGGATTGCTTGTCTTTATCTTTTGTTTCTGACTGTGATTGTTCTGTGATTATTTTGTGATTAGTTTAGATCTGTGATTAATTTCTGTTGTAGGTTATTTTGTGATTAGATTTAATAGCTGCTTCCCTTTTCACTCAGATTACAACAATTGTTATAAAAAGTTTTCAAGCACCATATACTCTATTCACCCCCTCTAGAGTATATCAGATCTAGCTGCACTTTCAACATCCACATTCCCCCTTCTCCAATCTAGCAGTATACTAGATTCGGCCTAACTCCCTTCTTCCTTCTCAGATCCTCATATCATACACCTCAGAACCCAGAAAGGTTCCTACAGCTCAGACTTGAGAAAGTCCTACAACTCAGAGTGAGTCCACACTCCTACAACTCAGGCAATTAAGCCTTACCTCAGCATCTTCGACCAGGCTTAGTACTCAGAGAGATAACTACCCTACCTCAGGCACTCAGCCCTACCCCAGCCTTTATAAACTTAGGCTTACAACTCAGAGAGATAACACTCCTACACTCAGATCTATAAAAGATCCTACAGATAATATTGATTATAAAAAGAACAATTTCTTCACCCAGGTAGAGAGATAATAAGGATGAAGATTTCTTGATCAGTTTTTGATAGACCTGACTGATTAAGAATCAACCTGTCTTAGCTTCTTCAAAGCTTCTTGAATTTGAACAAAGTAGGATTGATCTTCTTGTGAAGTTGGAGATGATCCTCAATCCAGCTTCCTTCTTGTTTTCAAAAATTTGATATGAAATATTCTTACAAACTTGTTCAGAATCTGCCTTTCTTCTTGGATCTCTCCCTGATCCCTTATCTACTTTTCTATTCTTTATATTCTTCTCAATGTCTTATCTCTCTTCAGATTCACTTTGTTGATGATAGAGCAGGTCTTTATATAGATCCATCTGAGGTTACCAGCTCATTCGGTTCATAATGGCCTTCTGACAGCTCTGATAGATGCAACTACTTTGTTATTTATGACAACTGTCAAGTCTTCAGTCTTGACAACTGATACTTCATTGTACTCTATCTTCAGCAGAAAGGTGTCGAGACGATACTTCAAATGTGTCGACACAAATAGACCATGTGTCGACACAATCCTTGGTGATGTCGACACAGCTCACATAAAGTCGACATAGCTCTTCTTTATCTTATTGACACAACTTCTGTGGAATGTGTCGACACAAGTCCTGTGTGGCGATATAATAACTTCTATTCTCGACAATGTTGGTGTTGACAGAATTCTGGTATGTGTCGACAAAAGTCCTGTGTCGACACAATAACGTCTAGTCTCGACATAGTTGGTGTCGACAGAAATTCTGGTGTGTGTCGACACAAGTTCTGTAACGTCCCGAATCGCTCTAGGCCCCTAGTGTGTGAGTTTTTTGAGTCAGGAGGGTTGACTCAAGGCCTGAGGAGTGCAGGGAATTGGGCTGCACTTGTGGAGAAGGGGAGAAATCAGTGCAGAGTGACAGGGGTAGGTGACACGGGTAGTGACACGGGCGTGTCACTACCCGTGTGCGTCGAGTTCCACTCGACAAGCTGTGTCGAGACTGACGAGTTGTGTCGACACAAAGTGACACGGGTAGTGACACGGCCGTGTCCCTACCCGTGTGCGTCGAGATGATCTCGACGAGGCGTGTCGAGATCGTCGAGAATCGTCGAGACCAAGTGACACGGGTAGTGACACGGCCGTGTCCCTACCCGTGTGCGTCGAGATGATCTCGACGAAGCGTGTCGAGATCGTCGAGAGTCGTCGAGATCGTCGATCGGGGTCGACACTCAGTGACACGGGTAGTGACACGGGCGTGTCCCTACCCGTGTGCGTCGAGTTGAGCTCGACGAGAAGTGTCGAGATGTAACTGAAGATGCACACGGCCAATGACACGGCCAGGCACACGGCCGTGTCATGTGAACACGGGTAGGGACACGGGCGTGTCCCGACCCGTGTCAAACATTGAACCGACATGAAAACCGCCACGGCCGTTTCGCGGAAGCAGGACACGGGTACGGACACGGCCGTGTCCCTACCCGTGTCACATTTTGCATATAAGGGGCAGAGAAACCCTAGCCGTTTTTCACTCTCATTTCCTTCCCCTATTTCCTGTGAGAGCTCCTGGTGAGAGGAAAACTGCAGGAGCAAGTTTTACCGAAGGAGATCCGCCATCGCCGCGAAAGAGAAGATGCCGCCAAGGAGAACTACGCGATCCATGGCCGGAAATGGTGGTACCGCTGGAGTCAATGTGAGTCTCCTAACCTCTCCCTTGGTGCTAGATCTATAGTTATGCCTTAGGAGAGACATCGACTCAAGAGAGTCTTGATGGAGAGGAGAAGATCTCTAGGTTAGGCCATGTTAGAACTTGTGTTCTAGACTTTAGATCTCTTCAACCCTTCCCCTTTTCTTCAATATGACGATGGGTGGATGGTCTCATGAGGAGTTTATGGCCTTTGAGGTTGAATAAGGGAGGAGAATATTTCTGGAAAATTTAGGGACGATCGCCTTGAGGAGGAAGACGAACCGATGCCGTTCATTTTCCTTTAAGATGCGCGCAGAATCTGTATTCTGCGCGCAGCGATCTTCTAGGCCATTTTCATGTAGGATATGGGCAGATCTGGGCTTTTGGCTAAACACGAAAGTTGTAGCCCTTGGAAATACCTTTCCAACGAGTGGTTTCACGACTTCAGGTGATGTCTGTGGCCCCGGGAAAACCTAATCGAGTTTGCTGTCCGGCAATTCCTGTACACAGAAATCGTGTTCTGTGCGCAGCGAACTTCGAAGCCGATTTCGAGTAAGTTATTGTCAGATCTGGGTTGTGACCTGAATATGAAAGTTGTAGATCATGCAAAGATCTTTCCATCGAGGGGTTACACCACTTCACCGGATTCCTGTAGCCTCGGGAATCTCCGGTTGAAGTTGCTGTCCAGACTATTCCTGCACTTAAAAATCTGGGTTTATAACATTTGGATTTGGATTCGGAGAAACTAATATTACAGGTAACCCTGAGGCTTGGATAAACTCTTATGAATAATTAATTCAGTTGCATAAATGATGAAGATTATTAATTGTAAGATAGTATACTTGAATGATTTGACTTGTTAGAAGTTAGTAGATTCTTGTACATGTGCATCTTGATATATTGTGTTGAAATCACCTGATATGACATATAGAAGGATAACTCATGGCCATGTGAATGTTGAATAGTGGATTGAATTTGGTAGTCCAATACTTAGAGCGTCGCCTTCCTATGGGTAGTATTGTGTAAGTTTGTAAGTGCGGTGTTGACCGCCACTTGTGTTGGTTGTGTTGAGATAAGGTGTGGATGGATGGTAGGGCTGTGTCCTCGTGCTCATTCCGAGGCCCCTTCCATGATATGTTGATGTGGAATTTGCATGTGGTGTGAGTCGACACGCGGTGTCGTAATCCCGTGTTAAGGATAGTGTGGCAGGTCTACGGGCTCGCCAGTCGTCACACCGACGGGAGTTGACAGTTAGACTTGGTCGGTTTGGGCTGTGTCCTCGGTGTTCACGTCCCGAGGCCCCTCCGACCATGTGAACGGTTAGGCTGTGCCCTCGTGCTTTCTTCTGAGGCCCCTTCCGGGTCACGCAAGGCCAGTTCGGGCTGTGTTCTTGGTGCACATCTACCCAAGACCCTGCTGGGCCATAGTACGCATGGGCTCCGCTGTTGTGTTCTTAGCGTTGAGGCGTACGGAGGCCTAGGTGAAGTAGTGTGATACCCGCCTAGTAGTAGAAGTGCCCGTTCTACTGTCACCTCCTGGCCACGGCGGCTGATGCCTGAGAGGTTAGCTACCTGCTCGAAAAGTGGGAACTACAGTCTGTGTCGACATAGCAATTGCATGGGTGTGCATGGGTGAGTCATTGAATAGCATTCATAGCATTTCATATCATTGCACAACAAGATCCTCATCATATAAGTTTGTATGGGCACTCTTATACGATGAGTTACTTTTATGTAACCCGATCCTTAACTTATAAGTTTGTATGGGCATTCTTATAAGTTAAGTTATTTTCCTGCTGTTACTTATACTTGCTAGTTTGCTTGTAGCTCTTATATAAATGCTGATAGTGATACTGTTTATCTTACTTTACTGCCACCTGTTTGTACCTGTCATACACTTATATATATTGTACCCTTGTTTCTCTTTCTCCGCCCGGTGCCGAGGAGTCGCCGGGGGAGCGGATGTGAAACCACTTAGTCGTTTCGACTAACGGTTGCTACGTCTTCCTTTTTAGGAGGTCACGCCGCAGGTAGAGCAGCCGCAGACTACGCAGCAGGACAGCCAGGCCAGGACGACAGGGCCTGATGTGACGGTGTCGTCGATACCGTCAGTGACTGATGTTAGTATTTGATTACTCTGATGTAGCCCGTTTGGGCAAAGATTAGCTGTACTCTGATATTTTGTAGAAGCATGTTTAGCTTCTCATTATTGATTTATTTGGACATTATAACTTAGTGTGGATTTTGACTTCTCCTGTTTATTTATTTGGTTGGGTTGGCATGTTATATTGATATGGTTGTAGCCGGCGGAATAGGCGTCTTGTGGTACAGGTTAGCCCGTGTGCTAATACTACCGCAAGGCGGCTGTTCCGGGCATAAGACTCCCTCTTCGTGCCGTGTTTTGGGATCCGGGGAGGGGGAGTCTTACAAATGGTATCAGTTTGCCACGATTCTCAACTAAGAAGTCATTCAACAATGGTGCCACCCCCGTTTGGTTAGTCAGTTTGGGGACAAACTGACTTAGCGGAAGCAGTGGTGTGCCCATATGTAATTCACATTAAGTTTGTCCAACTTTGACCTTAAGTTTAGCCAACCTGACCACAAATTTGTCGTGTACGTGTAGGTTCAACTGCATGTTGAGCCGATGGGGGGTACTCCTACCCCTCCCATACCCACTCAGTTCCAACAGTCTGAGTTGGGGCAAACGCTTACCGCCATTCTTGATGCTTTTAAGGCACAGCAGGCTCCGGTGCAACAACAAGCCCCGAGCTCCAACTGGCTGAGCACCTTCCGGGCTCTCTCCCCTCCCGTCTACCTTGGGACGGAGTCAGCCGTACGTACAGAGGAATGGCTAGACACGATAGAAGAGTTGCTGGCTGGTATCCGTTGCCCGGCCAACATGGCAGTGACATTGGCAGTGTCCGTCTTGGACTTACATGCGAAGAGGTGGTGGAAGTCCCTCATGGGCTCTACCTTCCAAGGCCGGATCTACACAGAGATAAGTTGGAGTGAATTCTCGGGTGTTTTCTTGGAGCACTTTATCCCTAAATCGGCCCGAGATGAGCTTGAGCAGAGGTTCCTTCTACTAAAGCAGGGATCAAAGTCGGTTACAGAATACCAACGGGAATTCCAGCATCTCGCAAGGTTTGCAGACTCTTATGAGTTGGATGACAGAGGTTATGCCAAGCGCTTCTATAAAGGGCTGCGAGATCCCCTAAGGCAGTCCCTTTTGTTTATAGCGGATGGTAGCTTGGCGGAGATCATTGATATGGCAAAAAGATTGGAAGCGGACCACATGGGATGTAGTAAGAGGCCTGCGGAGGACGTGATGGAAGCCGGCCCAAGTAATAGAAGGAGACGGGACTTCAGAGGAGGAAGAGGTTATCAAAGAGGTGGAGGGCGTGTCCACCGAAACTATAGGGTGGAGCATCCAGTTCCGCAGCCGCCTGCGTTGCCTCCACCCCCACAGCCTCAGCGATTTCAACAACCTGAAGGGCGTCGTGGTCTGGTGTGCTTCGAATGCAACCAGCCGGGCCACATCCGACGTTTTTGCCCGCAGCTATATGGGAACGTCCCTCCTGCTCTCCCTCCTGCTCTCCCTCCACCAGCTCCACGAGGTCGGGGATATATGCGTGGTCGAGGACGAGGACCACCAAGAGGAAACCCCGGACCGGTCCGGGATCAGGTGTACGCGCTTGACATGGCACAGGAACGGAACCCACAAGACGTGATTGCAGGTATGATTTAATTAGTTTACATATTTGCATGGTTTAACATGAATTGATTAGAACTTATTAGACACTAGCAATAAGTTTTGGTCGTTGGCACTTAGGCACCGTGATTATTGGCGAGAAGACGACCTATGCGCTGTTCGATACCGGTGCCTCACACTCTTTTGTGTCCGAGGATTTCATAAAAGACGTGGGGGATGTTCAGTACTTCACGGGAATAGCCCGACGTGTACGCCTTCCGGATGGCTCGGAGATGATCGCGACCGCCAAGTGCGAGTTAGAGTTATTTATTGATGGGAAGGCCTTTGATACATCGGCCACGGTTTTGAGAATGTCGGAGTTCGACATCATTTTGGGCATGTCATGGCTGGATTGGCACTTCACGAGGATCGACTGCGCGGAGAAGCGGATCTATTTGAGACATGGAGACTCTGACGTCATCTTCCAAGGTATTGGCTTCGCGCCCCGCATGATGTTATCTTCCGTCCAAGTTGTAAAAGCTCATATGAAGGGGGACGAGGTCTTCATGATCTGGTTCGAGTTGAAGGAGGAAGCGTTGGAGTTAAAGGATGTACGGGTAGTGCGGGATTTTCCTGAGGTATTTCCTGAGAAGCTACCAGGATTACCTCCGCATAGAGAGGTTGACTTCCAGATTAATCTAGTACCAGGTGCCAAGCCTGTATCTAAGGCTCCGTACAGAATGGCCCCGAAAGAACTCGCGGAGTTTAGAGTTCAGTTACAAGAACTAGTAGATTCAGGGTTCGTTCGCCCCAGTTCATCACCATGGGGTGCCCCTGTGCTGTTCGTAAAGAAGAAGGATGGAACCCTGCGATTGTGCATAGATTATCGGGAACTCAATCGATTAACGGTGCGGAACACTTATCCGCTACCTCGGATCGACGAGTTGTTCGATCAATTAGTGGGAGCACACTGGTTCTCTAAACTAGACTTGCGCTCTGGATACTATCAGTTGAGGATACAAGAGGGGGATATTCAGAAAACAGCCTTCAGTTCGAGATATGGTTTGTATGAGTTCACAGTGATGCCGTTTGGGCTCACAAATGCACCTTCGGCCTTCATGAGCCTGATGAACAAGGTGTTTGAACCATATCTGGACATCTTCGTCATTGTTTTCATCGACGACATCTTGGTCTACTCAAAGACGGAGGAGGAGCACGTCGAGCACCTGACCTTGGTTTTGAAAAAATTGAAGGAGCACGCCTTGTATGCCAAGTTTAGCAAATGTGAATTCTGGCTTAAGGAGGTTGCCTTCTTGGGGCATGTGATCAGTGGAGCAGGATTAGCTGTGGATCCAGCTAAGGTGCGGGCCGTGAAGGAGTGGTCGCCCTTGAAGTCGGCGGCCGATGTACGAAGCTTTCTTGGACTTGCTGGCTACTACCGCAAGTTCGTGAAAGGATTTTCCAAGATTGCCCTTCCTCTTACCTCCTTGACGAAGAAGGGTGTGCCATTTGAGTGGACACCTCAATGTGAAGCAACATTTCAAGAGTTGAAGGATAGGCTTACCTCCGCCCCCATCCTTGCACTTCCGTCGTGGAAGGAAGGATTTCAGGTTTACACGGACGCATCATACCAAGGGATGGGAGCGGTGCTGATGCAGCACGGGCATGTGATCGCTTATGCTTCAAGGCAGTTAAAGAAACATGAAATCAATTACCCGGTTCATGATTTGGAGTTGGGAGCAGTGGTGTTCGCTTTGAAGGTCTGGAGGCATTATTTATATGGCGTCCACTGCGAGATCTTTTCCGATCATAAAAACTTGAAGTATGTTCACACTCAGAAGGAGTTGAACCTGAGACAACGGCAGTGGTTGGAATTCCTATGCGACTATGAGTTCACCCTGAACTACCACCCCGGGAAAGCGAACTCGGTAGCCGATGCCTTGAGTAGAAAAGCACCAGGCTCTAGCCCAGAGTCTCGGCTGATGAGTATGGAGTTGGCTCGGATGATCGAGGAGATGGAAATTACTCTAGTATTCAAGGCTCCTTCGGCAGGGTATGCGGAGTATTTGGCCAACATGAGCATAGTTTGTGATATCCGAGACCGGATTCGGGTGGAGCAAGGAATAGATGCGGCCTTGGCCCCAGCAATCAAGGCAATTGAAGATGGGGCCACCGATGAGTACACACTAAAAGACGGCCTCGTTTATCTTCGAGGCCGACTTTATATTCGCAATGGCGGCAAAATTCGGGAGGATATATTGAGAGAGGCGCATTCCTCTCAATATTCAGTGCACCCGGGTATTGCTAAGATGTACGCCGGACTGCGGAAGACCATGTGTTGGCCGGGAATGAAGAAGGATGTTCGCTACTATGTTACACATTGCGAAGCTTGCCAAAGGGTGAAGGCTGAATGCAGGAGTCCCGGTGGTTTGTTGCAGTCTTTGCCAATTCCCGAATGGAAGTTTGAGGATATCTCCATGGACTTTGTCCATGGGCTACCTCGCTCACGCTCCGGGAATGATTCGGTGTGGGTTATTGTGGATCGACTGACAAAGGTGGCCCGGTTCATTCCAATGAAGAAGGAAGCACACGTGGATGTTTTGGTACGCCTTTTTGTGGAGCAATTTGTACGGTATCATGGCGTGCCCAAGACAATAGTTTCAGATCGGGATGGTCGGTTTACATCCAATGAGTGGAAGGCGGTACAGGCGTATTTGGGCTCACGCCTAACCTTTAGTACCGCATTTCATCCTCAGACTGACGGACAGTCAGAGCGGACCATCAGAACGCTGGAGGATTTGTTGAGGTTATGTGTGTTGGATAGAGGAGAGCCGTGGGAAAGACTCTTGCCCCTGGTGGAATTCTCCTACAATAATAGTCATCAAGCGAGCATCGGTATGGCGCCCCATGAAGCCCTTTACGGAAGAAGGTGCAGGACACCCTTGTCTTGGGTGCAAGATGAAGATCCGAAGGCATTGGGAAACGAATACATAGATGATACTGATGCGGCGGTCAGATTGATAAGAGACCGCATGTTGGAGGCTCAAAGTCGACAGGCAAAATATTACAATAAAAAGCACCGGATGGTGGAGTTCCAAGTGGGCGAAAAAGTGTTCCTTAAGATTCGGCCGATGCATGGAGTGTCGCGGGTGCGGGGAGTGAAAAAGCTCAGCCCAAGGTATGTTGGGCCTTATACTATATTGGAAAGAATTGGCCCGTTGGCCTATCGGTTGGGGTTACCACCGGAACTAGAAAATCTTCACGACGTGTTCCATGTATCGTCGCTTCGAAAAGTACTATTGCGGCCCGACCAATTTATTCCCACTACTGATGGTGCGGTGGCGTCAGATAGGTCTGTGCGACTAGAGCCGGTACGGATTGTTGACAGCGAGACAAGAACATTGCGCCGCAAAAGTGTCCCCTTAGTGAAGGTGCTATGGTTGAATCATGGGAAGGAGGAGTACACCTGAGAGCCAATGGATTTGATGCAGCAACGCTACCTGGAGTTGTTTGCCCAAGGTAATCTTATTTAAAAACATATGATAAACTTCCTGTTAAGTTTTTCTCCAAACAGCCTAAGCCTGATTTCGGGAACGAAATCTTTTATTTTGTTTATAGGATTTGTAACGTCCCGAATCGCTCTAGGCCCCTAGTGTGTGAGTTTTTTGAGTCAGGAGGGTTGACTCAAGGCCTGAGGAGTGCAGGGAATTGGGCTGCACTTGTGGAGAAGGGGAGAAATCAGTGCAGAGTGACAGGGGTATGTGACACGGGTAGTGACACGGGCGTGTCACTACCCGTGTGCGTCGAGTTCCACTCGACAAGCCGTGTCGAGACTGACGAGTTGTGTCGACACAAAGTGACACGGGTAGTGACACGGCCGTGTCCCTACCCGTGTGCGTCGAGATGATCTCGATGAGGCGTGTCGAGATCGTCGAGAATCGTCGAGACCAAGTGACACGGGTAGTGACACGGCCGTGTCCCTACCCGTGTGCGTCGAGATGATCTCGACGAGGCGTGTCGAGATCGTCGAGAGTCGTCGAGATCGTCGATCGGGGTCGACACTCAGTGACACGGGTAGTGACACGGGCGTGTCCCTACCCATGTGCGTCGAGTTGAGCTCGACGAGAAGTGTCGAGATTTAACTGAAGATGCACACGGCCAATGACACGGCCAGGCACACGGCCGTGTCATGTGAACACGGGTAGGGACACGGGCGTGTCCCGATCCGTGTCAAACATTGAACCGACATGGAAACCGCCACGGCCGTTTCGCGGAAGCAGGACACGGGTACGGACACGACCGTGTCCCTACCCGTGTCACATTTTGCATATAAGGGGCAGAGAAACCCTAGCCATTTTTCACTCTCATTTCCTTCCCCTATTTCCTGTGAGAGCTCCTGGTGAGAGGAAAACTGCAGGAGCAAGTTTTACCGAAGGAGATCCGCCATCGCCGCGAAAGAGAAGATGCCGCCAAGGAGAACTACGCGATCCATGGCAGGAAATGGTGGTACCGCTGGAGTCAACGTGAGTTTCCTACCCTCTCCCTTGGTGCTAGATCTATAGTTATGCCTTAGGAGAGACATCGACTCAAGAGAGTCTTGATGGAGAGGAGAAGATCTCTAGGTTAGGTCATGTTAGAACTTGTGTTCTAGACTTTAGATCTCTTCAACCCTTCCCCTTTTCTTCAATATGACGATGGGTGGATGGTCTCGTGAGGAGTTTATGGCCTTTGAGGTTGAATAAGGGAGGAGAATATTTCTGGAAAATTTAGGGACGATCGCCTTGAGGAGGAAGACGAACCGATGCCATTCATTTTCCTTTAAGATGCGCGCAGAATCTGTATTCTGCGCGCAGCGATCTTGTAGGCCATTTTCATGTAGGATATGTGCCGATCTGGGCTTTTGGCTAAACACGAAAGTTGTAGACCTTGGAAATACCTTTCCAACGAGTGGTTGCACGACTTCAGGTGATGTCTGTGGCCCCGGGAAAACCTAATCGAGTTTGCTGTCCGGCAATTCCTGTACACAGAAATCGTGTTCTGTGCGCAGCGAACTTCGAAGCCGATTTCGAGTAAGTTATTTTCAGATCTGGGTTGTGACCTGAATATGAAAGTTGTAGAGCATGAAAAGATCTTTCCATCGAGGGGTTACACGACTTCACCGGATTCCTGTAGCCTCAGGAATCTCCGGTTGAAGTTGCTATCCAGACTATTCCTGCACTTAAAAATCTGGGTTTATAACATTTTGATTTGGATTCGGAGAAACTAATATTACAGGTAACCCTGAGGCTTGGATAAACTCTTATGAATAATTAATTCAGTTGCATAAAATGATGAAGATTATTAATTGTAAGATAGTATACTTGAATGATTTGACTTGTTAGAAGTTAGTAGATTCTTGTACATGTGCATCTTGATATATTGTGTTGAAATCACCTGATATGACATATAGAAGGATAACTCATGGCCATGTGAATGTTGAATAGTGGATTGAATTTGGTAGTCCAATACTTAGAGCGTCGCCTTCCTATGGGTAGTATTGTGTAAGTTTGTAAGTGCGGTGTTGACCGCCACTTGTGTTGGTTGTGTTGAGATAAGGTGTGGATGGATGGTAGGGCTGTGTCCTCGTGCTCATTCCGAGGCCCCTTCCATGATATGTTGATGTGGAATTTGCATGTGGTGTGAGTCGACACGCGGTGTCGTAATCCCGGGTTAAGGATAGTGTGGCAGGTCTACGGGCTCGCCAGTCGTCACACCGACGGGAGTTGACAGTTAGACTTGGTCGGTTTGGGCTGTGTCCTCGGTGTTCACGTCCCGAGGCCCCTCCGACCATGTGAACGGTTGGGCTGTGCCCTCGTGCTTTCTTCCGAGGCCCCTTCCGGGTCACACAAGGCCAGTTCGGGCTGTGTTCTTGGTGCATATCTACCCAAGACCCCGCTGGGCCATAGTACGCATGGGCTCCGCTGTTGTGTTCTTAGCGTTGAGTCGTACGGAGGCCTAGGTGAAGTAGTGTGATACCCGCCTAGTAGTAGAAGTGCCCGTTCTACTGTCACCGCCTGGCCACGACGGCTGATGCCTGAGAGGTTAGCTACCTGCTCGAAAAGTGGGAACTACAGTCTGTGTCGACATAGTAATTGCGTGGGTGTGCATGGGTGAGTCATTGCATAGCATTCATAGCATTTCATATCATTGCACAACAAGATCCTCATCATATAAGTTTGTATGGGCACTCTTATATGATGAGTTACTTTTATGTAACCCGATCCTTAACTTATAAGTTTGTATGGGCATTCTTATAAGTTAAGTTATTTTCCTGCTGTTACTTATACTTGCTAGTTTGCTTGTAGCTCTTATATAAATGCTGATAGTGATACTATTTCTCTTACTTTACTGCCACCTATTTGTACCTGTCATACACTTATATATATTGTACCCTTGTTTCTCTTTCTCCGCCCGGTGCCGAGGAGTCGCCGGGGAGCGGATGTGAAACCACTTAGTCGTTTCGACTAACGGTTGCTACGTCTTCCTTTTTAGGAGGTCACGCCGCAGGTAGAGCAGCCGCAGACTACGCAGCAGGACAGCCAGGCCAGGACGACAGGGCCTGATGTGACGGTGCCGTCGATACCGTCAGTGACTGATGTTAGTATTTGATTACTCTGATGTAGCCCGTTTGGGCAAAGATTAGCTGTACTCTGATATTTTGTAGAAGCATGTTTAGCTTCTCATTATTGATGTATTTGGACATTATAACTTAGTGTGGATTTTGACTTCTCATGTTTATTTATTTGGTTGGGTTGTCATGTTATATTGATATGGTTGTAGCCGGCGGAATAGGCGTCTTGTGGTACAGGTTAGCCCGTGTGCTAATGCTACCGCAAGGCGGCTGTTCCGGGCATAAGACTCCCTCTTCGTGCCGTGTTTTGGGATCCGGGGAGGGGGAGTCTTACAAGTCCTGTGTGTCAACACAATTGTTGTCGACATAATTTCTATGGGTCGACACAAGTCTTGTGTGTCGACACAAACTGGCTTCTGGTGTCGGCTCAGCCTTTCCCAAGTGTCGACACTTGTACTTAGAAAATTTTCCTGCATTTCTTTAACCTGCACATTGAAACTCAACACACCATCAAATACACATTGATGAATACCATTGAGTCAAGTCAGGCTTCTCCAAATCAGGTACACATTTTCCAATGTACCCAACAATCTCTCCCTATTTGGAGAGGTCATAGCCCTTAGTCAATGATATACATAACTTATAATAAAACAAAGATTATGATGTAAACATTTATTTCAAAGAGGAGTAACCATAAGCAGTCATATCATGTAACAATATTAACACAAGATAGGTTATAACATAATAAACATGCATCACAAAAACTTAAGTAAACCATATCAAAATAAGGCTAAACCAATGTATTTTATTAATATATGTTCAGTAATTCAGAATAACAATCCTTTAGTCCAAAATTTTACATAGACCTAAGCCTAGTCTAACTAAGTCTAGGATTGATCATGCTCCTTGATGACAATGCCTTTGCCCGAATGAATCCTAGCTTGTACATTAGCTTCAGTGTCTTCAGCTGGCTTCTTCCCTTTAAGATCTTTCTTCTTGATCTCTTCAGTCTTGACCTTTTGTCTTTCAAAATAATGATAAGGCTTTGGAAAGAATTTGCTAGGCTCCATAGAGTTAGCAGGTATTTTTCCAGCTTTGATATCTCTTCTGAACTGATAAATGACATCTTGTCACTTCTGATACTTGCTCCATTCCAGTTCAGAATATCACTTGCCTCTATCATGCATGTTATCTTTAACAACTTGCCAAGAAGTGAGAATAATGTTCCGGGAGGTTGGACTCCATTGCTCAAAATCAGGTTTTAATTCAGCATGTTCCCTGAATCTTTTCTTAGAAAGTTGTGCCTATTTAAGAGCATCCCTAGCTCTTTGTGCTTCCTGCTCTCTTTTCAAAGCAGCATCAGACATTTCAAATTTTTTTATAAAAACATTTTGTGCCTCCTTTGGAGGACTATACATTTGTTGTACTACCTGCTAAATTCCCTCAAAATCATAAGGTGGATAAATAATTTGAGCTACTTCCTGCTGAACTCTTTCAATATAAACGGTAGGATTCCTGATTCAGTGGTGTTGTCATTATCACAAAGGGTGGATAATCAAGAGTTTCTCTGATAGCATTAGTTATCCATTTAGTATTATCTGATCCTGCAATGACTAAAAATCTCTCCCCCTTTATGACTTCTCTTTCAATATGATCTCTGAGATCATCCTTTTGAAATCTGACCTGATCAGCCAGATAATTTGTGCCTTCTTTATAAAAAGACCTAAATTTTTGCAGCTGATCAGCAATTACCTTTTGTGAGGCTTGGATAGCAGTGTGAACATTATCCAAATCTGCTTTGAGTTGTTTATCAAACTCAGACTTTTCTTTAACCATGTTTTCAGTGAAAGCAGTGGAATTATTCTTGAGTTATGTGACAATAATATTATGAGATTTTGTTAGGTTGTCATTCATTCTGATTTGGTTTTCCAAACATTGCCCTGTTTCACTACTATATTATCTATCTGAGTCTTGGCCTCCTATTGTTGTTTGGCCAGGTAGACAATAACATGACCCCCTTTTTGAAAGCATTCTGTCATTTCTGTTTTGTGCAGGTTTACTTCAAATCTGATGGATTTGATTTCTTGGGCCAGCTCAGATTGCAATTTCTTATTGCTCTCATCAACATATTTCTCTAGAGCTAGCCTTTGCTCATCTATCTTAACTTGTAGTGCCACAAACAGTGAACTAAAGTCAACTGCTGGAGCTGTAGTTTATGGGGCATTTTTCATGGTTTTCTTATAGGTGGAGCTCCTTTTCCAGAGCTCCATAAGTTTCCTTTTCTTAGCCTTGGAGGCTTCTTCATCATCAGAAGCAGATGAGCTCCCAATGTCTACAGTATCTTTTCGACTGGATGCAATAGTGGGGAGCTCCTTCTCAGTTCTTGGCAGCTCCCCCTCAGTCTTTGCTCCTAGTAAAGCAGGAAATAACTCCTCTAGAGTTACCTCCTGTTGCATTTGAACAGGAGGAATAACATTTTCTCTTTCAGCTGGTAGACCTCCTTAACAATCAAGAGTGTTATCCATGGTAATTTCTTGTTCAGGGACACTGTCTTGGTTGTTATCCAGATCATTCATTAGCACATCCAGTGCATCATGCTCAGTTTCTTCAGTAGCTTGATTGATATCCTGTACCACATCAAGTATTGATTGAGTTGCTGCTTCACTGTCCAAAGCAGCTGGGTGGACACTTGGCGCTTGCTCATTAACTCCCCCTACTAGAGCCTCTTCCTGAACATCATCCACTGAAAAATTGACAGCAGGAATCTGCTCCGCCTTCATCTGACCATCATCTGTAGTTTCTAGAGTAGGTGACTTCCTAGTGCTCTCTTGTCCTTCTTCATCTGAGCTGAAGATGAATTCTTCTTCTGAATCACTAGAGGATTCAATGATCTTGGGGGGTTGTTTGCTTCTTCTGAACCTTTTTTTGAGGTGTAGAAACTTCCTTGGTCAACACCCTTTGCCATCTAGACAGTATTCTCATATGATTAATCTTAGATCTTGCAGTCAGGTTCATTATTTCTGGAATATTCACAGCCAGATATAAACTCAGTATTCTGCCGAGATTTGGTTTCTTGATATTTTCCTTGATCTTTTCAAAGACCACAACAGACCAATTAGTTTTAACCTTAAATATAATCCTGGTCATGAGATTGAACATATGGGCTGAAATCCTATCATGTCCCCCTGATTTGCACAGTATAACCTTGCCAAAAATTTAAGATAGGAATTTGCCCTGAGAATTCATTCCCTTCCTATTTTTTGAAGATCCAATCTTGGTAGTGGGATCCAGTCTACACCATTGGAGAGCTTATATTGTTCTGGAAGATGAAGTGTCTTCCTTAAACTCTTCAGGGTGAGTTTGACCTTGGTTCCTTGCACAGATGACTTAATTTTCATCCCCTTTGAATCTAGTGATGTCGTCGTCTAGAATTCAAGAACCTCCTTTTTCCAAATCCTGGTAGGTTCTGAGACCAAGTACTCCAATCCATTTTCTGTGATTAGGGTAATCACGGCTTTGATTTCTTGTGTTGCACTCTCAAACGCATCGCAAACTAGTTCATAGCCCTAGTTGATGTTCTCTTCCAGTTTTGGCACCGTTAGGGATGAGAGAGATTTAGGAGAAAGTTGATGAAGGTCTTGTCGACACAAATGGTTTGGTCTCGAGAATTCTGAGAGCGTAGTCTACAAGGTATAGTTTTCACCTATTTATACATATCTAAACAAAAAAGGTCAAAAGGCGGGCAAAAATTTGCTTTTTGTGTCGACATTGTTGAGATAGTGTCAACACAGACTACTAAAGTCTCGATAGAGAACCTAAAGGTATGACAATATTATGTGTCGACACAGACAACCTTAAGTGTCTACACTAATTTCTGTATGTCGACACATACTACTATATGTGTCGACACCAATATCTAAATGTCAGGAGAGCTATGCGTCGACACCAAATTCTGAATGTCGATACAATCTTCTTGATGTGTCGACAGACTTTTCCTTATGTGTCGACACCAACTTCTAAGTGTCGAAACAGATTTCTTTATGTGTCGACACAGAAATACTTCGTCATATTTATCTTTCTATTCCAAGTTTAGCATGCCTAATTCAATTTAAAATTAATTGAAGTTAGTTTCATCCAGTGGTTTAGTGAAATGTCAGCAATTTATTTATCAGTGTTGACAAATTCTAAACTTATATCTTCTTTTTCAACATGATTTCTAATGAAATGAAACCTAATTTCAATGTGCTTAGTTCTGCTATGTGAAATAGGATTTTTAGCAATAGAAATGGCACTTGTAGAATCACAATATAATGGAGTTCTACTTACCTTGATGTCATAGTCTTCAAGTTGATGTTGTATCCATAACAGCTGAGCACAGCAGCTGCCTGCAGCTACATATTCTGACTCAGCAGTGGATATAGCCACACTTGTCTGCTTTTTGCTTCTCCATGACACCAATCTTCCTCCAAGGAACTGACATGTGTCATTGGTACTTTTCCTCTCTTCATTGCATCCTGCAAAGTCTGCATCTAAAAAACATGTTAGCAGAAAATCTCTATTCTTAGGATACCAAAGGCCAAGATTTAGTGCTCTCTTAAGATATCTCAAAATTCTCTTGACAGCAATATAATGAGATTCTTTTGGGCATGCTTCATACCTAGCACAGACACATGTAACATACATGATGTCTGGTCTACTAGCAGTTAAGCATAGAAGAGAGCAAATTATTCCTCTATACAAAGACTCATCTACAGGTTTTCCTGCATCATTTTGCCTATAGGCATACTTGACCCCATTGGAGTTCTCATGGTGGAGGATGACTTCACGCCATATTTCTTAATTAACACCTTGGTGAACTTAGACTGGGATATGGATAAGCCATCATCAGTCTGTCTAACTTGGAGTCCCAAGAAGAATTTCAGCTCACCCATGCTGCTCATCTCAAACTTCCCTTGCGTAAGTTTGGAAAACTTCCTACAAAGGTTGTTTTCAGTTGATCCAAAGTTAATGTCATCAATATATATCTAGACTAGAATGATCTTGCCTTTTGATTACCTAAGGAATAGTGTTTTGTCTATCTTCCCCCTTGAGAATTTGTTCTCGATAAGGAAGGTAGACAATGTTTCATACCAAGCCCTAGGGGCTTGTTTCAATCCATATAGAGCTTTCTTAAGCCTATAAACATATTCAGGATAAAGAGGATCTACAAAACTTGAGGGTTGTTCAACATAAACTTCTCGTTTTAAGTCACCATTCAAAAAGCTGGTTCACATCCATCTGGAATACTTTGAACACTTGGTAAGCTGCATAGGCAAGGAATAGCCTTATTGCTTCCAACCTTGCCACTGGGGCAAATGTCTGATCAAATTCTATTCTTTCTTCCTGCCTGTAACCTTTTTCTACCAGTCTTGCTTTGTTCTTGAATATGATGTCATTTTCGTCTAACTTGTTCCTGTAGATCCACTTACTCTCTATGATATTGTGATTCTTTGGTTTAGGAACCAACTTCCAGACTTTACATCTTCTGAATTGATTCAACTCTTCCTGCATGGCATCAATCCAATTTGGGTCTTGTATGGCCTCTTCAAATTTCTTGGGTTCCATCTGGGATAGGAAATTTGAGCAAAGGTCTGTGTTCATGTTCTTGCTTCTGGTCAGAACACCATGTATTTTATCACCAATAATTTGGTGTGTTGGATGATCCCTTAGATGTCTTGTAACTAGAGGCAATCTATCCATAACTTGAATTCCTTCAATCTCCCCACCATTTTGTACTTCATTGTCTTCATCATCAGTTTGTGGGTCTTGTACTCCCCCTGGACATCATCCATCATTTTCCTTATCCTGTCTTGCAGGTTGGTCTTCACTAATGGTTAGCTTGTCCATCTTTTCATTCAAACCTGTAGAGCTACAAGAAATACTAGACATCTCACAGTTGATTAGCTTAGTTTCATCAAAAACTACATGGATAGATTCTTCTACAACTTGAGTAGTCAAGTTGTAGACCCTGTATGCCCTACTGTTGTTGCTGTACCCAACAAATATCTCCTCTTGGGATTTGGCAGCAAACTTAGTTAAATAGTGCTTGCCATTATTAAGAACAAAACACTTGCTACCAAAGACTCTAAAGTAGGCTAAATTTGGTTTTTTGCCTTTCATAATCTCTAGGGTGTCTTCTTGTGACTTTTGGTGATGGAAGCTCTATTGAGGACATGATATGTAGTGTTTACTGCCTCAGGCCCGAAATATTCTGGGAGAGAAGTGTAACTAAGTAGTGTTCTACCAGCCTCAATAAGAGTCCTATTCTTTCTTTCAGCAATCCCATTTTGCTGGGGAGTTCTAGGGAATGAGAACTCTTGATGAATCCCAAGTTCTTCACAAAACCTAGTCATGCATTCAGATTGAAATTCAGTCCCATGGTCACTTCTTATTTTGACCACTGAATTGTTAAGTTCATTCTGAATTTGCATAACAAAATTGTGGAAGACAGTAGGAGTTTCAGATTTCTGTCTCAGGAAGAAAACCCATGAAAATCAAGAATAGTCATCCATAACCACAAGTGTATAGACTTTCCTACCTAGACTATGAACTGAAATAGGACCAAATAGATCCATATGCAGGAGGTACAAACACCTCACTGAATCATTGGTATCATGACCATGAAAAGAGGCCTTGGTCTGTTTTCCCTTTTGGCAGCTGAACATACACTCTCTTTAATTCACTTGACCTAAGGACCATTCCTCACTAACTCCATACTATATAGTTGGCCTATTGACTTGTAGTTCAGGTGTGCTAGCATCTTGTGCCATTGGACACAATGAGATTCTTTCTTATCTGCAACTAGACAAATAGGTGAGTTCTTATTCTCACACTCAAAGTTGAGATAATAAACATTTCCATTTCTATATCCTGACAAGATGACCTCTTGATCACTTATTCTTCTAATCTGACACCCATTCTTAATAAAAGAGGTGTCATAACCAAGATCACTCAGTTGGCGTATGCTTATTAGGTTATGTTTCAGACCTTTCACATAAGCCAATTGGGTGATAGTGACAGAGCAATTGTAAATGTTACCAAACCCTTTGATGACACCCTTTTCAGATCCACTAAAGATTACTTTGGGTCCATTTTCTATGGGAGATTAATCCTTCAACATACTTCTTGTTCCAGTCATGTACCTTTTGAATTTTGTGAAGTGGAAGTAGGTGACGGGACAGGCCGGGCTGCCTGTGGCGGACAGCTTTGGTGGATTGGGCGTACTGGGCGGATTGCTTTGTGCGGCCTGGTGAAAAGTCTGGTGGAAGCCAGCTGTGTTCTGAGCGGGTTGTTGCATGGTGTTCGCGGTTTTGTGCGGTCTGGTATCTGCGGATAGGGAGGCTTGCGGACTGGTGCATTGCTCAGTGGCCGCGGGTGCAAGCTTGTGCTGACAGGCGGGTTGGCTCAAGTTCGCGGGAAGCTTTCGGACTGGCGTGTCCGCGGTTTGGGCTGTTGCGGACTGAGCTTAGAGCTTGGCTGAGGCCTTGTCGAGCTCTGGTGGCACAGCAGGTGTTTGCTGTGGAGATCGTTTTGGCGGCCTGGTGTTGGAGTCCGGGATTAGACCGCTGCGATGGGGCAGGAGTGCGGGGAGCTCACGGACTGTGGCGATCTGTGCTCTGTGTTTTGGCGGACGGGGTTTTGCGTCCGCCATGCTCGCATTGGCCCTTGATGGTTATTGGGCTTGGTCACACTTTGTGCCGAACTCATGGTGTCCGCCGTATCCGCCAAGTCCGCTGTGACCGAGCGGTCTGTTGCTAGCTGCCTTTGGTCGTGGACTTGTGGCGGATTGAGGTGTGAGCCTTGCGGACTGCCTCGGGTTGGTGCGGATAGCCATTAAAGGGGGTTTGCTGTCCTGCAGTGGTTGGAGCTTTGCGGGCTGATGCCTTGTCCGCTTAGCTTGGGGTGACTGGAGAAGGGTTCGTCAATGGTGCCTTTCTCCTGGCGGTTTTCCTTAGTGACCGGCTAAGTCCTCGCGGACTCGGCGGACGGTGGTTTGTATTCGCGCGGGCTGGGCGGTGTCGCTATCTCTTGGGCGGTGACCACACTCCTCACCTGGCCTATAAATAGGACCCCCCTAGCACATCTACAGTAACCTAAGTAACTTGAGTGAACAGAAAGTTGGGTTGTGCGAGGAGCTGCGGTCTTTGTTTGTCAGTCCGCGCGGATTGTTTCAGGCTGACGGTTTGCTGTGTGCAGGTCGCGCGGATAACTTCAAGGAGCCAGGAGTTTGGCTGTGACTTCGGTCAAGTGCTTGGAAGTGTGCGGTCTCTGCGGACTCAGCAGGAGGTCGCTCTGCGACTTGTCAGTTCTGTTTCAACTTTGCCAGCTTCAATAACCTGTCCGCCGGCTTCAGGCGGGTAGGGGTGTTCCTCAGTTCAGGTTCAGCAGGAGGCGAATAACGGTGTGTCCGCATGGCCTCGCGGCTTCGGCGGACTCTGTGGTATTCGGCGGATTGCAGCTTAGTTCGGGCGGCTTCGGCGACCTCGGCGACCTCGGCGGTCTCGGCGGACTCCGGTTCTGTCCGCCCGGCTTGTTTTTTGGTGCTTTCTATTTACAGCTGTAATACTAGCGAAATCATGTCTCGCTATGTATGCCTCGGATTGTAAAGAAGTGAATGTATAAAAGACTTTCTTGTGCTTCCATTGTGTGTTGGGTGAAAACTCTAGTCCTTGGGTTTTCCGCAGGTTCAACGTGCGAACTGGGTAGTTCCGAAGATATTAATTTGGCGTTTGGGCTATCTTGCTGACCACGTTGAGAAAATTTAACATGGTATCAGAGCCAGGTTTCTGAGGTTTCAAAGGTTCAGTTGCGTGAGCGGAAGTCAGCCAGTGTTGTGACTCAGTGATTGAGTGGTGATCAACCTGTGTTGTTGCTCAGAGCTGCTGAAGGTTGCCAACAGGTGTTGCAATGGAAGGGAGCTTTGCAAGAGGTCTGGGCATTGAACTCTTAACGCCGACTAACTTCAAGAAGTGGAAGTCGTGCATGAAGAGTTATCTTCTTGGCGAGGAGCTGTGGGAAGTCGTCGGTAGAGACGACAGACAGGAAGTGACTGCTGCTTTCGGTACTGCTGAGCAGGTGAGGCTCTCGAGAAGAACAAATGCTAAGGCAGAGTTCATTCTAAAGAGAGCTGTGTCTCCGGAACTGTTTGATCACATCGTTGGGTGTGAGTCGGCTGCTGATATTTGGACAACCATTGATGAGTTGTTCAATAGGAAGAATGTGGCGCGGCTTCAGTTCCTGGAGAATGAGTTGGCCAGGGCAACTCAGGGAGACCTTTCCATCTCCATGTACTTCTTAAAGATGAAGAGCTTGGGTGCTGAGCTGTCGGTACTGGATCCTGATGAGCCTATCTCTGAGGCAAAGATGAAAAGGCACATTATCCGCGGCTTGCAGAAGGAGTATGTGGCCTTTGTTACATCTGTTCAAGGGTGGGCTACTCAGCCATCTCTGCTGGAGCTGGAGAATATGCTTGCCTCGCAGGAGAGCTTAGCAAGACAGATGGCTGGAGTGAATCTGAATCAGGAAGGCAGCGAAGCCCTCTTCTCAGGCAAGAAGAAAGGATGGGAAGGGAAGAAGAAGAAGAAGGTGCATGTTGGGTACATTGGTTAAATGTACCTGATTTGAAGAAGCCTCACCCAACTCAATGATATACATCATAATGTATTTGATGTATGTTGAGTTTACTTGTGCAGGTTAAGTATTTGAAGGACTGAAGCAAAAAGTTTCTAAGTCCATGTGTCGACACCCAGAGGGAAAGTGTCGACACTTAAGAAGACTTGTGTCGACACCCAGACAAGCAGTGTCGACACTTGGAGTCATTGTGTCGACACCTGGGATGCAGAGTCGACACCAGACAGAAAGTGTCGACACAAGGAGCTGTGTCGACACTCAATGAAGAAAAGTGCAGACAGAAAGTGTCGACACAAAGAGCTGTGTCGACACCCAGTGAAGCTGTGTCTACACCAGAAAGTGTCGACACTTGGAGCTGTGTCGACACTCAGCAAAAGTTAGCAGAGACTAAGTTAAAGTGTCGACACCAAGAACAATGTCTCGACACACAACAAAAGAGTCAGCACTTAAAGTAAGTGTCAACACCCAGAACAATGTGTCGACACTCAGATGAAGACTCTACACTTGAAGAAAGTGTCGACACATGGAGCTGTGTCGACACTTAGCAAAGAACAGAAAGATCAACAAATTATTCTAAGTACAAGTGTCGACACTCAGTTGAAGTCTCAACAGAAGAATCAAGTGTCGACACAAGGAGCTGTGTCGACACTCAGCAAGTATCAACATAGAAGACTATGTGTCGACACCAAGAAGCAGTGTCGACACTTAACAGATTCAACACAAGAAGTTGTGTCGACACAAAGGAGATGTGTCGACACTTAGAAGAATTCAGCAAGTTACAGCAGATCAAGTACTTGTGTCGACACTCAATTTCAGTGTCGACACATGAAGAAGAATCTGTGTCGAGACAAAGTATCTACAACACAAGTTGTGTCGACACCTTGTAGACTTGTGTCGACACTTACACAGCATGTGTCGACACTTGGACAATAAGTGTCAACACTTAAAGACAGAAAGTCTCGACACTTTCAGACAGTTAGAGAACTTTCAAGAATTGACTGGATGACTTGACAGCTGTCGTTCCAGCCGGTCTACAGCACCTGTCAGAGATGTCAGAATTCAGTTATGGACCGGACCAGCCGGTTATCATGAAGAAGGCCTATAAATAGGCTCATACAGTTTACAGAAACTGTTGTTCAGATTATTGTTCAAGTTAGTGATCAAGTATCAAATCAAGAAGATCTAGCCGTCCAAGTGCAGATCTAAGAAGTTGGAGAGAGAGGGCTCCATCCAAGAAATCAGCCGTTGGAACTAGGCTGAGAAGAAGGGTTCAGATATATTCTGGATCTTAAGAAGCAGAGGTCAAGGATCAACTGCAGAAGGAGACAATCTTATTCAGTTCTACTTTCAAGAAGCTTTGAAGAAAGCTAAGTCAGATTGAATCCAGTTGAGTTCTTCCAAGAACTCATCAAGAAACTCTCAACTCCCCTCTCTTGTTTCTGAGTTGTTGAGTTATTATTTCTATAAACATTTTTATCTTGTAGGATCCTTTGGATCTGAGTGAATTGTAAGCCTGTATTTATAAAGGCTGAGTGTAGGGCTTGAGAGCCTGAGTGTAGGAGATTGTAATCTCTGAGTGTAGGCCTTCTGTGGCTGAGTGTAGGCCTTGTTGGCTGAGTGTAGGCCCTTGTTGGCTGATTGTAGGCCTTTGTGGCTGAGTCTAGGCTTTGTGGAAAAGCTGAGTTGTAAGGCCTTGGGCCTGAGGTGTAGGAACCAGTTTGGGTTCTGAGATAGTGGAGGAGTTTGGCCGAAACTAGTACACTGCTAGATAGGCGAAGGGGGAAAGTGGATGTACCCAAAGCTTGGGGAACCACTATAAAAATCTGTGTCTGCTGTGCTGTGATTGTGATTGTGAATGCTTGTGTGATTGCTGTGTAAAAGTAGTATAGATTCTGTGATATAACTGTTTGCTGCTATTAAAGTTTTCTATCAGAGCTACACTTGGATATCCTCCTCTGTGTGATGACAATGATGTTGCTGAATCTGGAATTAACCCTGCCTATCTTGGAGGTGAGAAACCAGAAGTAGCTCAAGTCATTTATCCACCTCCAGATTTTGAAATGATTCATGCTGATGTCCAGACTATGTATAGCCCACCTGGGGGCAAGGACAATGTTCATATTGAAAAGGTTGTTCAGCCTATTACTGAAGCCATGCAAGAGGCATTGTAGAAAGAGGAAGAGACAAGACTGTCTAAGAAGAGGTTTAGGGAACAAGCAGAACAAAGGCCAGACTTTGAACAGTGGAGCCCTACCTCTAGGAACATTATATTAACTGCCTGGAAAGCTGCCAAGGATAACATTCATGACAGGAACAAGTGGTTCTCTGAAGCTGAATGGAGGAAACATGAATCAAGACAAGAGGCCATTTTTCAATACAGAAGGAAGGCAAAGATGGGAAAGCTACCTCCTACAGCTCAGGAGCCTAGCAAGTACTTTCCAAAGCCATACCATTATTTTGAGAGGCAGAAGATCAAAGCTGAATAGCTTAAAAAGAAAGATCTGAAAGGCAAGAAGCCTGCCGATGCTGACACTGCTGATGCTCCTATCCAAGCTAAAGTTCAAGCTGGCAAAGGCATAGTGATTAAGGAGCCAGAGCAAAAATAGAATTAGAATTTTTCTTGAAGTTTACCTTGTATTCTTTTGGATGTAAAACATTTAGTGAACTTCTGAAAATGTATAAGACAGATATTAGAACAATATATGATCAATATATTTCATGTTTGTTCTGTAAATATGTCTATGTCTATTTCTTATTTGTTCTGTGTTGATGTATTTGTATACATGTGTGATTTATACATGTTTATGTTTACCCTGCTGAATATAATCCTGCTTTACATCATTTTGTAATTTTAATTATGAATGGTGTATATCATTGACTAAGGGTTATGACTTCTCCAAATAGGGGGAGATTGTTGGGTACATTGGTTAAATGTACCTGATTTGAAGAAGGCTCACCCAACTCAATGATATACATCATAATGTATTTGATGTATGTTGAGTTTACTTGTGCAGGTTAAGTATTTGAAGGACTGAAGCAAAAAGTTTCTAAGTCCATGTGTCGACACCTAGAGGAAAAGTGTCGACACTTAAGAAGACTTGTGTCGACACCCAGACAAGCAGTGTCGACAATTGGAGTCATTGTGTCGACACCTGGGATGCAGAGTCGACACCAGACAGAAAGTGTCGACACAAGGAGCTGTGTCGACACTCAATGAAGAAAAGTGCAGACAGAAAGTGTCGACACAAGGAACTGTGTCGACACCCAGTGAAGCGGTGTCTACACCAGAAAGTGTCGACACTTGGAGCTGTGTCGACACTCAGCAAAAGTTAGCAGAGACTAAGTTAAAGTGTCGAAACCAAGAACAATGTGTCGACACACAACATAAGAGTCGGCACTTGAAGTAAGTGTCGACACCCAGAACAATGTGTCGACACTCAGCTGAAGACTCTACACTTGAAGAAAGTGTCGACACATGGAGCTGTGTCGACACTTAGCAAAGAACAGAAAGATCAACAAATTATTCTAAGTACAAGTGTCGACACTAAGGGAATGTGTCGACACTCAGCTGAAGTCTCAACAGAAGAATCAAGTGTCGACACAAGGAGCTGTGTCGACACTCAGCAAGTATCAACATAGAAGACTATGTGTCGACACCAAGAAGCAGTGTCGACACTTAACAGATTCAACACAAGAAGTTGTGTCGACACAAAGGAGATGTGTCGACACTTAGAAGAATTCAGCAAGTTACAGCAGATCAAGTACTTGTGTCGACACTCAATTTTAGTGTCGACACATGAAGAAGAATCTGTGTCGAGACAAAGTATCTACAACACAAGGAGTTGTGTCGACACCTTGTAGACTTGTGTCGACACTTACACAACATGTGTCGACACTTGGACTATAAGTGTCGACACTTAAAGACAGAAAGTCTCGACACTTTCAGACAGTTAGAGAACTTTCAAGAATTGACTGGATGACTTGACAGCTGCCGTTCCAGCCGGTCTACAGCTCCTGTCAGAGATGTCAGAATTCAGTTATGGACCGGACCAGCCGGTTACCATGAAGAAGGCCTATAAATAGGCTCATACAGTTTATAGAAACTGTTGTTCAGATTATTGTTCAAGTTATTGATCAAGTATCAAATCAAGAAGATCTAGCCGTCCAAGTGCAGATCTAAGAAGTTGGAGAGAGAGGGCTCCATCCAAGAAATCAGTCGTTGGAACTAGGCTGAGAAGAAGGTTTTAGATATATTCTGGATCTTAAGAAGCAGAGGTCAAGGATCAACTACAGAAGGAGACAATCTTATTCAGTTCTACTTTCAAGAAGCTTTGAAGAAAGCTAAGTCAGATTGAATCCAGCTGAGTTCTTCTAAGAACTCATCAAGAAACTCTCAACTCCCCTCTCTTGTTTCTGAGTTGTTGAGTTATTATTTCTATAAACATTTTTATCTTGTAGGATCCTTTGGGTCTGAGTGAATTGTAAGCCTGTATTTATAAAGGCTGAGGGTAGGGCTTGAGAGCCTGAGTGTAGGAGATTGTAATCTCTGAGTGTAGGCCTTCTGTGGCTGAGTGTAGGCCTTGTTGGCTGAGTGTAGGCCCTTGTTGGCTGAGTGTAGGCCTTTGTGGCTGAGTGTAGGCTTTGTGGAAAAGCTGAGTTGTAAGGCCTTGGGCCTGAGGTGTAGGAACCAGTTTGGGTTCTGAGATAGTGGAGGAGTTTGGCCGAATCTAGTACACTGCTAGATAGGCGAAGGGGGAAAGTGGATGTACCCAAAGCTTGGGGAACCACTATAAAACTCTGTGTCTGCTGTGCTGTGATTGTGATTGTGAATGCTTGTGTGATTGCTGTGCAAAAGTAGTATAGATTCTGTGATATAACTGTTTGCTGCCATTAAAGTTTTCTATCAGAGCTACACTTGGATATCCTCCTCTGTGTGATGACAATGATGTTGCTGAATCTGGAATTAACCCTGCCTATCTTGGAGGTGAGAAACCAGAAGTAGCTCAAGTCATTTATCCACCTCCAGATTTTGAAATGATTCATGCTGATGTCCAGACTATGTATAGCCCACCTGGGGGCAAGGACAATGTTCATATTGAAAAGGTTGTTCAGCCTATTACTGAAGCCATGCAAGAGGCATTGCAGAAAGAGGAAGAGACAAGACTGTCTAAGAAGAGGTTTAGGGAACAAGCAGAACAAAGGCCAGACTTTGAACAGTGGAGCCCTACCTCTAGGAACATTATATTAACTGTCTGGAAAGCTGCCAAGGATAACATTCATGACAGGAACAAGTGGTTCTCTGAAGCTGAATGGAGGAAATATGAATCAAGACAAGAAGCCATTGTTCAATACAGAAGGAAGGAAAAGATGGGAAAGCTACCTCCTACAGCTCAGGAGCCTAGCAAGTACTTTCCAAAGCCATACCATTATTTTGAGAGGCAGAAGATCAAAGCTGAAGAGCTTAAAAAGAAAGATCTGAAAGGCAAGAAGCCTGCTGATGCTGACACTGCCGATGCTCCTGTCCAAGCTAAAGTTCAAGCTGGCAAAGGCGTAGTGATTAAGGAGCCAGAGCAAAAATAGAATTAGAATTTTTCTTGAAGTTTACCTTGTAATCTTTTGGATGTAAAACATTTAGTGAACTTCTAAAAATGTATAAGACAGATATTAGAACAATATATGATCAATATATTTCATGTTTGTTCTGTGAATATGTCTATGTCTATTTCTTATTTGTTCTGTGTTGATGTATTTGTATACATGTGTGATTTATACATGTTTATGTTTACCCTGCTGAATATAATCCTGCTTTACATCATTTTGTAATTTTAATTATGAATGGTGTATATCATTGACTAAGGGTTATGACTTCTCCAAATAGGGGGAGATTGTTGGGTACATTGGTTAAATGTACCTGATTTGAAGAAGACTCACCCAACTCAATGATATACATCATAATGTATTTGATGTATGTTGAGTTTACTTGTACAGGTTAAGTATTTGAAGGACTGAAGCAAAAAGTTTCTAAGTCCATGTGTCGACACCCAGAGGGAAAGTGTCGACACTTAAGAAGATTTGTGTCGACACCCAGACAAGCAGTGTCGACACTTGGAGTCATTGTGTCGACACCTGGGATGCAGAGTCGACACCAGACAGAAAGTGTCGACACAAGGAGCTGTGTCGACACTCAATGAAGAAAAGTGCAGACAGAAAGTGTGGACACAAGGAGCTGTGTCGACACCCAGTGAAGCTGTGTCTACACCAGAAAGTGTCGACACTTGGAGCTGTGTCGACACTCAGCAAAAGTTAGCAGAGACTAAGTTAAAGTGTCGACACCAAGAACAATGTGTCGACACACAACAGAAGAGTCAGCACTTGAAGTAAGTGTCGACACCCAGAACAATGTGTCAACACTCAGCTGAAGACTCTACACTTGAAGAAAGTGTCGACACATGGAGCTGTGTCGACACTTAGCAAAGAACAGAAAGATCAACAAATTATTCTAAGTACAAGTGTCGACACTAAGGGAATGTGTCGACACTCAGCTGAAGACTCAACAGAAGAATCAAGTGTCGACACAAGGAGCTGTGTCGACACTCAGCAAGTATCAACATAGAAGACTATGTGTCGACATCAAGAAGCAGTGTCGACACTTAACAGATTCAACACAAGAAGTTGTGTCGACACAAAGGAGATGTGTCGACAATTAGAAGAATTCAGCAAGTTACAGCAGATCAAGTACTTGTGTCGACACTCAATTTCAATGTCGACACATGAAGAAGAATCTGTGTCGAGACAAAGTATCTACAACACAAGGAGTTGTGTCGACACCTTGTAGACTTGTGTCGACACTTACACAGCATGTGTCGACACTTGGACTATAAGTGTCGACACTTAAAGACAGAAAGTCTCGACACTTTCAGACAGTTAGAGAACTTTCAAGAATTGACTGGATGACTTGACAGCTGCCATTCCAGCCGGTCTACATCACCTGTCAGAGATGTCAGAATTCAGTTATGGACCGGACCAGCCGGTTACAATGAAGAAGGCCTATAAATAGGCTCATACAGTTTATAGAAACTGTTGTTCAGATTATTGTTCAAGTTATTGATCAAGTATCAAATCAAGAAGATCTAGCCGTCCAAGTGCAGATCTAAGAAGTTGGAGAGAGAGGGCTCCATCCAAGAAATCAGCCGTTGGAACTAGGCTGAGAAGAAGGGTTCAGATATATTCTGGATCTTAAGAAGCAGAGGTCAAGGATCAACTACAGAAGGAGACAATCTTATTCAGTTCTACTTTCAAGAAGCTTTGAAGAAAGCTAAGTCAGATTGAATCCAGCTGAGTTCTTCCAAGAACTCATCAAGAAACTCTCAACTCCCCTCTCTTGTTTCTGAGTTGTTGAGTTATTATTTCTATAAACATTTTTATCTTGTAGGATCCTTTGGATCTGAGTGAATTGTAAGCCTGTATTTATAAAGGCTGAGGGCAGGGCTTGAGAGCCTGAGTGTAGGAGATTGTAATCTCTGAGTGTAGGCCTTCTGTGGCTGAGTGTAGGCCTTGTTGGCTGAGTGTAGGCCCTTGTTGGCTGAGTGTAGGCCTTTGTGGCTGAGTGTTGGCTTTGTGGAAAAGCTGAGTTGTAAGGCCTTGGGCCTGAGGTGTAGGAACCAGTTTGGGTTCTGAGATAGTGGAGGAGTTTGGCCGAATCTAGTACACTGCTAGATAGGCGAAGGGAGAAAGTGGATGTACCCAAAGCTTGAGGAACCACTATAAAACTCTGTGTCTGCTGTGCTGTGATTGTGACTGTGAATGCTTGTGTGATTGCTGTGCAAAAGTAGTATAGATTCTGTGATATAACTGTTTGCTGCCATTAAAGTTTTAAAAAGAATTAGGTCACCTATTCACCCCCCCCTCTAGGTGTTTAGGTACCATATCTTTCAGTGCAGGCCGCTAGTGAGAAGGAGACTTCAACTTCATATACTCCGGAGAGGAGCAATGCTCCTAAGGACTGGAAGAAGAACTTGAAGTGCTACCGGTGTCATCAGCGAGGGCACTTCAAGCGGGACTGCAAGGTCAAACTGCAGCCTGGGCATGCTGCGCGAAAGGAGGAAGCTTGCTCGAGAAGTGAAGAAACAGAATGGGGCGGAGCTTTTATGACGGGCACTTATGTCTGGGCCTTGTCTGCTGAGGACTTCAACGGCGAGTGGATCGTGGACTCCGGGTGTGGTCATCACCTCACCGGAGACAAGTCCAAGTTCACCTCCATGCAGCCATACTCAGGTAATGAAGCTATTATCACTGCTGATAATACTGTTTATGCAGTAGAGAAAGAGGGGGTCGTGTCTTTGGGTAGTGATCAGGGGCCACTCACGTTAAGGAGTGTGTATCACGTGCCAGGCATGAAGAAGAACCTCTTCTCGGTGACCAATGCGGTGGACGCTGGGTATCACGTTCTGTTTGGGCCAACAGACGTGAGGTTCCTTCGCAACGTATCAGCGGTTAAGGCTGATGTTGTTCATGTTGGGAGGAGGGTGAAGAACTTGTTTGTTCTTTCCACCAATGCTTATGTTGATAGAATGAGGGCCAATGATAGTGCTGCTATCTGGCATGAGAGGCTGGGGCATGTTGGCATAGACAAGCTGAAGGCTATGGCTAGTAGGAGTCTGGTGAAGGGGTTGCCGAAGTTGTCCTCCTTTGGTGATGGGCATATTTGTGCGGGCTGTCAATATGATAAGGCACATCGCCTTCCATTTGATAAATCACAAACAAGGAGCAAGAAACCATTGGAGTGCATTCATTGCGACTTGATGGGACCGACGGTTACTGCCAGCCTTGGTGGAAGCAGATACATGCTTGTCTTGGTTGATGACTACTCAAGGTATACTTGAGTGTACTTCTTAAAGGAGAAGTCGGAAGCCTTCCGTTTGTTTGTGGAGTTTAAGGAATTGGTAGAAGGCCGGCTTGGCTTGCGGATTTTGAAGCTTAGAACTGATAACGGGGGTGAGTTTGTCTCCTCCGAGTTTTCTAACTTCTGCAGGAAGCACGGGATCCAACGGGAGCTTACTTGTGCCCACACTCCACAACAAAATGGGGTAGCGGAGCGGAAGATCCGTCATTTGACGGATACCTGCAAATGCTGGCTTCATGCGAAAGATATCCCAAGGTCCTTTTGGGCGGAGGGAATGTCTTGTGCTGCTTATGTTATCAACCGGATGCCACTCAGCCCTATCAACATGAAGACTCCAGTTGAGCTGTTGCTGAAGGAGAAGCCGAGTGTTGGACACCTTAGGGTGTTCTGTTCAACTTGCTATGTGCATGTCCCGGAAGCTTCACGGACAAAGTTGGATGCAAAGGCAAGGAAACTTGTCTTTGTTGGCTACGATGAGCGGAAGAAGGGATGGAAATGCATGGACCCTGTGACGAAGAAGTTCGTGGTTTCGAGAGACGTTGTCTTTGACGAGCTGACGTCATATGGAGTTGGCTCGGTGGAGCTAACCGGAAGTAGCAAAGTTGAGGAAGCACCGGTGGTGGCTGCTGAAGGCTTGGAAGAGGAGCTTGCTGTTTCACCAGCAGCTCCTATTGCTTCGAACTCCGAGGCTGAGCCTTCTGGCTCAGGAAGCAGGGGGAGCACTGCTCAATGCTTGCCCCAGGTAGGAGTGGAGCCTGAAGAAGCAATGGAATCCGTGAGCAAGGAGCCAAATCTTCGGAGATCGAAGAGGGTGGTTAAGCCACCGGATCGGTACTGTGATGGGAATGCAGTAAGCTTTGTCTCCTGCTTCTTTGCAGGTCCTCTGGATGAGCGAGAGCCTGCAAACTTCAACGAGGCCACTGGAGTGAAGGAGTGGGAAGGTGTCATGAAGGAAGAGATTGATGCTCTGAAGAAGAATGAAACCTGGGACCTTGTGCCCAAGGTTGATGGCATTACTCCGGTTACTTGCAAGTGGGTGTATAAGTTGAAGAAGAAGGCTGATGGGAGCATTGATCGTTTCAAGGCTCGCCTGGTCGCTAGAGGATTCTCACAGCAGTATGGAGAAGACCATGAGGAGACATTCAGTCCATTTGCGAAGATGACTTCTGTAAGAGTGGTGATCGCCTTGGATGCTAGCAAGGGATGGAGGTTGTGGCAACTCGATGTGAAGAATGCCTTTTTTACGGAGAGATTGACAAGGACATCTTCATGGATCAGCCGCTTGGCTTTGTCTCTGAGAAGCATCCGGACTATGTCTGCAAACTCAGGAAGGCTCTCTACGGGTTGAAGTAAGCTCCTAGAGCGTAGTATGGGAAGATTGCAGAGTACCTGCAATTCTGTGGATACTTTGCTTCTAACTCGGATTCAAGCTTGTTCGTCAAGAAGAAGGGAGAGCTTCGTGTCTTGGTCCTGCTGTATGTGGATGACATGATCATCACAGGAAATTCGGAGGAGGAAGTAGCAAGGCTCAGGGCTGAGCTTGCTATACGCTTTGAGATGAAGGACTTGGGAGAGTTGCATCACTTTCTCGGTCTGGAAGTGGAGAGGAAGGAGTACGGGATTCTCATTAGCCAGAAAGGGTATGCTGATCGCATTGTGAAGCGTTTTGGCATGTGCGAAGGGAAGAAGTACTCTACTCCACTGGAACCTGGGCTGAAGCTTCGACGAGATGAGGGAAGGGTTCTTCATGATCCCTTGGTGTTCAGGGCTCTTGTTGGGAGCTTGATTTATCTGACAATTACAAGGCCGGATATAGCTTATGCTGTTGGCCGAGTAAGTCGGTTTATGGCTGAACCAAGGCAATCTCATCTAGTGGCGGCAAAGGGGATTCTGAAGTATGTCAAGGTGACTTCTGAGATGGGACTCCTCTATGGAAGGGATGCGAAGTTTGCATTGCTCGGGTACACGTGCTGACTATGGCGGTGATTCGGATGATCGGAGGTCTACTTCAGGTTATGTGTTCACTTGCGGTTCAGCTAGCATCTCGTGGTGTAGCAAGAAGCAGGACTCGGTGTTGGTTTCAACCACGGAGGCGGAGTATAAGGCTTCGGCCTTGGCTGCTCGGGAAGCCGTTTGGTTGAGGAGGCTTATAGAGGATGTCCATGAAGAAGTGCAAGGGCCTACTTTACTCCGGGGTGACAATGAGAGTGCTCTCAAACTGGTAAACAATCTAGAGTGTCACGCCAGGACCAAGCATATAGAGATTGATCACCATTTCATCAGGGAGAAGGTGTTGGAAGGATCTCTGCTGGTCGGGCATGTTCGGAGTGAGGATAGTCTTGCTGACATCTTCACAAAGCCACTGTCGAAGGGGCCCTTTGAACGCTTGCGCAGCTTGCTGGGCTTGGTCACCACTTCTCACTTCAAGGGGGAGTGTTGAATTTTGTGAAGTGGAAGTAGGTGACGGGACAGGTCGGGCTGCCTGTGGCGGACAGCTTTGGCGGACTGGGCGGACTGGGCGGACTGCTTTGTGCGGCCTAGTGAAAAGTCTGGTGGAAGCCGGCTGTGTTCTGAGCGGGTTGTTGCATGGTGTTCGCGGTTTTGTGCGGCCTGGTATCTGCAGATAGGGAGGCTTACGGACTGGTGCATTGCTCAGTGGCCGCGGGTGCAAGCTTGTGCTGACAGGCGGGTTGGTTCAAGTTCGCGGGAAGCTTGCGGACTGTCGTGTCCGCGGTTTGGGTTGTTGCAGACTGAGCTTAGAGCTTGGCTGAGGCCTTGTCGAGCTCTGGTGGCACAGCAGGTGTTTGCTGTGGAGATCATTTTGGCGGCCTGGTGTTGGAGTCCGGGATTAGACCGCTGCGATGGGGCAGGAGTGCGGGGAGCTCGCGAACTGTGGAGGTCTGTGCTCGGTGTTTTGGCGGACGGGGTTTTGCATCCGCCATGCTCGCATTGGCCCTTGATGGTTATTGGGCTTGGTCACACTTTGTGCCGAACTCATGGTGTCCGCCGTATCCGCCAAGTCCGCTGTGACCGGGCGGTCTGTTGCTAGCTGCCTTTGGTCGTGGACTTATGGCGGATTGAGGTGTGAGCCTTGCGGACTGCCTCGGGTTGGTGCGGACAGCCATTAAAGGGGGTTTGCTGTCCTGCAGTGGTTGGAGCTTTGCGGGCTGATGCCTTGTCCGCTTAGCTTGGGCGGACTGGAGAAGGGTTCATCAATGGTGCCTTGCTCCTGGCGGTTTTCCTTAGTGACCGGCTAAGTCCTCGCGGACTCGGCGGACGGTGGTTTGTATTCACGGGGGCTGGGCGGTGTCGCTATCTCTTGGGCAGTGACCACACTCCTCACCTGGCCTATAAATAGGACCCCCCCCCCTGGCACATCTACAGTAACCTAAGTAACTTGAGTGAACAGTAAGTTGGGTTGTGCGAGGAGCTGCGGTCTGTGTTTACCAGTCCGCGCGGATTGTTTCAGGCTGACGGTTTGCTGTGTGCAGGTCGCGCGGATAACTTCAAGGAGTCAGGAGTTTGGCTGTGACTTCGGTCAAGTGCTTGGAAGTGTGCGGTCTCTATGGACTCAGCAGGAGGTCGCTCTGCGACTTGTCAGTTCTGTTTCAACTTTGCCAGCTTCAATAACCTGTCCGCCCGCTTCAGGCGGGTAGGGGTGTTCCTCAGTTCAGGTTCAGCGGGAGGTGAATAACGGTGTGTCCGCCCGGCCTCGCGGCTTCGGCGGACTCCGTGGTATTCGGCGGATTGCAGCTTAGTTCGGGCGGCTTCGGCGACCTCGGCGGTCTCGGCGGACTCCGGTTCTGTCCGCCCGGCTTGTTTTGGTGCTTTCTGTTTACAGTTGTAATACTAGTGAAATCATGTCTCGCTATGTATGCCTCGGATTGTAAAGAAGTGAATGTATAAAAGACTTTCTTGTGCTTCCATTGTGTGTTGGGTGAAACCTCTAGTCCTTGGGTTTTCCGCAGGTTCAACGTGTGAACTGGGTAGTTCCGAAGATATTAATTTGGCGTTTGGGCTATCTTGCTGACCACGTTGAGAAAATTTAACAGTACCTGGTACAACCACTGTCCAAGTACCATATTGGGGTATGTCCACTTGGGCTCACGTGCATCAAATAAAATTACCTATCCTTAGAACCCCAATTGTTATTGGGTCCCAGGTTAGGGTTAGCTTGAACTTTAACATACTTGTCTGCAGCCTTTCTGACAGGTAAGCTGGCATTTTTCCTGATACTGATGTTATGCCAACAATCAATGGCAAAATGACCCACTTTGCCACAACACCAGCACTCACATCTATTGTATATTCTTCTAGATACAGTCTTAACAGTATTCCTGTCAGCTGTCCTTTTATTGAGTGTTGGGGCTGGTGCATCAAACACTGATGATTCCTGAGGAACATGGTGTGTTTGTACATGGGTGCCCTATTGATAATCGCACCCTTATCATTCTGATCACCAAGCTTATAGTGACCATGTGTGATGTCATGGTCATACCTGTTAGTAGGTTGCACCACTTTTCTAAAAGAAATAGGTGGTTTGGAGGCTAGTGGCTGAACTAGGGCTTTGCCTTTTCTTTTGGAATTAGCTGCCCTTGTTCTTCCCTTAAAACCTAGACCTGTCTTACCTTTTTGTGCAATGAAGTTGTCAATTAAAGGTAAGACTGACTTTGGCTTTGAGAATTTAGCCACAAGATCCTTCTCTCTTTGAAGTCTGACTTCCAAACTTCTGATGTGATCATTTTTGAAGGTAATTATACCCATCTGAATAACAGTTATGTTTTTCAGCTTGACAACTTCATTTATCTTCAGATCCAACATTTTTTCTGAATCTGATGCAGCCAATTTAAGAGATGCAATTTCCTTAGCCTGGTTTTTGATAAGAATTCTGCTTCTCTTAAGAGCAAGCAATAGATCACCATACTCATCAATAAGTTGATGAAGACCCCCTTCAGATTCAGAACCATCCTCATCTCATGATGCAGATGCTTCTGATTCTGATCCAGTATAATAGTCAGAAACTGAAGATAGGTTGTTTACCTTACTTGGACCAGGTTGATCCTGACACTGATCTTCCTTAGGCAAAGCCATCAGCCCTTTGCAATGATGATCTTCTGTCCCATTTATAGAGTCCAGCATTTGCAAGAACTCAGATTCTACTAAATCCTCTTCAGTAGTGAACAAACCTATATAGGCTTCAGCTTCAGCCTCTTCTCTAGATTCTTATAATGAGATATTAGTCCAGCTCTTCTGCTCCTGCTTTTGGGCAACAAAGTATCTCTCCTTCTTGCTCTTATTTTGTTGCTTCTTTTTATCTTTAGATTCCTTTCTTTTATCATGACAATCAGCTATGACATGTCCTGTCCTGTTGCAATAATAACAAACAATTTTAGAAGAAGTTTGTTTACTGGGATTACAGCCATACCTGTCTTCCTTAGATGTTTTCTTCTTCTTGTAGTAGTAGTCATCCTTGGAGAATGATGAAGATGGCTTTGTTCTCCATTTCTTCTTCTTCATGAACCTTTGAAACTGCCTTGTGAAGGCAGCAAAGTCTTCATCAGAGTTGTGGCTGTCTGAAGTATTGATGTCAGTATTTTCTGATTCAACTTCAGTCATTCTCCTGGGAGGGGAAGGTGAATTTCTCCTGCCAATTCTTGTGGCTTCAGCCTTGAAGGCAACTCACTTCTCTTTGTATTCATACCTATTGCTTTTCTCCTCCTCCTTTCTGGTAGTGAGCTGCATCTCGTAGGATAACAGTTTTCCAAATAAGTTTGGTGGAGGTGTATCTACAAGCCTGGCCACCTCTCTGATGGCACATATTTTTGTATCCCAGTCTTTGGTTAGTGATCTGAGAATCATATAATTGAGCTCATATGTGCTAAAAACTCTTCCATATGACATTAGCTCATTCACTATTCTGAAGAACTTCTTGTAGCACACAGTTATGTTGTCAGCTTTGTTTTGTCTAAAACTTTCATATTATTGATTTAGTATAGACTTTCTGTCCTCTCTTACTTCTTCAGATCCCTCCATGTAGACAATCAAAGTGTCCCACATCTACTTGGAAGTTTTGTAGTGAACCAAGTTTTGAAATGTTGAGTAATCTATAGAACTAACTATTATGTTCTGTGTTTTTTTATCCATAGTGGCTAAGATGATCTAATCCTTTGTCATTTCATAGTAACTTTTTGGAGTCCTTAGGTTGGCATCAAGAACTAAGATATTTATTGGAATGAATGACCCTTCTTTAACTGTAATGTGGATTCTTGGGTCAGATGCTTCCATGAATAATCTGACTCTTTCTTTCCATATGCCAAAGGTTTCCATTCTACATATAGGTAGTTTCATGGATCCAAGTTCCTTCTGATTTTCACCTGAACCCATTTTGTCTAACTGATAACTGCCTTGGAGATCAACTCAGACTGTTAGGTCTATTCTTGAGCAACCTCCCTCTGATACCACTTGAAAGATTTGTTTTAAAGATGTCCTAAACACCTAGAGGGGTGGTGAATAGGTTCAATTCTTTTTTATTATTTAGGCAGATAAATTTATCACTGTTAGAGAAACTAAGAAACCTTTCACATCACAGAGAAATAAACTCACAGCCAACACAACACAACACACAGATTTATAGTGGTTCCCCAGTGATGGGTACATCCACTTTCCCCCTTCGCCTATCTAGCAGTATACTAGATTTGGCCTAACTCCCTTCTTCCTTCTCAGGTCCTCAGATCTCACACCTCAGAACCCAAAAAGGTTCTTACAGCTCAGACTTTAGAAAGTCCTACAACTCTGAGTGAGTCCACACTCCTATAACTTAGGCAATTAAGCCCTATCTTAGCCTCTTCCACCAGGCATACTACTCAGAGAGATAACTCCCCTACCTCAGGCACTCAGCCCTACCTCAGCCTTTATAAACTTAGGCTTACAACTCAGAGAGATAACTCTCCTACAGTTAGATCTATAAAAGATCCTACAGAGAAAATTGATTATAAAAAGAACAATTTCTTCACCTATGTATAGAGAGAATAAGGATGAAGATTTCTTGATCAGTTCTTGATAGACCTAACTGCTTAAGAATCAACCTGCCTTAGCTTCTTCAAAGCTTCTTCAATCTGAACAAAGTAGGGTTGATCTTCTTGTGAATTTGGAGATGATCCTCAATCCAGCTTCCTTCTTGTTTTCAGAAATTTGATCTGAAATCTTCTTACAGACTTGTTCAGAATCTGCCTTTCTTCTTGGATCTCTCCTCGATCCCTTCTCTACTTTTCTATTCTATATATTCTTATCAATGTCTTGTCTCTCTTCAGATTCACTTTGTTGATGATAGAGCAGGCCTTTATATCGATCCATCTGAGGTTACCGGCTGATCCGGTTCATAACGGCCTTCTGACAGCTCTGACAGATGCAACTGCATTGTTAGTTATGATAGCTGTCAAGTCTTCAGTCTTGACACCTGATACTTCATTGTACTCTATTTTCAGCAGAAACGTGTCTAGGCAATACTTCAAATGTGTCGACACAAATAGACCATGTGTCGACACAATCCTTGATGATGCCGACACAGCTCATATAAAGTCGACATATCTCTTCTTTATCTTCTTGACACAGCTTCTGTGGAATGTGTCGACACAAGTCCTGTGTGGCGAGACAATAACTTCTAGTCTCGACAAAGTTGGTGTTGACAAAATTCTGGTATGTGTCGACATAATTCCTGTGTGTCGACACAATAACTTCTAGTCTCTACATAGTTGGTGTCGACCGAAATTATGTTGTGTGTTGACACAAGTCCTATGTATCGACACAATTATTAAGGATAGAATTTCTGTGTGTCGACATAAGTCATGTGTGTCTACACAAACTGGCCTCTGGTGTCGACACAGCCTTTACCAAGTGTGGACACTTGTATTTAGAAAATTTTTCTGCATTTCCTTAACCTGCACATTGAAACTCAACACACCATCAAAAACACATTGATGAATATCATTGAGTTAAGTGGGGCTTCTCTGAATCACGTACACATTTTCCAATGTACCCAACAGTCGCAGATGTCTTGAGTCGGAGGACTCCAGCACTAGCAAATTGGTTTCAGATGCATGATGAGCATCTGATCCAGGAGTTGGAAGCTTGAGAAATTTCTTGTGTTGACAAGAATTCCACAGCAAATCCGTGCTTGACCTGGACGGAGATACAGTATGACCTTGCAGACAGGGTTCGGAGGGCAACGAAATTTGATTAAAGTTTGCAATAGTATGTAGTGGATGGAGTAAGTGGCCAATTCTCCTGGGATGATGACCTTTTGTGAAAAGATGGTCTTTTGTGCGTCCCAAAGATGGGTAAGTTAAGAGATGAGTTGATGTATGAAGCTCACTTCACTAAATATTCAATTCACCTAGGGAGCACAAAAATGTATAAAGATATGAAAAAGCTATTCTGGTGGCTGGGCATGAAGAAAGACATAACACTTTATGTGGCTAAATGTTAGACTTGTGCCTTGGTGAAAGCGGAATGCCAGAAGCCTAGAGATTTCCTGAAGTCTCTACCTATCCTAGAATGGAAGTTTGATGATATTTCAATGGATTTCATGCACGGTTTGCCGAGATCTCCACGCGGTAATGATTCGGTTTGGGTGATCGTGGACTGATTGACTAAAGTGGCTCACTTCATTCAGAATAAGAGGGACAGTTTAGTTGAAGTTTTGGCGAAACTATATGTCAAACAAATAGTATGATTGCACGGTGTGCCCCATAGCATTGTAAGTGATCGAGATGGACACTTCACTTTAAATAATTGGAGGCTAATCCATCAGTTGTTGGGGACAAAGCTAACATTCAGTACGTCCTTTCATCCACAAATGGATGGACAAACTGAAAGTACCAACGAAATGATGAAAGATATGCTCTGAATGTGCGCCTTGGATTTCGGGAAGAGAAGTGAAGATCATCTCTATATGGTAGAGTTCGCCTACAATAATAGCTATCAAACGAGTTTAAATATGACACCTTTTGAGGCTTTGTATGGTAGGAAGTGTCGTACACTATTAGCTTGGACGGAAACAGGCGAATCTAAATTATATAAGCGTTAGGAAGTCGAAGAGGCTAATTCGGCAATACACTCTATTCGGGAGAGGCTATTAATAACCCAAGACCGGAAGGCAAAGTATTATAACACGAAATACCAAAATGTGGATTTTGCAGTTGGCGAATGGGTATATTTGAAAATTAAACCATTTAAAGGCGTATCAAGGATTCGACGCTTGAAAAAGCTGAGTCCGAGGTATCTTGGCCCATTTGAGGTAGTGGAACGAGTTGGAGATGCTGCCTATCGGCTAGCTATTTCAGAGGAATTGATTGGATTGCATGATGTGTTTCACATATCAGTGCTTCGAAAAGTCGTGAAAGATCCAGCTCAAGTGATTACGAATGATCGCGTACCGGTCGAATCCCATGTTAGCTATTCACGACCATAGTTGTCACACCGGACCTTGACTATCCCGATTGGCTTGTTTCGTAGCTCAAGTGATTGGAGTTCCTCGGGGACTACACCTCCCAAATACACTATACTCTAGGGAAGGGAAATGTTGTCGCAGATGTCTTGAGTCAGAGGAATCCAGCAAGGGCAAATTGGTTGCAGATGCATGATGAGTGTCTGATCCAGGAGTTGGAAGCTTGAGAGATTTCTTGTGTTGATAAGAATTCCATAGCAAATGCGTGCTTGACCTGGATGAAGGTACAATATCACCTTGCGGACAGGGTTTGGAGGGCAACAAAACTTGATGAAAGTTTGTAATGGTATGTAGTGGATGGAGTAAGTGTCCAATTCTCCAGGGATGACGGCCTTTTGCGAAAAGATGGTTGTTTGTGCATACCGAATATGTGTAAGATAAACGATGAGTTGATGTATGAAGCTCACTTCACTAAATATTTAATTCACTTGGGGAGCAAAAATGTATGAAGATATGAAAAAGCTGTTCTGGTGGCCGGGCATGAAGAAAGACATAACACTTTATGTGGCTAAATGTCAGACTTGTGTCTTGGTGAAAACGGAATGACAGAAGCCTGAAGGTTTCCTGAAGTCTGTTGGATGCCTAGTTTGATTTGGGCTAGGTTCACTAACTTAGGATCTTGTGACCCACAATGTATAGCCCGGGTCATATTTGTGTCTTAGAGTCTATGCTAAGTCCTTAGAATCAACATCACTGGACCAGCTATCAACAAGACTGCCAGAGACTCAAGACTTGGAAGACTTCAATGACCAAGTAAAATGTGCTCGGCATTTATCGAACTCAGGTCGACGAAAGACGTGCTCAGCTCGACGATCATGGTGAAATTTCTCAGAGCTGAGCTCGACGATCTTTATTCTCAGGTCGACGAAAGCTTGGACACTACTTCAACAATCTAAAGTCCTGATAACTCCAAAGAAATTCTATGTCCAGACTGAACTCTAGTCGACGAAGTTATAATCTCAGCTCGACGAACTTGAAGCACAAAATAGGCAAAGTTCAGAAGAGATAGCAGTTCAGTTTCCAGCTCAACGATAATGGAACTCATCTCGACGAACAGAAGCCATCTGGTCGACGAACACAACACTCAACTCGACAATTTCTGTACTCAGTTCGACGATTTCTGTCAACTGTTCGACGATTCCAGACTAAGTCATTTCCAGCCATGTCCCCATTATTACTGCAATAATTCCTGAGTAAACAATGCTCTAATAGTCTCTGAATATAACCGTTAGAGGAGCATTGATTAGGATATTCTCCAGGATTATTGCTTGCCATTTTTCCAGGGGATAGTTGGAGAAATTATTCAATGCTGCTTATTCTCTAGGACGTCAACATTGAATGTAGAAGGAATTCAAAATTCGAAAGACCAATTTCCCCAGAAAATATAAAAAAGAGATTTTTTTCCCTTTTCTCAGATAGAGAGATAAAAAAAAGAAAGTAAAAAAAATACAAAGAGAGAAGATTACTGAATCAGACAAGCAAAACACAACCCGTCTGCTCTCAGTCTTACACAAGATTTTTGATACGGAAGAAAGCCCTAGACCAAACCATCATCTGTCATCTAAAGAAGAAGAACAATCATTCAAATATCAATAGTCTTTATTCTTCAAACTCTCCAGGACACTTCACAGGACAACAAATCTTCCATCTGTTAAAGAAGATCGTGAAGATCTCTTTGATCAATGTTGAAAGTGTTGGGTACATTGGTTCTAATGTACATGATTTGAAGAAACCTCACCCTACTCAATGATATACATCAAAATGTATTTGATGTATTTTTGAGTTTACTTGTGCAGGTTAAGTATTTGTAGGAAAGATGAAAAAGTTTCTAAGTCCATGTGTCGACACCCAGAGAGAAAGTGTCGACACTTAAGAAGACTTGTGTCGACACCCAGACAAGTAGTGTCGACACTTGGAGTCATTGTGTCGACACCAGGGATGCAGAGTCGACACCAGGCAGAAAGTGTCGACACAAGGAGCTGTGTCGACACTCAATGAAGAAAAGTCCAGTGAAGCAGTGTCGACACTTAGCACTTGTGTCGACACCCAGTGAAAATGTGTCTACATCAGAAAGTGTCGACACTTGGAGGCTGTGTCGACACTCAGCAAAAGTCAGCAGAGTCTAAGTATAAGTGTCGACACCCAGAGCAATGTGTCGATACACAGTAGAAGAGTCAACACTTGGAGAAAGTGTCGACATAAGAAGGAATGTGTCGACACTCAGCTGAAGACTCAACAATTGAAGAAAGTGTCGACACAAGAAAGAATGTGTCGACACTCAGCTGAAGACTCAACACTTGAAGTAAGTGTCGACACAAGGAGCTGTGTCGACACTTAGCAAAGCTCAAGAATATTCTAAGTACAAGTGTCGACACTAAGGGAAAGTGTCGACACTCATCCAGAGTCTCAACACAAGGAAGAATGTGTCGACACAAGGAGCTGTGTCGACACTCAGCAAGTATCAACACTGAAGATATGTGTCGACACCAAGAAGAAGTGTCGACACTTAGCAAGTTCAACACATGAAGATGTGTCGACACAAAGGAGTTGTGTTGACATTTCCAAGAATTCAGCAATATACTGAAGTACAAGTACTTGTGTCGACACACATTATCAGTGTCGACACATGAAGAAGAAGCAGTGTCGAGATATAAAATCTACAACACAAGGAGTTGTGTCGACACCTTGTAGGCTAGTGTCGACACTTAGACAACTTGTGTCGACACTTAGTCTATAAGTGTCGACACTTAAAGACAGACAGTCTCGATACTTTCAGACAGTTACAGAATTTTCAAGAACTGACTGGATGACTTGACAGCTGCCTTTCCAGCCAGTCTACTGCACCTGTCAGAGTTGTCAGAAATCCGTTATGAACCGGACCAGCCGGTTACCATGAAGAAGGCCTATAAATAGGCTTATACTGTCTACAGAGATTGATTGATAAGAAGATTCAAGTGATCAATATACAAAGAAGATCTAGCTATTCGTTGAAGAATTCTGTGAGGATCTAAGAAGTTGGAGAGAGAGAGCTCCATCCAAGAAGTCAGCCGTTGGAACCAGGCTGAGAAGAAGGGTTCAGATTTGGTCTGAATCTTAAGTAGCAGAGATCAAGGATCAACTGCAGAGGAATCAATCTTATTGTGTTCTACATTCAAGAAGCTTTGAAGAAAGCCAAGTCAGATTGATTTCAGCTGAGTTCTTCCAAGAACTCATCAAGAAACTCACAACTCTTCTCTCTTGTCTCTGAGTTGTTTGGGTTACATTTTGTATTCATTTTATCTTGTAGGATCCCTTGGGATCTGAGTTTGTAAGCCTATAATTATAAAGGCTGAGTGTAGGCCTTGGTGGCTGAGTGTAGGCCTTGGTGGCTGAGTGTAGGCTTTGAGGAGAAGCTGAGTTGTAGGGCTTTGGGCCTGAGTTGTAGGAACCTGTTTTGGGGTTCTGAGTGTAAGATCTGAGGATCTGAGATAGTGGAGGAGTTTGGCCAAATCTAGTACACTACTAGATAGGCGAAGGGGGAAAGTGGATGTACCCAAACATTGGGGAACCACTATAAACCTGTGTGTTCACTGTGTGTATGTGGTTTGCTGTGATTGCTGTTTGTTTGCTTGGTAAAAATAGTTATAACTCTGAGAATTAATCTGAATTCTGCCTAAAAAGTTAAAAATATTTAAGTCACCTATTCACCCCCCCCCCCTCTAGGTGATTAGGTACAATATCTTTCAAGTGGTATCAAAGCCAGGTTACTCAAAAAGGGACATAACTGTCTGAGTAGATCATGTTGGCAGATTCAGTCTAAGTATATTACAGAATCAAGAAAATTAAGAACCATGGGTTCCACTGAGAATCATAAGGAATTGGGATCCATGAAGTTACCCATTTGCAGCAAAGAAATCTTTGGCATTTGGAAGGAAAGGGTGAGACTGTTTATGGAAGCCTCAGACCCTAGGATTTATATCACAGTGAAAGAAGGGCCATATGTGCCCATGAAGATTTCAGTCTTAGATGCAAATCAGAGAACACCTAAGGATTTCTCTGAAATGACAAAGGATGAGATAGTTCTAGCCACAATGGACAAGAGGGCTCAAAATATCATAGTGAGTGCTATAGATGATGCTACCTTTCAGAATTTGATACACTGCAAGACATCCAAGGAGATGTGGGATACCTTGATAATGTATATGGAGGGTTCTGAAGAAGTGAGGCAAGATAGAAAATCTTTGCTCAACCAAGAATATGAAAGTTTTAGACAAGGTAGATCTGATATCATAACTGAATGCTATAAGAAGTTCTATAGGATTGTGAATGAGCTTATGTACTATGGCAGAGAGTTCAGTAATTATGAGCTTAATGATAAGTTCTTAAGGTCCCTTATAAAAGATTGGGACACCAAGATCTGTGCCATTAGGGAAATGACAAAGTTAGCAGAAATTCCTCCACCAACACTGTTTGGCAAACTGCTGTCCTATGAAATGTAGTTGACAGTGAGGAAAGAAGAGGAGAAATCTACAAGAAGTGAACATAAAGAAAGGACAGTGGCATTTAAAACAGAAGCCACCAAAAAGTACAGAAGTAAGTCACCATCTCCACCACCAAAAGTAGCTGAAACTGAGTCAGATGAGTCAGCAAGCAGAAAGTCTGAAAGCAGTGAAAGTGATGAGGACTTTGCTGCCTTCACAAGACATTTTCAAAAATTCTTAAAGAAGAAACAGTGGAGGACAAAGCCATCTACTTCACAGGGTAAAGAAGACTATTATCAGAATAAAAAGTCTTCAAAGAAAGACAGGAGAAAGACCAAATCTAGCAAAACAACTCTTTCAAAAATAGTATGCTATTGCTGTAATAGACAAGGACATGTGATTGCAGATTGTCCTGAGAAAAGGAAGGAATCTAATGATAAGAAAAAGACTCATTTCAAAGGCAAGATGGAAAAGTCTTTTGTTGCCAAAAAGGATAAGATCCTGTCAGACATTTCTTCATCAGAAACTGAGTCAGATGTTGAAACATATATAGGACTGTTTGCTGAGAAAGAAGAAGAAGAGTTCATCCAGATCATGAACTCCATATATGATCAAGAAGACAGTCAGTGCCAAGGACTGATGGCATTGACAGAAAGTGACAAAATCCTGGAGCAGCCAGGACCTAGTAAGGTACAAAGTTGTTCTTTCAGTTCAATTTCTTGTGCTAGTTCAGAATCAGATTCATCCTCATCAAGTGATGAGAGTGCATCTGAGTCTGAAGAGGATATTCATCAATTGATAGATGAATATAAAGTTCTGTTGCAAGCATTTAAGAAATACAAATCCTTGGCCAAGAGTCAAGCTAAGGAGATTGCAAGTCTCAAAGTGGCTGCAACTGATTATGAGAAGTTTTTTGATCAAAAACTTAATGAGATAGCCAGACTGAAGCACATAACTGAGATTTAGATGGGGACTATATCATTTAAGAATGATCAAATCAAGAGTCTGGAGATTAGTCTTCAGAAGGAGAGAGATTTGGTTGCTAGGTTTTCAAAACCAAAGTCTGTTCTACCCTTAATTGATGAATTTGTTCATCAAAAAGGTAAAGCTGGACTGGGGTTTTCTAAACCAGCTAGGACTGCCAAGTCTAAGTCCAAGGGCAAAGCCCCAACTCTCAACAAGTCAGCTGTAGATAAAACAGCTAAGACTGTACCTAAGCAAAGGTACAATATGTTTGAGTGTTAGTGCTGTGGCAAGGTAGGCCCCTTTGCAATGGACTGTTGACACAATGCTAGTGCCAAAGTGAGTAGCAAACTGCCTGTTGGAAAACCTGCAGGTAGCTTTGTTAGGAAGCAAACTAACCAGTACCAAGGACCCAAGAATACTTTAGGTTCTAAGGTTCACTAATCTGTTTTGCAGGTGAGTCCAAGTGGCCATGCCCCAATATAATACTTGGACAGTGGATGTTCCAGACACATGACTGGAACTAGGGGATTACTAAAGGACTACACACCTATCAAGGATGGTCCAAAGGTCACCTTTGGTGGTTCTGAAAAAAGAATCATCAAAGGATTTGGTAACATTTCTAGTAACTTATTTACCATTACTCAAGTGGCTTATATTAAAGGTTTGAAACACAACCTAATTAGTATAAGTCAATTAAGTGATGTAGGATATGACATCTCATTTGTTAAGGATGGTTGTCATATCAAGAGGTCAAATGATCAAGAGATCATTTTGACAGGTTATAGAAAGAGGAATGTCTACTGCCTAGACATTATGTGTGAGACTAATGGTTCTCAAGTGTGTCTTGTAGCTGATGAGAAAGTCTCTCATTGTGTCAAATGGCACAAGAGGCTAGCCCATCTAAATTACAAGACAATTGTCAAACTCTTTAGCAAAGAGTTAGTGAGGAATGGTCCTCAAGTTAAGTGTATTAAAGATGGAATATGCTCAGCTTGTCAAAAGGGCAAGCAGACAAGATCGACCTTTAGTAGTATTGAAAACAAAGATGCTGTGAGGTGTTTATACCTCCTGTATATGGATCTCTTTGGTCCTATACCAATTCAGAGCCTAGGTAGGAAGGTCTATACCTTTATAGTTGTAGATGACTACTCAATGTTTTCCTGGGTGTTCTTTCTTAGACAGAAATCTGAAACACCTAGTGTCTTCTATAGCTTTGTCAAACAGATTCAGAATGAACTAGACAGTACAGTGGTCAAAATAAGAAGTGACCATGGTACTGAATTTCAGTCTGATAGTATGACAAAACTATGTGAAGAATTTGGGATATTTCAAGAGTTTTCTTCACCAAGAACACCTCAGCAAAATGGCATTGCTGATAGGAAGAATAGAACCTTGATTGAGGCTGGTAGGACCCTATTAAGTGATACATCACTACCAGAATATTTCTGGGCTGAAGCAGTTAATACTGCATGCCATGTTATTAATAGGGCTACCATTACTAAAAGCCACAACAAGACCTCCTATGAGGTTGTGAAAGGTAGAAAACCAAACCTATCCTATTTCAGGATCTTTGGTTGTAAGTGCTTTATACTTAACAATGGAAAGTCTTACTTGACTAAGTTTGCTGCCAAGTCCCAAGAGAGAATCTTTGTTGGGTACAGCAACAACAGTAAGGCTTATAGAGTCTACAACTTGTCTACTCAAGTTGTAGAAGAGACAGTACATGTAGTCTTTGATGAAACTAGACTTATTAACAATGAGTTGTCTAGTAGTATTTGCAGCTCCACAGGTATTGCTAAGAAGATGGACAAGCTCACTACAGAAGAGGAACCTACTGCATGATAGCTAGTAGAAGATAGTGGCTATAGTCCAGGGGGAGTATTACATGTACCTAATGAAGAAGAAGTTCAAGGAGTACAGCAAAATGAAGAAACTGAAGAAGTTCAACCTGAAGTCAGGATGCCTCCAGCCAATAGGCATCTTAGAGATCATCCAGTAGAACAAATCATTGGTGATCTAAGACAAGGGGTACAAACAAGGAGCAGAAATCTGAATGCAGCACTCTACTCCAGTTTTCTATCCCAAGTTGAGCCAAAGAAGTTTGAAGAAGCCATCCTAGACCCACATTGGATTGAAGTAATGCAAGAAGAGCTGAATCAGTTCAAGAGGTGCAAGGTCTGGGAGCTTGTTCCTAAACCAAAAGACCACAACATAATTGGAACCAAGTGGATCTTTATGAACAAGATGGATGAGCATGGAGTCATCATTAAGAACAAAGCAAGATTGGTTGCTAAAGGATATAGGCAGGAAGAAGGTATTGACTTTGATCAAACCTTTGCCCCAGTAGCCAGACTGGAAGCCATAAGGATGTTCCTGGCCTATGCAACCTTTCAAGGATTTAAAGTTTACCAAATGGATGTAAAGTCAGCATTTCTGAATGGTAATCTAAAAGAGGAAGTCTATGTGGAACAGCCATCAGGTTTTGTTGATTCAACTCAACCTAATCATGTCTATAGACTTAGGAAATCATTGTATGGGTTAAAGCAAGCCCCTAGGGCTTGGTATGAAACCCTGTCTAGTTTCCTCATTGAGAATAAGTTCACAAGGGGGAAAATAGACAAGACTCTATTCCTTAGGGAATCCAGAGGCAAAGTAATACTAGTCCAAATATATGTAGATGACATAATATTTGGGTCTACTGAAAGTAGTCTTTGCAAAAAGTTTGCAAAACTAATGCAAGGACAATTTGAGATGAGTAGTATGGGGGAACTTAAGTTCTTCTTGGGTCTCCAAGTTAGACAGACTGAGAATGGTTTATCCATATGCCAGTCTAAGTTCACCCTAGAACTCATAAGGAAGTATGGTATAGATTCATCCAGTACCATGAAGACTCCTATGGGGTCAAGTATGTCTCTTAGCAAAGATGATGCAGGGAAACCTATAGATGAGACTTTGTATAGAGGGATAGTTGGCTCCCTACTCTATTTGACTGCAGGTAGACCAGATATCATGTATGCTACATGTATTTGTGCAAGGTATCAAGCTTGCCCTAAAGAGTCTCATTTGACAGCAGTCAAAAGGATACTGAGATATCTAAAGGGCACTCCTTATCTAGGCCTCTGGTACCCTAGGAATGAGGATTTTGAACTAACAGGTTATTCAGATGCAGACTTTGCATGATGCAAAGAAGATAGAAAAAGCACAACTAGAACCTGTCAATTCCTAGGTGGAAGACTGATTTCTTCGAGTAGCAAGAAGCAAACAAGTGTGGCTATCTCCACTGCAGAGTCAGAATATGTGGCTGCAGGAAGTTGATGTGCTCAACTTCTATGGATACAACATCAGCTTGAGGACTATAGAATTTAGGTAAGTAGAACTCCACTATTTTGTGATTCTACTAGTGCTATATCATTTACAAACAATCCTGTTTCCCATAGTAGAACCAAACATATTGAAATAAAATATCATTTTCTTAGGGAGCATGTAGAAAGAGAAGATATTTTACTGGAATATGTTAGAACAGATAATTAACTAGCTGATATGTATACTAAGCCCTTAGAAGAAACTAAGTTCAATAGATTTAAAATTGAACTAGGTATGATAAACTTACAATAAGTTTATAAAAATGGCTAAGTAAAATAGTGTCGACACACAGAGATATCTGTGTCGACACAGAAAAGTGGTGTCGACACTTCAGGGAAAAGGTGTCGACACATCTAGGATGTTGATGTCGACACTTCAGAAAATTAGTGTCGACACATGATAAGTAGGTGTCGACACATCCACGGTGGTGTCGACACTTAGAGTTTACGCAGAATTATCTAAGTAAAGTCTCGACTAAATGTCGAGTTAAGTGGTGTCGACACATAAACAAGTGTCGACACATATAATCTGTCGACTAAACTTGTGTCGACACATAAGTGTCGAGACATTATAATTCTGTGTCGGCACTTTTCAACAGTGTCGACACAATTTAAGTTAGTTAACCCGCCTTTTCATCTTCAAACTTAGAAAGGTATAAATAAGATTTTGCCTTTGTCTGTCGACACGCTCACTAAAGTTTCGAGACCAAACTTGTGTGTCGACACCTCTCTTCTCTCCAGTCAAATTATTCAAACCCTAATGGCGCCAAAGCTCGAGGAGAACGTGAACGAAGGCTATGAACTGGTGCGAAATGCGTTTGATGAAGCAGACCCAGAGATCAAGACTGTGGTAACCCTAGTTGCAGACTCAGGGTTAGAATTTCTTGTTTCTGAGCCGACAAAGATCTGGAAGAAGGAAGTACTGGAATTCCTAAATGGAGCAACCCTAGACGACACTGGATTCAAGATCAAGTCCAGGGTCCATGGTGAAAAGATTAAGGTCTCACCAAAAAGTTTGAGAAAAGTCCTAAATCTACCAAGGACAAAAGAAGAGGATGAGGTAACTGCTTCTAAGACCAGAGAAGCATTGACTTGGTGTGGTCTGGATTCACAGATGAAAATTGGCTCAGTTTTCAATAGAAAAGGAATGAACATCCAGGGGAAATTCCTATCAGAAATTGTTGGAAAAGTAATCTTAAGCAAACCGGGAGGGCATGACAGGGTATCTGCCCATATGTTCAATCTCATGACCAGGATAATCTTCAGCCTAAACACTGATTGGTCTGTAGTGATCTTTGAAAAGATCAAGGAGAGTCTGAAGAAGCCCAACTTGGGCAGGATCTTAAGTCTATACCTTGCTGGTATTATACCAGAAGTTATGAGTCAAGCTGCTGGCAGTAAAATCAACCATATGAGAAGAATGGACATGAGAATTTTCTCCAGATGGGACAGAGTTTTGACTAAGGAGATGCCTACTCCTGAGAAAGTAACCCCACATAAGAAGAAGAAGAAAACTGCCCCAGTGGCTCAGGTTTCCACTAGCAGTTCTGGCAGTGAAGAGCAAGTGGTCTTCACACCTGATGAAGAAGACACTGGAACTGTTGTGAAGTCTCCAGCTCAACAAGTAGTTGCTGAAAGGCAGGGGGAGCCACCAGCTAGCCCCTTACACCAGGATTCAGTCCAGGGGGAGCCACTAGTAGTGGCAGAGCCAACTCCTCTGGAATGTGAACAAGCCACCCACATCATCCTTGAGGTAATCATTGAGCTTAATGCTTTAGATTTTCCTATATATGATACTGATTTGTCTGATGTTTATCAGCAACCACAGATTAATAGTCAAGTCCCAGATGTTGTCATGAAGGACACATCTGTTGAAGTTCAAGTTATATCTAATCCAGTGGTTGATGAACCAATAGTTACTCCAGCTCATTCTCCACAAGAATTTACTATGGAAGATCTCTTCCTCAATCTAGATCAGGCAGATCTTGAGAAGGACAGTACTGCTGCTGAGGGGGAGAATGCTCCAGTTGAGGGGGGAGCAAGTAGTACTTGTTGAAGAGCCTGCAAGGCAAGAACCTGAGCAGCCCAAAGAAGTTGAGGAGCTACCTAAGGAGAGGGTAGAGATAGCAAGTACATCAGCCTCTGAAGATGAGGAAGCCTCAAGGGCAAAGAAAAGGAAATTTCAAGTATTCAAGAGAAGGAGCCAGAATTACAAAAAGGCTTTACAAACTATTGCTCCACAGCCTATATAACAGCCAGCACCAACTGTTTATTACAGTACACTGATGGTTGCCATGCAAATCAAGCTGGATGAGCACAGGAAAGCCATAGAAACTTATGTGGATAAGGGTCATAAGTCTCTACAATTTGACCTAGCTAAAGAAATAAAGTCTATAAGATTTGAAATGAATCTTAATAAAAAGGAGATGACTGACTGCTTCCACAAAGGAGGGAATGCAGTAGTCTATTTAGCAACTCATCAAGAAAAGATCAAAGCTCAAGTAGATGACATTGCACTGAAGAAGGGTTATGTTCTAGAGAAACAGATCAGAATGAATGACAATTTAACTGAATCACACAATGCAATTGTCACAGAGATGAAGAACATTGTTGCTGGCCTGACAACTTCTACTGCTACTGCTAAGGCAGATTTTGATAAAGCACTGCAAGAAAGCTTAACTGCTGTTATGACTGCAATTCAAGACTCTCAGAAGTTGATAACTGACAAACTTCAAAGGTTCAAACCTTTCTACAGGGATGGAGTCAATTATCTAAATGCCCAAATCTGATTTCAAAAAGATGATTTAAGGGATCACATGGAAAGAGAAGTCATAAAGAGGGAGAGGGTATTAGTCAAAGCTAGCTCTGATCATGCTAAGTGGATTACAAATTCTATCAGAGTAACTCTTGGATATCCTCCTTTATGTGATGATGATAATATAGCAGAATCTGGAGTTAACCCTGCATATCTTGGAGGTGAGCAACCTGAAGTAGCTCAAGTGATCTATCCTCCACCAGATTTTGATATGGTTCAAGCTGACATATAGTCCATGTATAGTCCACCTGATGGAAATCAGAAGGTTATTCTTGAAAAAGTGGTTCAGCCAGTATCTGAGGCCTTACAGGAAGCTATCTTGAAAGAGCAAGCTGAACAAGAAGCCAGACTGTCTAAAAAGAGGTTCAGGGAGCAAGATGAACAAAGACCTGACTTTGAGCAGTGGAGCCCCACCTCAAGAAACATTATTCTAACTGCATGAAGGCTGCCAAAGATAATGTGCAGGACAGAAACAAGTGGTTTTCTGAGTCATAATGGAGAAAGCATGAGACAAGGCAAGAAGCCATAGTCCAATATAGAAGAAAGGCCAAGATGGGAAAGCTACCTCCTACTGCTCAGGAGCCTAGCAAGTACTTTCCTAAGCCATATCATTATTTTGAGAGACAAAAGATTAAAGTTGAAGAGCTAAGGAAGAAGGAGCTTAAAGGGAAAAAGCCTGCTGCTGCTGAAGACACTGAAGCCCCTGTACAAGCCAAAGTACAATCTGGAAAAGGAATAGTAATCAAGGAGGCTGAACAAAAATAGAATAGATTTTTCTTGAGTTTACTATGTAATCTTTTGATGTTAAATATTCTGTAAACTTTTGAAATATGAATATGACAAAGTATTAGGATAATGTGTTGTGTGATAAATTTACTGTGTGATAAATTTATTTCATAGTTGTTCTGAGATTATGTCTTTGTATACATGTTTGATTGATACATGTTTATGTTTTCCCTGTTATATATTCCTGCTGTACATCATACTATGATTTTATTCTGTATGGTGTATATCATTGACTAAGGGTTATGACTTCTCCAAATAGGGGGAGATTGTTGGGTACATTGGTTCTAATGTACCTGATTTGAAGAAGCCTCACCCTACTCAATGATATACATCAAAATGTATTTGATGTATTTCTGAGTTTACTTATGCAGGTTAAGTATTTGCAGGAAAGATGAAAAAGTTTCTAAGTCCATGTGTCGACACCCAGAGAGAAAGTGTCGACACTTAAGAAGACTTGTGTCGACACCCAGACAAGCAGTATCCACACTTGGAGTCATTGTGTCGACACCAGGGATACAGAGTCGACACCAGGAAGAAAGTGTCGACACAAGGAGCTGTGTCGACACTCAATGAAGAAAAGTCCAGTGAAGCAGTATCGACACTTAGCAGTTGTGTCGACACCCAGTGAAACTGTGTCTACATCAGAAAGTGTCGACACTTGGAGGCTGTGTCGACACTCAGCAAAAGTCAGCAGAGTCTAAGTATAAGTGTCGACACCCAGAGCAATGTGTCGACACACAGCAGAAGAGTCAATACTTGGAGAAAGTGTCGACATAAGAAGGAATGTGTCGACACTCAGCTGAAGACTCAACAATTGAAGAAAGTGTCGACACAAGAAAGAATGTGTCGACACTCAGCTGAAGTCTCAACACTTAAAGTAAGTGTCGACACAAGGAGCTGTGTCGACACTTAGCAAAGCTCAAGAATATTCTAAGTACAAGTGTCGACACTAAGGGAAAGTGTCGACACTCAGCCAGAGTCTCAACACAAGGAAGAATGTGTCGACACAAGGAGCTGTGTCGACACTCAGCAAGTATCAACACTGAAGACATGTGTCGACACCAAGAAGAAGTCTCGACACTTAGCAAGTTCAACACATGAAGATGTGTCGACACAAAGGAGTTGTGTCGACACTTCCAAGAATTCAGCAATATACTGAAGTACAAGTACTTGTGTCGACACACATTATCAGTGTCGACACATGAAGAAGAAGCAGTGTCGAGATATAAAATCTACAACACAAGGAGTTGTGTCGACACCTTGTAGGCTAGTGTCGACACTTAGACAACTTGTGTCGACACTTAGTCTATAAGTGTCGACACTTAAAGACAGACAGTCTCGACACTTTCAGATAGTTACAGAATTTTCAAGAACTGACTGGATGACTTGACAGCTGCCTTTCCAGCCGGTATACTGCAACTGTCAGAGTTGTCAGAAATCAGTTATGAACCGGACCAGCCGGTTACCATGAAGAAGGCCTATAAATAGGCTTATACTGTCTACCGAGATTGATTGATAAGAAGATTCAAGTGATCAATATACAAAGAAGATCTAGCTATTCATTGAAGAATTCTGTGAGGATCTAAGAAGTTGGAGAGAGAGAGCTCCATCCAAGAAGTCAGCCGTTGGAACCAGGCTGAGAAGAAGGGTTCAGATTTGGTCTGAATCTTAAGTAGCAGAGATCAAGGATCAACTGCAGAGGAATCAATCTTATTGTGTTCTACATTCAAGAAGCTTTGAAGAAAGCCAAGTCAGATTGATTTCAGCTGAGTTCTTCCAAGAACTCATCAAGAAACTCACAACTCTTCTCTCTTGTCTCTGAGTTGTTTGGGTTATATTTTATATTCATTTTATCTTATAGGATCCCTTGGGATCTGAGTTTGTAAGCCTGTAATTATAAAGGCTGAGTGTAGGCCTTGGTGGCTGAGTGTAGCCCTTGGTGGCTGAGTGTAGGCCTTGGTGGCTGAGTGTAGGCTTTGAGGAGAAGCTGAGTTGTAGGGCTTTGGGCCTGAGTTGTAGGAACCTGTTTTGTGGTTCTGAGTGTAAGATCTGAGGATCTGAGATAGTGGAGGAGTTTGGCCGAATCTAATACCCTACTAGATAGGCGAAGGGGGAAAGTGGATGTACCCAAACATTGGGGAACCACTATAAACATGTGTGTTCACTGTGTGTATATGGTTTGTTGTGATTGCTATTTGTTTGCTTGGTAAAAATAGTTATAACTCTGAGAATTAATCTGAATTCTGCCTAAAAAGTTAAAAAGATTTAAGTCACCTATTCACCCCCCCCCTCTAGGTGATTAGGTACAATATCTTTCAGAAAGCTTGAAGGCCTATCACCCTATGCAAAGCTCCAGTTCTCCTGAACACTTCTACATCTCAGGGGGAGCTTTGCATACATCACTGAATCCACTAAAGTCTTCTCAAGTAATTGAGAAAGAGAAGACCTCATCACTTTCTCATCCTACCTCTGTAAATGGTTTTAATTCCCTTCAAAATTATTCTGGTTCACAAGTCTCCTTCCAAAAGACTTGAGGTTGGTTTTTGAGCACCTGATCAAAAGCTCATTGGTGGCAGTCATTTGATCAAAACCTGTAGTTGATTCCTACCAGGGTGTAGAAGAGTAGTGGATGTACCCAGGTTGGGGAACCACTATAAAATTTCTTGTGTCATCTGATTTCCCCTTTTCTTTTTGTTCTTACTGTGATTGTATTTTTAGGACTGTTGTGTGCTTATTTATTTTATTTTAATTCTGCACCTTTTAATTACAACAGAAGCTGTAATTATTTTATAAGGACATACAAATACACTATTCACACCCCCCCTCTAGAGTATATTAGATCTAACACATCACTTTCAATTGGTATCAGAGCAGGTTCCTTTGGTTGTACAAGTTAAACCTTGAACCAAAGATCCTTTGTTATATCTAAACATTATTTCATTTTCATTTAGATTATAAACACAGCCATGACACAGAACAAGGATTATGCAAGCACCAGACCTCTAGTTTGCAACCTTAATAGGTTTGCCATCTGGAAGGCAAAAATCAAGTTGTACATGAACTCTATTGATGAAGACATCTACAACTCTATTTTGACAGGTCCCTCACAGGCATCTACATTTACAGCATCTTCCAGCAACAATGCAATCCCACCACCTGAGTGGACTTAAGCCCAGAAGAAAGCAAAGATTGCTGATGCCAAAGCCATGAACATATTGGCTCAGACTATGTCAGATGACATCTTTCAGAAGGTAACTGAGTGCACCTCTGTAAAATCAATCTAGGTTTCACTTAATCAAATGGTTGATGGCTCAGCAAATGAGAGAAAAGATAGAAGATCAAACCTCATCACATAATATGAAAACTTCAAGAAGGATGAGGCAGAAACAGTTGAAGTGATGTACAACAGGCTTAGCTCCATCATCAGTGAGCTAAGGACCTTAGAAAAAGAAACCACCTTGATTGAAGTGAATGACAAGATCCTAATGTGCTTCCCAAGCTCATGGGACACCAGGATCTGGCCAATCAAAGAGGCCAGAAGCTTGAATGAGATTTCAACTAAATCTCTCCTGGGAAAGCTCAAATCTTATGAGCAGCTAATCAACTCCAGAGAAGCAGTGGAACACAGGACTCTTCCTCCAGCAAGGAAAGAACAATCCATTGCATTCAAGGATACTGAAGAAACTGAAACTCCAATAGTCAATGAAGAGCTAATGAGTCTCTTTGTCAAGAGATTCTTCAAAATGGCAAGGAATGACTTCAGAAGGAAGTCATGCAGAAATGACAGCCAGCCAAGGTATGACAAAACCCCACTAAAGAGGTAGTGTGTTTTGGGTGCAGGAAATCAGGACATTTCATGTCTGAATGTCCTGAAAATCAAAAGAAGGAAAGAATAAGAGAGAAAGAATCAAGAATCAAGCATTACAACAAGCCCTCTTCCAGCAAGCACAAAAAGGACAAAGGATTTGTGGCTGAAACATGGAGTGACAGAGAAGATGAATCCACATCTTCTAGCTCCAGTGAAGAAGAAGAGGAGGACAAGGCAAAGGAGTTTTGCATCATGGCAATTGATGCAAGCAGTAGCAGATCAGACACAGATGAATCTGATAATGAAGAAAACCTGTCAGCTGAAGATCAGGAAATATCATCTTATGATTTTGAATCTGACGAATTTAAATTTGAATTTAAAAACCACTCCTTAGATTTGAAAAGCTCTGAGAAGGAAATCAAACTTCTCAGAGATAAATTGTATGATCTAGATAAAATCACTTCAGAAAATGCAAATCTATCAAGTGAACTGAAATCTGTAAATGAAAAAATTACTTTTCTGAAATCAGAACTTAGCAAAGCTAAGATATTGGAAGAATCATTAAATGGCAGAAGTTTGAAATTGCTAGATATAACCAGCACGGTAAATGCTAGAACAAATAACTACAGATTAGGATTAGGAGCCACATCCAGTGAACCAACCCTAATCCAAAGGAATCATCTTCCAAAACATGTAAATTTTATCTCTGATAAAGGAAAGAAAAACATTGAACAAATAAATAAGGTTAATAAAATTCTAGAACAAATTGAAGTTAAGGACAAAATTAAAAACTAGAAGAATAATAAAAATAACAATGTTCAGCAGTTATCGTTGAACTTAGATCGACAATATATGAACAGATTGTCGAACTCAGAACGACGATCTCTGAACGCAAACTTCAATAATAATCATTCGTTTAACTATGATCGATAAACTTTGTATGGTTCATCGAGCAGAGGTCGACAAACGTGGGGCACAAAAAATGAATATGTTCATTCTCTGGGCAGAGATCGACGATCTCAACCCAATTCGTTGAACTTTGGTCGACTAACTTACAGAAATTCGTCGAACCCAGAAAGACTTAACCAAAATTATAACTTTAACTGCAACTTAAATAATTATAGAAAAGCTTTTAATCCTCTAGCTGATTGGGTTATACCACCTAGAAGATATCACCCTCTAGGATATAAATCCCAAACAGAATTTTCAGTTATTTCCAGCTTTTCATATCAACAAAATAAAGAACACAAGGTAACCTGGGTCAAGAATATTTAACTTTTTTCATTGCATGAGAAGAGCTGTCCAGGAGTGAATCAGCCATGGTACCTGGACAGTGGATACTCCAAACACATGACAGGTAGCAAGGACAATCTCACCAATTACAAGTCCAAGCTAGGGCCAAAGGTGTTCTTTGTTGATTCAAAAAGTGGCCAGTCTGAAGGATATGGAGCAATGAAGATTGGAGAAGTTACATTCAAGAAAGTAACATATGTAAGAGGATTCAAACATAACCTCATCTCAATAAGTCAACTTTGTGATGAAGGTTATCAGGTAACTTTTAACTCTAGCTCTTGTATTATTTCATCTAAAAAAAACAAACCTGTTTTAATTGGAAATAGACAGGGCAACATATACTTAGTTGATTTTCTTTCTGCCACTTCTGATATCTATTTACTTAATTTAATTAGTAACCAGAGTGATTTATGACATAAAAGACTAGGTCATGTAAATCTGAAAAACATTGCTAGGTTATCTAAAGACAACATTGTTAGAGGTCTACCTTTTGGTCCCTACAAGAGGGAAGGTTTTTGCAGGGCTTGTCAATTAGGCAAGCAAACTAATTCTAGTTTTAAATCTGTTAATAAAAGTGATTCACCTAGGATTTTGTATTTGCTACACATGGATCTTTTTGGACCCATAGCTGTACAAAGCCTAGGAGGGAAATTCTATACCTTAGTCATTGTGGATGACTTCTCAAGGTTCACTTGAGTATCATTTCTGAGATCTAAGTCAGATACCTTCAAGGTTCTTACAGATGTTTTCAGGACCATACAGATTGAGTTCTCTACTCATGTTGCATTGATCAGAAGTGATCATGGAACAGAGTTTGAGTCTCTTCTTATGCATGAGTTCTGTGAGAAGGAAGGTATCAGACATTGCTTCTCAGCTCCTAGAACTCCTCAACAAAATGGGGTAGCTGAAAGGAAAAATAGGACACTCATTGAAGCTGCAGGTACATTGCTTGCTGATGCATACATGCCACTAACGTATTGGGCAGAGGCTGTAAACACTGCAAACTATGTCCTGAACAGAAGCTTAATTCACAAACTAAAGAACAGGACCCCCCTATGAATTGCTTAAAGGGAAGAAACATAAAATCAACTATTTTGAAGTATTTAATTGTACCTGTTATATACATAATAACAACAAGAAATACATTAAAAATTTGAGGCTAAGGATGAAGTGGGAATATTTCTAGGATATTCCCAAGCAACCAGGGCATATAGGGTCTTTAATAAATCATCACTGAAAATTGAGGAATTAATTAATGTAAGCTTTCATGAGACTAACATGTATTACAAGGAGAAAGAAGTTTCTACCAGTAACTCTTTGCAGGTACCTCACTTGTATGAGAAGTTGGATGACCTAAACCTTACCCAAGGGGTTCCAACTCATCGTTCTCCACAAGTCAATGAAGATAGTGAAGAAGAAAGCATTGAATGGATTGACTCTCCTCCAACAGCCAACATAATTACACAAGAGGAGTTGGTTTCAAATGTTGTTGCACAACGAACTCCACCCACTGATCTTGTCACACTTAGGGATCACCCCAGATCTCAAGTGATTGGAGACATATCAGCAGGTGTACAGGTAGGGAATTTAATCAATCAAGATGTGATGCATGCCTGTTTTATCTCTCAGATTGAACCTCAATACATTCATGATGCAGAGAAAGATCCCAACTAGATCATTGCAATGCAGGAGGAATTAAATCAGTTTGAGAGATGTAGAGTTTGGGATTTGGTTCCAAGACCACAAAACTACCCAGTTATTGGAACCAAATGTGTATACAGAAATAAGCTTGATGCCCAAAGAGTTACTGTGAGAAACAAGGCTAGGCTTGTTGCTCAAGACTACTGGCAAGAGGAAGGAATAGATTATGATCAAACCTTTGCTCTTGTTGCAAGGTTAGAAGCCATAAGAATATTTCTATCCTATGTAGCCTACAAGAAATTCAAGATCTACCAAATGGATGTGAAGAGTGCATTCTTGAATGGAGTATTAAAAGAAGAGGTTTATGTTGAACAACCTCCAAGTTTTGCCTCTCCAACTCATCCTTTGCATGTATTCAAGTTGCATAAAGCCCTCTATGGTCTAAAGCAAGCTCCAAGAGCTTGGTATGAGACCCTAGCAAGTTTTTTATTAGAGCATAAATTCATTAGAGGCATAGTAGATAAAACACTTTTCACTAGACATCATAAGGACCAAATCTTGTTACTACAAATATATGTTGATGACATCATCTTTAGGTCTACTGATTCAAAATTGTGCAAGTGGTTTTCTGACCTCATGCATTCCAAATTGAAATTAGTAGCATGGGTGAGCTTTCCTATTTCCTTGGTCTCCAAGTGAAACAGCTCCCTAATGGCATGTTCATCTCCCAAGCTAAATATGCTAAAGAGCTAATAAAGAAGTTTGGGATGGCTGATGCCTCAGCAAAGAAAACACATATGGCTACAAATGTTGTGATTGACTCTGATGCATCAGGAAAACCTGTAGATTAGAAACTATATAGGGGCATTGTTGGGTCCCTATTATATCTCACAACTAGAAAACTTGATATCATGTTTGTCACATGCCTTTGTGCTAGGTTCCAGGTGAACCCTAAAAAATCTCACCTAATTTTTCTAAAAATGATTTTGAGATATATAAAGAGTTGTCCTAGTCTAGGTCTATGGTATCCAATAGAGTCGGAATTTGATTTAACTGGATATTCCAATGCTGACTTTGGTGGATGCAGGGTGGACAGAAAACGTACCTCAGGAACTTGCCAGTTCCTTGGTATGAGATTAGTGTCCTGGTTTTGCAAAAAGCAATCATCTGTGTCAACCTCCATTGCTGAGGCAGAATACATTGCATCTGGTAGCTATTGCTCACAAATGCTATGGATACAAAAACAACTACTAGACTATGGTCTCAACTTAAATAATTCAACTCTACTCTGTGATAACACAAGTTCTATAGCAATAGCATAAAATCCAATCCATCACAGTAGGACTAAACATATAGACATGAGGCACCATTTCATTGGAGAGTGTGTAGACAAAAATAAAATTAATCTTGTTTATATCTACACTGATTTACAAAGAGCTGATATGTTCATCAAACCTCTGGATGAGAAAAATCATGTATTCTTTATAGTCAGCTTGGAATGATAAATGGAGAAGATTTAGTTTAAGTTTTGTCTGTACTCGATGAATTTTCCAAAGTTCGTCGAACGGAGTTCGACGAACCGGGGAAAGTTTGAGAGATCTTCGTCGAACAGAGGTCGACGAACTCTCTGTGAGTGAAACAATTTTCGTCGACCGGAGATCGAAGAACTTGCTTCAAAAGATATTCGTCGAACGACGCTTGACGAATTGTCTTTAATTCTTCAGGATGAGATCGACGAATTATTTACTTCTAAATCATTTCGTCAAACTCAGTTCGAATAATTGTTTTTGTTTTCGTGGAATGGATTTTGTCGATTCATATTTTAAAAAACCTTATATCTAGGTTTTCTTCGACCTCCGTCCCAGTCTTTCTGTTCTCTTGCACTTGATCGTCGTTTCTCTCTTTTGCAGGTGATTCCATGGTGATTCAACCATGAGCTCTAGCCACTATGAAGTTTGACACTTGATTTGATGTCGACTTCGAATCGTTCCAGCACTCGGATGCAATCTTTCTATATATTCTAGAACTTCTGGAAGAACAGAATTTAAAGAACATGATGACTACAAGGATAAAGTTGGCAGGAATAGAAATTAGAGAATGAGTCTATACTTCATCCACATCTGAAGAAAATACTATGACAGGATCAGTCGCGGGTTACACTGTTTCCTTAACTCTGCAGTTTTAACTGAAATATTTTGTTTGAAAAATGGAGAAGAGGAATTACAAATTGATTCTGAAGAGTTTGATATGATGCTAAATCTGATTGGTTATGCTGGTGACAACCCAAATAAATTGTTGAAGAAACATCTGTCTGCAGCATATAAGTTTCTGGCAGACATTGTTGGGAAGGTCTTGCTTGGCAAGCATACTGCCCATGACTACATTACAAGGCATCAATTCTTGGTCGTGTGTGCAGTGATAAATAAGAAGCAAGTGGATTGGGCTCAAATCATCTTTGATCTGATAATGAAGAAAAATAATAAGAAAGAAGTGTGTTTTAGAAAGATCCTAGGGATCTTCCTAAAGGAGAAGGCTGATGAATCCCTGGTCTCACAGACCATATTCATTAATGCCAGCAAAAGGATTACCTGTGCCTTGTTTGGCAGGTGGAAGAGGACCATAACTAAGCCATCCAAGACTTCTACCTCTTCCACCCCAGCTTCTGATGACACCAGGGCTGTTAAAGCCACTACCCAACCTACTAAAGAGATTCATCCAACACCACCATCTCTTCAAGCCCACCTTCCAGCAACACAAATCCATCCCTCTCCCACACCTCCATCATCCCCTATACATCTATCCCCTACTCAACTTCCTACTCCACCAAGATCTGCACATGCTTCACCAGCACCAACTCCTCCATCATCTCCACTTCCTCCTCATTTATCCTCCATACCATTTTTGAACATACCTCCATCACCTCCCAATTCCCCTTTTCCTCCAAATACCCACATGGAAGATACCACCCATCCATCCCCATCAACATCTACCATCCCTCAACATGAATCCCATCCAGATGCTCACATACCAGATGCTCCACTTCCTATCCCTCCCACAGTTCCCACTTCTACACCTTCTGCAATAACATCTACCACTCCAACATTGGACACCTCAACAATTGCTTCTCTCATTGCCCTCCTCACTCCCCTTCTCAAAACACTAATAACAGAGGTCATTACACCTCTTTCTACTTCAATTACTACCCTATCTGCACAGATCACTGCCCTCACTGCTGCCCCATCTTCAGTTAGGGGCCTGGCTTCAGGTCTCATTAAAACCATGTAGGGGGAGATGTCTGATGATGAAGCAGTAGTAATTCCAGTAGTAGCAGCTCCAGCAGCAGAGGCAACAACAGTAGCAACAATTTGTACAGATTATATTGATACTGATGATATTGATTTTATTAATTCTATTGATACTAACATGGACTTAGAAGAGTCAGTCTCTGAGAAAATAATTACTGGTGGTGATTTCATCATTAATCCCACTGTTGATTTAGAGAATTTGTTGAAGAATTTTGAATTTGCATTTTTGAGATGTCTTACAGCAGAACATACGACTAAGCCATCCTTGGCTATTGTACCATATACATCCCCAGTAAGTCCAAAAGTTTCAAAGCAACTTACTGATAGTTTTGTTATTTCTGACCCCATAGTTATTCCAGCTCCTTTAATAATTTCTTCTGCTCTTAGTTATGTCATGGATGACTCTCAATTGCCAGATCTGGATAATGTGATCTTGGCTGACATTCAACAAGACAAAAAGGCAGTTGCTGAAAGCACTGTCAGAGTTGATAACACTCCAGCTTCTTCTATGGCTTCGCCTCCAGCTCCTGTTGATATTCCTGCTCAAGCTCCTTCTCAACCTGATAAGCCTATCATTTCTGCTGAGGCACTGAAGGCTCTGAATGATTTATATGATAATCCTAAAATATCTGATGATGAGGATGGTGAAGATGAGGATGATGATGATGAATCTGATGATGAACCAAAGAGGATGCCAGTATCCAAGAAAAGAAAAGCTCCTTCTCATCCTGCTCCTAAGCCAAATCCAGGCAATGACACTCCCAACAACATTCTTCAAAAGATAAAACCATATAAAGGGATGCCAGCTTGGATGTAGCTGTCCAAGAATCAGTAGAAGGAGAGGAAGAAAAGCAGAAGGTACTCTCGTCCTCCAGTTCAAAGATACAGAAAATATCCACCTCCTCCACCTCCTCCAACTGCTGGTGCTTCAGGTTCTAGTTCTCAAAGATCTACCCATATTCAAACATATCAAAGACATTAAGGGAGATCTCATTATGGAAGCAGCCAGCATAGACAACATTATTCTTCAGGCAAGCAGCAACAGCAACAATTCAGTGAACATCAACAAGCTGAAAGTTTTAAAAGACCATCCTCTCCTCCTGTTCCTTTTGAAGATCTAGAAACAGCTACTACTACAAAAATGGCTAGGTTCCAGGAACTAATTGGTCTTTCTATGATTAACAAGGCCAAAGCTGAAGGAAAGGATCCCTCTGAATATTCTACTATGTCAAAGTACAGGAAAGAGGAACTTATGAGATTTGAGAAAGCCAACAAATTTTTCAATATTGATGACTACATAAAGCTGCACCCAGAATCAGTTGTCCCTAGAGCTACATTTTTAAATATTATAGGGGCTGCTGACATGACCATGACTAAAGTGCAGACTTCTGATCCCAAGAGAGAGATTGTGTTTACAAAACCTGGAGAAAATAGCAAAGAAGAAATGTCAAAGGAAAAGAAGTAGAAGAAGTGATTTTGAACTCTCTTTATCTTTCTACATTATTTATAACTGCTTTATATTTTCTGAACAAAGCTCATGTATATATATCTGTTATATGTGTTATCTATCTCTGCCAGATATATTCTTTTTCTGCTTTGTTTATTTTCAGTTTAAGTCTGAGTCTGTGGTCAGTAACCTCACCCAAATGTGGGGAGATTGTTGGATCCCTAGTTTGATTTGAGCTAGGTTCACTAACTTTGGATCTTGTGACCCACCATGTATAGCCAGGGTCATAGTTGTGCCTTAGAGTCTAGGCTAACTCCTTAGAATCAACATCATTGGACCAACTATCAACAAGACTGCAAGAGACTCAAGACTTGGAAGATTTCAATGACCAAGTAAAATGAGCTCGACGTTCGTCGAACTCAGTTCGACGAAATATGTGCTCAGCTCGACGATCACAGAGAAATTTCTCTGAGCTGAGCTCGACTATCTTTATTCTCAGGTCGACGAAAGCTTGGACACTACTTCAACAATCTAAAGTCCTGAAAACTCCAAAGATATTCTAAGTCCAGACTGAACTCTAGTCGACGAAGTTATAATCTCAGCTCAACAAACTTGAAGCACAGAATAGGCAAAGTTCAGAAGAGATAGCAGTTCAGTTTCCAGCTTGACGATCATGGAACTCAGCTCGACGAAAAGAAGTCGTCTGGTCGACGAACACAACATCTCAGCTCGACGAACTGTGCACTCAGTTCGATAATTTTTGTCAACTGTTCGACGATTCCAGACTAAGTCATTTCCAGCCCTGTCCCCATTATTACTGCAATAATTCCTGAGTAATCAATGCACTAACATTCTCTGAATATAATCGTTAGAAGAGCATTGATTGGGATATTCTCCAGGATTATTGCTTGCCACATTTCCACGGGACAGTTGGGGAAATTATTCAATGCTACTTATTCTCTAGGCCGTCAGCATTGAATGCAGAAGGAATTCAAAATTCGAAAGACCAATTTCCCCAGGAAATATAAAAAATAGATTTTTCTCTTTTCTCAGATAGAGAGAGAAAGAAAAAAAAGTAAGAAAAATACATAGAGAGAAGATTACTGAATCAGACAAGCAAAACACAACGCGTCTGCTCTCAGTCTTACACAAGATTTCTGATATAGTTGAAAGCCCTAGACTAGAACATCATCTGTCATCTGAAGAAGAAGAACAATCATTCAAATATCAAGAGTCTTCATTCTTCAAACTCTCAAGGACACTTCAAGGACAAAAAAACTTCCATCTGTCAAAAAGGTTCCTGAAGATCTCTCTGATCAAGGCTGAAAGCTTGAAGGACTATCACCGTGTGCAAAGCTCCAATTTTCCTGAACTCTTCTACATCTCAGGGGGAGCTTTGAAAACATCACTAAATCCACTTAAGTCTTCTCAGTTTATTGAGAAAGAGAAGACCTCATCAATCTCTCATCCCCACCTCTGTAAAGGGTTTTAATTCCCTTTAAAATTATTCTGGTTCACAAGTCTCCTTCCAAAAGACTTGAGGTTTGTTTTTGAGCACCTAATCAAAAGCGCATTGGTGGCAGTCACCTGATAAAAACCTATAGTGGATTCCTACCAGGGTGGTAGAATAGTGGATGTACCCAGGTTCGGGAACCACTATAAAATTTCTTGTGTCGTCTGGTTGCCTCTTTTCTTTTTGTTCTTACTGTTCTTGTATTTTTAGGACTGTTGTGTGCTTATTTATTTTATTTTAATTCTGCACCTTTTAATTATAGCAGACGCTAATATAGTTTCATAAGGACCTACAAATACTCTACTCACCCCCCCCCCACTCTAAAGTATATTAGATCTAACACATCACTTTCAAAGTCGCTACCTATCCCGGAATGGAAGTTTGAAGATATTTCAATCAATTTCGTGCACTATTTGCCGAGATCTCCATGCGGTAACGATTCAGTTTGGGGGATCATGGACTGGTTGACTAAAGTTGATCACTTCAGTCCGAATAAGATGGACGGTTCGATGGAATTTTTGGCGAAACTGTATGTCGAACAAATAGTACAATTGCATGGCGTACCCTGTAGCATCGTAAGTGATCGAGATGGACACTTCACTTCAAATGTTTGGAGGCTAATCCATTAGTTGTTGGGTATAAAGTTATCATTCAGTATGACCTTTAATCCATAAATCATAGCCAAACTGAAAGGACCAACAAAATGATGAAATATATTCTCCGAATGTGCGCCTTGGATTTCGGGAAGAGAAGGGAAGATCATCGCTATGTGGTAAAGTTCTCCTACAATAATAGCTATCAAGCGAGTTTAAATATGATGCCTTTTGAAGCTTTGTATGGTAGGAAGTGTCGTACACCATTAACTTTGGCGGAAACAGGCAAATCTAAATTATATAAGCGTAAGGAAGTCGAATAGGATAATTCGACAATACACTCTATTAAGTAGAGGCTATTAATATCCCAAGATAGGCATGCAAAGTATTACCACGTGAAACACCGAAATGTGGAGTTTGCGGTTGGCGAATGGGTATATTTGAAAATTAAGCCATTTAAAGGCATATCTAGGATTCGACGCTTGAAAAAGCTGAGTCCAAGGTATCTTAGCCCATTTGAGGTAGTGGAACGAGTTGGAGATGCTGCCTATCGGCCAGCTCTTTCAGAGGAATTGAGTGGGTTGCATGATGTTTTTCACATATCAGTCAAAAAGCCGTGAAGGATCCAGCTCAAGTGATTGTGAATGATCGTGTACCGGTCGAATCCGGACTAATGACAAAGGTTAAGCCCATTCAGATCGAGGATAAATTTGTTAAGCAGCTACGGAACAAGCCAATCGGGATGGTCAAGGTCCGGTGGGACAAATATGGCTGTGAAGAGCTAACATGGGAGCGGGAGCAGACCATGCGTGCGGAATATCCCGAGTTGTTTAACTAAAATGTGGTAACATTTGTTGGTGAGTAGAAACTAACTGTTGTTACTGGTTGCTTCTTGGTGCCGTATGTAAATTTCGGGACGAAATTTTTGTAGGGTGGGGAGGATTGTAACACCCCAAAAGGAGTGGTTGTCATTAGGGGCTACCATGTGGCGATAGTCTTATCGCAGACGATAGATCAGTGATTTAAAAGACATAGTGCTCGGGTTGGGTACCGCAAAGCTGGCGCTGCGCGGTATCAAAACAATGCTTTGACCACTCAATTCTTTTGCCCACTCAACAAAAGAGGGTACTGCAAAGCTACCAGGCCATGGTAGCCACTCAACTCTTTGGAGCACTCAACGCTATCGAAGAATCATCGAGCACGCTAATGCCAGGCGGCAGGAGTTATCGCGCCGCGCTAATCGGTCGACAAACATCTATGGTTTATCGCCAAGCGCGAAAGTGTTCTCGCGGGAGCTAGCTCTGATAGAGGCACCGACTGGTCAAAGCTGTTACCGCATATGTTACCGTACGGCGGTAGTAGTTACCGTGCGGTGGTATATTTTGTATTAGGATGAACGTAAGATTTTATTCTCATCTTCTCTTATCCTTTCTCTAATGTACTTCTAAAGAGGGAAGAGGAGATGTTGAGTACATTGTTCTCAATGTACTTGATTTGAAAAAGTCTTCACAGCTCAATGATATACACATTATTGTATTTGATGGATGTTAAGTTTATATGTGCAGGAAAATAAAGCTAAGAACAAATTGTTGACACTCAGGACTAGTGTTGACACACACTAAACAAGTTGTGTCGAGATAAGAAATAGCTTTGTCGACACTAAGGAATAGCTGTGTTGACACTAAGGACAACTGTGTCGCCACACTGTGTCGAGACTAAAGAAAACTTTGTCGACACTCGGGACTAGTGTCGACACACTCTATTCAAGCTGTGTCCAGATTAAAGACAGTTATGTCGACACTCAGGACTAGTGTTGACACACTATAATCAAGTTGTAACAAAACCGAAGACAACTGTGTCGACACACAGGACATGTGTGGACACATTCCACATAAGTTGTGTCGAGACATGTTAAAGAGCTTTGTCGACACATTCAGAAGTGTGTGGACACCACTACAAGAGCTGTGTCGACACGCAGGAATTGTGCCAACACATTTAACAACCATGTATCAACACTTCAATAGAATTATTTCTTAAGTACAGATATCAAGATAGAGGTACTGACAGCTGTCAGAATTGTTAGTTATTAACCAGATCAGCTGTTTACTCCTGTTAGAACCTATTTAAAGGGATTCAGTCTTCAGAAGAAAATATGTAGATAGATAGAGAAAAATATAAACAATACAGAGGTGAAGCAGCAGAAGTTTAAGAAGAAAGAAGTTTGGAGCTTCAGCTATAATTTAGAAGGTGGAGAGAAGACTGATCATGAATCATCTTCAACATCTCTCCAGCCTAGATAAATGCTAATTTCTGCTTCAAGAAACTTTAAAAAGCTAAGAAGGGTTTGATCATATCTATCTTGTCAGAATCAAAGGAAGCACAATCATGAAGATCAGATCAAGAAGCAGTTACTCAAATCTCATACTAGGTGACATTTTCTAATTCTATTTTCTGTTATATTCAATTTGTAAGATCAATCTGTTGATCTGAGTGGAGGAGACTTATTCTCTTATTGTTATAAGATGTGTTATAAAGGCTGAGATAGGGCTGAAATTGCCTGAGGTAGGAGAAGTTGTTAATACTTTGAGGTGTAGGGAAGGTGTTGCCGGAGAAGTAGGAGTGAGGATTCATTCTGAGGTATAGTTCTTGGAGAGAACTTGAGGTGTAGGATCTTAGTGATCTGAGTGGTAAGACTTGTGAAGTCTGAGTTGTAGGAGCTAGGTGGGCTCTGAGCTGTAATATCTATATATCTAAGTAAAGGAAAGAGGATGGGTTTGGCCGAATCTAGTTCATTGCTAGATAGATGAAGGGGGAAAGTGGATGTACCCATAAATTAGGGAACCACTATAAATCAGTGTGCATTGTGCTGTATGTGCTATTTTGTTATGCTGTGTTAATTTTGTTAAATGTTATTTGGTTTCTATTGATTATTTGATTTGAATTAATCATTTTAAGTATAATAGTACTGAGAATAAAATAAAAGAGAATCCATAATTAAATTGGACCTATTCACCCCCCTCTAGGTCATTTTCAATCCTATAGTAAACAATTACAATTCGTATCAGAGGGAGGTTCACTGAAAAAGTCATAACAGCCTAGTGAGAATCCAAGGATTGCAACGGAAGAAATTTCATTGCCCAAATAAAAAATAATTCCATTAAACTCCATGTCTGCTCCAAAGAAAACTTTGGAATTTGGAAAGAAAGAGTTAGACTATTTATGTACGTAGCATATCCAAGAATATACATTACTGTGGTTGAAGTACCTTTCATTCCCATGAAATTATCAGTTTTTGACGCAAACATCAAGACACCAAAGACTTACATGGAAATGGATAAGGATGAAATCATAGTGGCCTCTATAGACAAAAGAGCTCAGAATATTATAGTTAGTGCAATTGATAATTCAACATTTCAGAATCTGATTCACTGCAGAACGACCAAAGAAATGTGGGTGTCTTTGATAGTTTACATGGAAGGTACTGAAGAAGTCAGAGATGATAGAAAATCTCTGCTAAATTAACAGTATGAAGCTTTCAGACAAGATAAAAAGATTCTGTGTCTGACTGTTTTGAAAAGTACTTCGGAATAGTAAACAACCTGAGGACTTATGCCAGAAGTTTTACAAATTAATAACTTAATGACAAGTTCTTGAGGTCCCTGAATAAGGAATGGGACATCAAGATCTGTGTCATAAGAGAAATGGGAAATTTAGCAAACATAGACCCCTATGCTCTATTTGGAAAGCTATTGTCTCATGTGTTACAGCTTAATCTCAGAAAGTCTGAAGAAGAATCAGCCAGAGCACTCAATAGAGAAAAGATCTTGGCTCTAAAGGCTGAGTCATCCAGAAAAGTCAGAGAGAAATCAATTCTCGCAAAAAAACTTGAAACTACCTCTGAGTGCTCAGAATCATCCTCAATAGAAGGAGAAATAATTGAGGATGAACTGTCTCTCTTCTCTAGACAGTTCAAGAAGATATTAAGGAGAAGAAAATAAGGAGGATGGAAGGGTTTAGCAGGAGACTCTTTATAACACCCCAAATCCCTAATTTGGGTTTTGGCTAGGCGACACGCCCTGTGACACGGGCATGTCACAGGACGTGTCCTGCTCGGGTGAGCTGCCCAATGAGTGTTCATTGAAATGCGCTCGATGAACTTTTTGAGGGAACATGCTCTGCGATACTGGCGTGTCAGAGGGTGTGACCGAGGGCGTGTATTCCTTTGGTTAACGAATTTTCCTCTCAAGTAGATGAGCTCGACGAAGTCTCGAGAAAGAGAACATGGCCTGTGACACGGGCATGTCACAGGGCGTGTCCTTCTCTATCTACTCCAGTGGATCTCGAGGGATAGTATCGAGTAGGTTGCAAGTGTCTCGAGTAAGGCACACGGCCTGGGACACGGGCGTGTCACATACCTTGTCTTGTATAACTACTCGAGTGATTCTATCGAGTAGGTCTCGAGTAGGTATTCAGTGACTCGAGTAAGGTACACGACCTGCAACACTGGCATGTCACAGGCCGTGTCGTGTCCAACTACTCAAGAGGTTCTCTCGAGTAGGTCTCGAGTGGGTCTCGATAGCTAGACACGGGCGTTTCTGAAGGCACACAGCCTGTGACACGGGCGTGTCATATGGCCGTGTCCTGTTCTGAATAAGGCAGTTCGTGCGCTACTTAAGGTACACGGCCTATGACACGGGCGTGTCAGACCCGAAATTACCATTTTTAGAGAATTTTGTAGCCATTCATTTCCTTCCTCTGGGATCTGCTGGCCCAAGTTTCTCCTTGCTGCTTTAAGGCCAAAATTGAGAAGATAAGTCTCATTTCATTTTAGCCATTCTCTTTCTAAAAGAGCTAAAGAGAATGGAGAGCAAGGAGGAGGAAGAGGAAGAGGAGAAGATCCGGCCGCTGGTGGAGCTATAGAGTTACGACTTGAGATCCGAGGCTAGATTTGTGGAGGCAAGGCTGCTGCAACGCTTTCCAATCGGCTAGATTTCCATGGCTCTAAAGAGGTCGTCAAGGGTAATGATATTCCTTCTTGGACATATGAAGTCCTTCTTTTTGGCATGTGACTGGATATCCCCCACCAGAGGGTGGATTGTAAATGGATTTCCCCTGGGTTGATTCTTGGAATCCGCAATAGTTTTGCATATAGATCCGGAAATGTGAAGTACGGAATAGGCATGGTATATGAAGCCCATCTGTACAGGTTAGTATGGATTGGTGATGTTTCATTTTTACACCGGAGAAGACTTTGTGGTTAAACCGTGTAGTTTACGGGGTCGATGGGTTGGACCTGTGAAGGACAGTAGTAGGAACTACTGGAGTGGTAGTCCAGGAAAAGACCCTTATGATGCTTGTGAGTTTAATGGGTTGTGCCTGTGAAGGATAGTAGCAGGAAGTACTGGTTGGAAGCCCAGTGAAATACACGTAATTGCTTGTGTTGTATGTTATGAATGATAAGGGTAGGGATATGGATGGAAAGTGAGTTCTGTCGCGACCGTCAGGCAAGTGTGAGTATCGCTGGTAATGGCTCCTAGCTACCCTGTGATTGAAAAGCCAGTCCTTCGGGGACTGTGTGGCTATTCGTGAGCCTTGAGAAGGCTTTATGTTGAACAAATAAGGGGAGGCCGACCCGCGTTAGTCTTTCCATTGAACTAACGATTTGAGTAACGGGAAAAGGCTGAATTGTATCCGCGATATGGTTGTCTGCCATGAGTGTCTGGATGATTGGCATTCGGCAGAAATGCATAGCGAGAGTCTTAGGCCGACGGGTCATTAAGACTAAAGTCTCCGGCTGCACGCCATGGAGCGAAATGCTCTAGATTTACCATTGGTTTTTGGACCTGGAACAATGGTGGGACCCTGGTTCACCGGTACACTAAGAAATTGTCCTGAGTGCACGGATTGTCGGGCCGCGTGGCTGACGGTTTTGATGAATTGTTTGTGCATGAGAGCATAATGTGTGATATATATATATATATATATATATATATATATATATATATATATATATATATATATATATATATATATATATATATATATATTCCTATACATTGATATACCTGTAGGTAAGGAATGTCTGCCACGGGAAAGGGGTAGGGTCGTTATAAATTGGTCAGCTGAATGCTGACCGTTGCCTTGTTTGCCACCGTTTGGTGGGCTGTCCTTATACATGTGCTGGAGAACCGAGTGGGACAAATAAAGACTGAAGTCCCTGCTACTGCTACTACTGCTAGCCCATGAAGGCTATGCAAAGAATGTGTGTTTTGTTCATGTGTGGCCGGCCTGCACACCGATGTTTGAAATCCCCATGTGTAAAGACTAACTGTAAGTCCATAAGGCCAAACGATGTTGTATTTATGGACATTACTTCGGGAATTGATATATAAATGTGGCTGTTTATATATATAGTGGACATTCATGGGTGGAGTTCAATATTATTGTTAAATCTTCAGTCAGCATGCTCTAAGTTAGGATGTGATTGTGTTTGGTATTAACCTGTGACTTCCCCGCCTATTTTGTGGCATATGGTGTGGGGCCCCGACCGAACCTTCTATTATATGCTATTGGAACGGATGGAGTCGTTACATTTTGGTATCAGCTTGTCTAAGTCTTCCTCTTTCGAATCATGGTTGAATTCTTTTGTGGGGTGACGAGCACGTGTCTGTGCGAATCTGAAAGATATGGTACCTAAACACCTAGAGGGGGGGGTGAATAGGTGACCTAATCCTTTTCTAACTTTATTGGCAGCCACACAGTTATATCACAGAGTTCTAACTACTTTTGCACAGCAAACATCAATAACAAAACATACACAGCTAATCCACAGCACAATCACAGCACAACACACAGTGTTTTATAGTGGTTCCCCAAGATATGGGTACATCCACTTTCCCCCTTCGCCTATCTAGCAGTGTACTAGATTCGGCCAAACTTCTCCACTGTCTCAGAACCCAAATTGGTTCCTACCTCAGGCCCAAAGCCTTACAACTCAGCTTTATCCCAAAGCCTACACTCAGCCAATCAAGGCCTACACTCAGCCAACCAAGGCCTACACTCAGCCAACAAGGCCTACACTCAGAGATCACAATCTCCTACACTCAGGCTAACAAGCCCTACCCTCAGCCTTTATAATTATAGGCTTACAAATCACTCAGATCCAAAGGATCCTACAAGCTAAAAAGGTATTACAAATAATAACTCTACAACTCAGAAAGATAAGAGGGGAGTTGAGAGATTCTTGATGAGTTCTTGGAATAACTCAGCTGGATCCAATCTGACTTAGCTTTCTTCAAAGCTTCTTGAGTAGAACTGAATAAGACTGAATCCTCCTGCAGTTGTTCCTTGACCTCTGCTACTTAAGACCCAGAATTGAATCTGAATCCTTCTTCTCAGCCTAGTTCCAGAGGCTGATTTCTTGGAAGGAGCCCTCTCTCTCCAACTTCTTAGATCTGCACTTGGAATGCAAGATCTTCTTGTGTTGATACTTTGAGTACCACTTTAATGATTACTTCAACAATATGATCAACAACTTCAACAACCACAACAACAGTTTATGTAAACTGTGGGTGCCTATTTATAGGCCTTCTTCATGGTAACCGGCTGGTCCGGTTCATAACTGACTTCTGACATCTCTGACAGTTGATGTAGACCGGCTGGATCGGCAGCTGTCAAGTCATCCAGTCTCTTCTTGAAAATCTCTAACTGTTTGTAAGTGTCGAGACTTTCTGTCTTTAAGTGTCGACACTTATAGTCCAAGTGTCGACACATGTTGTGTAAGTGTCGACACAACTCCTTGTATGTCTCGACACAGATTCTTCTGCATGTGTCGACACTGAAATTGAGTGTCGACACAAGTACTTGTTCTTCTAGCTTTTGCTGTATTCTTCTAAGTGTCGACACATCTTCTTTGTGTCGACACATGTTCTTGTATTGAATCTGTCAAGTGTCGACACTGCTTCTAGGTGTCGACACATAGTCTTTTATGTTGATTCTTGCTGAGTGTCGACACAGCTCCTTGTGTCGACACACCTTTTTCTTGTTGAGACTCCAGCTGAGTGTCGACACATTCCCATAGTGTCGACACTTGTACTTAGAATAATTTGTTGTTATTTCTGTTCTTTGCTAAGTGTCGACATAGCTCCTTTGTGTCGACACTTTCTTCAAGTGTTGAGTCTTTAGCTGTGTGTCGACACATTGTTCTGGGTGTCGACACATACTTCAAATGCTGACTCTTCTATTGAGTGTCGACACATTGTGCTGGGTGTCGACACTTACTTCAAGTGCTGACTCCTGTTGAGTGTCGACACATTGTGCTGGGTGCCGACACTTACTTCAAGTGCTGACTCTTCTGCATAGTGTCGACACATTGTGTTGAGTGTCGACACTTGTACTTAAACTCTGCAGACTTTTGCTGAGTGTCGACACAGCTCCAAGTGTCGACACTTTCTGGTGTAGACACAGCTTCACTGAGTGTCGACACACCTTCTTGTGTCGACAATTTCTGTCTGCACTTTTCTTCACTGAGTGTCGACACAGCTCCAAGTGTCGACACTGCTTGTCTGGGTGTCGACACAAGCTTTCTTAAGTGTCGACACTTTCCCTCTGGGTGTCGACACATGGACTTAGAAACTTTTTGCTTCAGTCTAGTGATTTCTTAGCCTGCACAAATAACTCAAACATACATCAAATACTTTATGATGTATATCATTGAGATGGGTGAGGCTTCTTCAAATTAGGTACATTTGACCAATGTACCCAACAATCTCCCCCTATTTGGAGAAGTCATAACCCTTAGTCAATGATATACACCATTCATAATTAAAAATTACAAAATAATGTACATCAGATTATATTCAGCAGGGTAAACATAAACATGTAGAAATTCACACATGTATACACATTCATCATTGCAGAACAATCAAGAAATAGACACATTTACAGAACAATCATGAAATATATTTATCATATATTGTTCTAACATTATTCCTTATACATTTTCAATGGTTTACAAAAATGTTTTTCATTCAAAAGATTACAACAATCTTCATGTCAATTCCTAATCTATTTCTGGTCTGGTTCTTTGATAACAATGCCTTTGCCAGGTTGGACTTGAGCTTTGACAGGGGCTTCAGCAATTTCAGTATCAACAGGCTTCTTGCCTTTTAAATCTTTCTTCTTCAGCTCTTCAGCTTTGATTTTCTGTCTCTCAAAATAGTGATATGGCTTGGGGAAGTACTTGCTAGGCTCCATAGCAGTAGGAGGTAGCTTTCCCATCTTAGCCTTCCTTCTGAATTATACTATTGCCTCCTGCCTGATCTCATGTTTTCTCCATTCTGCCTCAGAGAACCATTTGTTCCTGTCATTCATGTTGTCTTTGGCAGCTTTCCAGGCAGTTAGAATTATATTCCTAGAGGTAGGGCTCCATTGTTCAAAATCTGGCTTTTGTTCTGCTTGTTCCCTAAACCTCTTTTTAGACAACCTTGTCTCTTTTTCTTTGTTCATAGCCTCTTGCAGAGCTGCAGAAATAGGTTGAACAACCTTCTCAATATGAACATTGGCCTTGCCCTCAGTTGGGCTATACATTGTGCTGACATCTGCTTGAACCATGTCAAAATCTGGAGGTGGATAAATCACTTGAGCTACTTCTGCTTGCTCACCTCCAAGATATGCATTTTGAATCCCTGATTCAGCAACATTATCATCATCACAGAGTGGAGGATAGCCCAGTGTAGCTCTGATGGAGTTAGATATCCATTTGGCATGGTCAGAGCTAGCTTTGACTAATACTCTCTCCCCCTTTATGACTTCTCTGGCCATATGGTCTCTGACATCATCCTTTTGAAACCTTATCTGACTGTCCAAGTATCTGATTCTCTCTTTGAAGAATGGTTTGAGCTTAGTGAGCTGTTCAGAGATGGCCTTCTGGGAATCTTGAATTGCAGTCTTGACAGCAGTAATCTTAGCTTGGAATACTTTATCAAAGTCAGCCTTAACTGCAGCAGCAGATATAGAAGGTTCATCAGCCTTGTTCTTCAATTCTGTGAGTATAGCAGTATGTGACTAAGTCAGATTGTCATTCATTCTGATTTGGTTTTCCAGCACATATCCTTGCTTTAAGGCTATATCATCTACCTGTGCCTTTATCTTCTCTTGGTGTGTTGCCAGATACACCACAACATTTCCACCCTTGGAGAAGCATTCATTCATCTCCTTCTTGTTAAGGTTCATCTCAAACCTTATTGACTTTATATCTTGGGCCAGGTCAAACTGTAAAGTATTTTGCCCTTCATCAACATAAGTCTCTATAGCCTTTCTTTGTTCATCCATTTTGATCTGCAGTGCAATCAGTAAAGCACTATAATCAACAGTTGGGGCTTGTTGAATTATAGGCTGTGGGGCTACAGATTGCAGAGCTTTCTTGTAACTCTGGCTTCTTCTTTTAAAAACATATAATTTCTTCCTCTTAGCCTTTGCAGCGTCATCTTCTTCAGATTTTGAAGTGCTGGCTATTTCAACCCTTTCCTTAGGGCTTGGAGGTTTGTCAGCTTGCACAGCAGTTGCCTTCTCAGTTTCTTGCCTAATAGGCTCTTCCAGAACTTCCATGTGATCCCCCTCAGCAGCAGTACTCTTATCTTCAGCAGCAGCATCCTTGTCCATATCAAAATCTTCTTGATCTAGATTTAGGAATAGATCTTCAATGGTAAACTCTTGAGGAGAAGAAGCTGGAGAAGTTCTTGGTTCTTCAACCACAGGATCAGGAATTACTTCTTGTACAGCAGATGTGTCTTCTCTAACAGCATCTGGTGCTTGAGTATTCAGCTGAGTTTGCTGAAGATCATCAGACAAATCAGCATCTTCTATAATATAGTCTAAAGTTTTTAGGTCAGTGAGTACCTCTTGGATGATGACTGTGGCTTGCTCACTGTCCAGAGTAGAGGGTTCTTCTACTATTGGAGGCTCCCCCTGGCTCCGATCCCTGTGGATGGGGCTAGCCTGTGGTAGCTCCCCCTGGATCTCAGCAATATCTTCAGCAGCAGGGGTCTTCTCTGCAGCCACTTCCTCTTGATCATCTGGAGTGAAAACAACTTGTTCTTCACTATCAGAACTGCTTGAGGACTCTTGTGCCACAGCAGCAGTTTTTCTCTTCTTCTTTGGAGGAATCTCCTTCTCAGCAACTGTCTTTTTTGGGGTAGGCATTTCCTTGGACAACACCCTGTCCCATCTGGAAAATATCCTTTGATCCATCTTCCTCATGTTGTTGATCTTGCTTCCAGCAGCATTGCTCATTACCTCTGGTATTGTACCAGCTAGGTAGAGACTTATAATTCTGCCCAGATTGGGCTTCTTCAAGCTTTCCTTGATCTTGTCAAAAACCACTATTGACCAGTCTGTTTTCAGAGTGAATATAATTCTAGTCATAATTCCAAACATAGAGGCAGACACCCTGTCATGCCCCCCCAGGCTTACTGAGAATAACCTTGCCCACTATCTCAGACATGAATTTTCCTTGACTGTTCATGCCTTTCCTGTTAAAGACAGATCCTATCTTCATCTTTGGATCAAGTCCACACCAGGTAAGAGCTTCCCTGGTCTTAGATGCAGTTACTTCTTCTTCATCTTGAGTTTTAGGTAGCTGGAGTACCTTCCTCAGACTTTTTGGTGAAATCTTGACCTTAGATCCATGGACTCTGGATTTGATTCTGTATCCAGATTCATCTACAGCAGCTCCATTAAGGAATTCAAGAACTTCCTTCTTCCAAATCTTTGTTGGTTCTGAAACCAAGTATTCTAGTCCAGAATTGGCGACTAGGGTTACCACAGACTGGATTTCTTGATCTGCGTCGTCGAACGCGCCGCGCACTAGCTCATAGCCCTCGTTAACGTTCTCCTCAAGCTTGGGTGCCATTAGGGTTGAAGAATTTATCTTTAGAAAAGAGAGGTGTCGACACAGTAGTTTTGGTCTCGAAACTTTGAAAGCGTGTCGACAAACAAAGACAGAACTCTATTTATACCTGTCTAGTTTTGAAGATGAACAGGCGGGACAGCTAGCTTAAGATGTGTCGACACTGGCAATAAGTGTCGACACAGACTTATAATGTCTCGACACACATGTGTCGACACACGTTTAGTCTACAGATTTTATGTGACGATACTTATTTATGTGTCGACACAACATATCTCGACACGTTGTCGAGACTTTACTTGGAAAATTATGAGTCAAACATAAGTGTCGACACCACATTGGATGTGTCGACACCTACTCGACATGTGTCGACACTAACATTCTGAAGTGTCGACACCAACATCCTAGATGTGTCGACACCTTTTTCCTGATGTCTCGACACTACTATTCTGTGTCGACATAGACTTGTCTATGTGTCGACACCTTTTTACTTAGCCAATTTTCATTCTGTAAACTTATTCTAAGTTTATCATTCCTAGTTCAATTTTGAATCTATTGAACTTAGCTTCTTCTAGGGGCTTAGTATACATATCAGCTAGTTGTTCATCTGTTTTAACATATTCAAGTACAATATCATTTCTTTCTACATGCTCCCTAAGAAAGTGATATTTAATTTCAATATGTTTTGTTCTACTATGAGATACAGGATTGTTAGCTATTGAAATAGCACTTGTAGAATCACAGAAAAGTGGAGTTCTACTTACCTGAAATCCATAGTCCTCTAGCTGATGTTGAATCCACAGAAGTTGAGCACAGCAACTTCCTGCAGCCACATATTCTGACTCAGCTGTGGAGATAGCCACACTGGTTTGCTTCTTGCTGCTCCATGAAATTAGTCTCCCACCTACGAATTGATAGGTTCCAGTAGTGCTCTTTCTATCTTCTTTGCATCCTGTAAAGTCTGCATCTGAATAACCTATTAGATCAAATTCTCCATTCCTAGGGTACCAGAGGCCTAGATAGGGAGTGCCCTTTAGATATCTCAATATTCTTTTGACTGCAGTCAAATGAGACTCTTTAGGGCAGGCTTGATACCTGGCACAAACACATGTAGCATACATGATGTCAGGTCTACTAGCAGTCAAGTATAATAGGGAGCCAACTATCCCTCTATACAAGGTTTCATCTACAGGTTTCCCTGCATCATCCTTGCTAAGAGACATACTTGACCCCATAGGAGTCTTCATGGTACTGGATGAATCCATACCATACTTCCTTATGAGTTCTAGGGTGAACTTGGACTGACATATGGATAAACCATTTTCAGTCTGTTTAACTTGGAGACCCAAGAAAAACTTCAGCTCTCCCATACTACTCATCTCAAACTGACTTTGCATAAGCTTTGCAAACTTTTTGCAAAGGCTACTTTCAGTAGACCCAAATATAATGTCATCTACATATATTTGGGCAAGTATGACTTTGCCTCTAGATTCCCTAAGGAATAGATTCTTATCTATTTTCCCCCTTGAAAACTTGTTCTCAATGAGGAAACTAGATAGGGTTTCATACCAAGCTCTAGGAGCTTGTTTTAACCCATATAAAGCTTTCCTAAGTCTATAGACATGATGAGGTAGAGTTGGATCAACAAAACCTGAAGGCTGTTCCACATAGACTTCTTCTTTAAGATTACCATTTAAGAATGCTGACTTGACATCCATCTGGTAAACCTTGAATCCTTGATAGGTTGCATAGGTCAAGAACATCCTTATGGCTTCCAGTCTGGCTACTGGAGCAAAGGTTTGATCAAAGTCAATACCTTCTTCTTGCCTATATCCTTTTGCAACCAGTCTTGCTTTATTCTTAATGATGACCCCTTGTTCATCCATCTTATTTCTGTAGATCCACTTAGTTCCTATTACATTGTGGTCTTTAGGTTTTGGAACCAGTTCCCAAACCTTGCACCTCTTGAACTGATTAAGCTCTTCTTGCATTGCTTCAGTCCATTGTGGATCTTGTATTGCTTCTTCAAATTTCTTAGGTTCAACTTGAGACAAAAAGCTGGAATAGATTGCTGCATTCATGTATCTGCTCCTGGTTTGAACTCCTTGTCTTGGATCTCCAATAATCTGCTCTACTGGATGATCTCTAAGATGCCTATTGGCTGGAGGCATCCTAACTTCAGGTTGAACCTCTTCAGCATCTCCATCAAGCTGTATACCTTGTATTTCTTCAGCAATTGGCACATGTAGTTCTCCCCCTGGACAACAGCTACTCTCCTCAACTTGCTGTCTTGCAGCAGGTACTTCTTCTATAGTAAGCTTGTCCAATTCCTTTGTCAAACCTGTGGGGCTGCATACATTGCTAGACAACTCATTGTTAATAAGTTTTGTCTCATCAAAAACTACATGCACTGATTCTTCTACAACTTGTGTAGTCAAGTTGTAGACTCTATAAGCCTTGCTATTATTGCTGTACCCAACAAAGATTCCCTCTTGGGACTTGGCAGCAAACTTAGTTAAGTAAGACTTCCCATTGTTAAGTATGAAGCATTTACAACCAAAGATCCTAAAATAGGATAGCTTTGGTTTCCTGCCTTTCACAACTTCATAGGGGGTCTTGTTAAGCCTTTTAGTGATGGTAGCCCTATTTATAACATGGCATGTAGTGTTAACTGCTTCAGCCCAGAAATATTTTGGTAGTGATGTATCACTTAATAGGGTCCTACCAGCCTCTATCAAGGTTCTATTCTTCCTCTCAGCAATGCCATTTTGCTGAGGTGTTCTAGGTGAAGAGAATTCTTGAAATATCCCAAAGTCTTCACACAGTTTTGTCATGTTATCAGACTGAAATTCAGTACCATGGTCACTTCTAATTTTGACCACTGTACAGTTTAGTTCATTCTGAATTTGCTTGACAAAGCTAAGGAAGACACTAGGTGTTTCAGATTTCGGTTTTAAGAAGAACACCCAGGAAAACCTTGAGTAGTCATCAACAACTACAAAGGTATAGACCTTCCTACCTAAGCTGTGAACTGGCATTGGACCAAAGAGATCCATATGCAAGAGGTATAAACACCTCACAGCATCTTTGTTATCTATGCTTCTAAAGGTGGATTTAGTCTGCTTGCCCTTTTGACAAGCTGAGCAAATACCATCTTTGACACACTTAACTTGAGGATCATTCCTCACTAACTCTTTGCTAAAGAGTTTGCTAATAGTCTTGTAGTTAAGATGGGCTAGCCTCTTGTGCCATTTGACACAATGAGAGACTGTCTCATCAGCTACAAGACAAAATGGAGAACAATTGTTCTCAATCATAATGTCTAGACAGTAGACATTCCTCTTCCTATAACCAGTCAAAATGATCTCTTGATCACTTGACCTCTTGATATGACAACCATTTTTAACAAATGAGATGTCATACTCTACACCACTTAATTGACTTATACTTATTTGGTTGTGTTTCAACCCTTTAACATAAGCCACTTGAGTAATGGTAACTAAGTTTGAAGAAATGTTACCAAACCCTTTGATGATTCCTTTTTCAGAACCACCAAAGGTCACTTTAGGACCATTTTTGATTGGAATGTAGTCCTTCAGTAGTCCCCTTGTTCCAGTCATATGTCTGGAACATCCACTATCCAAGTACCATGTTGGGGTATGGCCACTTGGACTAACCTGCAAAACAAATTAATGAACCTTAGAACCCAAAGTATTCTTGGGTCCTTGGTGATTGTTAGTTTGCAATTTGACAAACCTACCTACTGGCATTCCAACAGGTAGTTTGGAACTCACTTTGGCATTCACATTGTGCCAACAGTCCACTGCAAAATGGCCAACTTTGCCACAGCACCAACATTCAAACTTATTGTACCTTTGCTTAGGTACTGCCTTGGCTGTCTTGACTACAGCAGGCTTGTTGAATGTTGGGGCTTTACCCTTGGACTTAGACTTGGACTGCTCAGTCCCTGCAGGTCTAACAAAACCCAGTCCAGCCTTGCCTTTATGATGAACAAATTCATCAATTAAAGGTAGCACTGATTTAGGTTTTGAAAACCTAGCAACAAGCTCTCTCTCTTTCTGAAGATTGATCTCCAGTCTCTTAATTTGATCATTCTTATAGGTGATAGTTCCCATCTGAATCACTGTAATGTGTTTCAGCCTAGCTACCTCATTCAGTTTTTGATCAAATTGCTTCTCAAGATCTGTTGCAACAGCCTTGAGATCAGCAATCTCCTTTGCCTGACTTTTGGCTAGGGTCTCGCTTTTCTTGTAGGCTTGCAACAGTACCTTATATTCATCTATAAGCTGATGAATATCTTCCTCAGACTCAGATATATTCTCATCACTTGATGAAGAAGAATCTGATTCTGAACTAGAACAAGAAACTGAATTTAAACTTGAACTTTGTACCTGACTGGGTCCTGGCTGCTCCAGGATTTTGGCACTCTCTGTCAAAGCCATTAGCCCTTGGCAATGACTGTCTTCTTGTTCATAAATTAACTCCAAGATCTGCATGAATTCTTCCTCTTCTTCTTCTGCAAACAGTCTTATGTAGGCTTCAGCCTCAGACTCAGTTTCTGAAGAAGAGATATCTGATAGAGTCTTCTCCTTCTTTGCAACAAAAGACTTTTCTTTCTTCCCTTTGAAGTGAGTCTTTTTCCTGTCACCAGATTCCTTTCTCTTCTCTGGACAATCTGCAATAACATGGCCCTGTCTATTGCAGCAATAGCAAACAATCTTTGAACCAGTTGCCTTGCTTGATTTTGTCCTTTTCTTGTCATTCTTTGAAGATCTCTTTTTCTGATAAGAGTCTTCCTTTCCTTGTGATGTAGAAGGCCTTGACCTCCACTATTTCTTTTTCAAAAACTTCTGAAAGTGTCTAGTGAAAGCAGCAAAGTCTTCATCACTTTCACTGCTCTTAGACTTTGTGCTCACAGACTCATCAGACTCTGATTCAACTACCTCTGGAGGTGGAGTTGAAGACTTATTCCTGCACTTTCTGGGAACTTCTGTCTTGAAAGCAACAGTTCTTTCTTTATGCTCAGTCCTTGTTGATTTCTCCTCCTCTTTTCTCACTGTTAACTGCATTTCATAAGACAATAGCTTGCCAAACAGTGTGGGAGGAGGAATTTCCCCCAACTTAGCCATTTCTCTTATGGCACAGATCTTGGTGTCCCAATCTTTGGTTAGGGACCTTAAGAACTTGTCATTTAGTTCATAGTTAGTGAACTCTCTTCCATAAGACATGAGTTCATTAACTATTCTGTAAAATTTCTTATAGCACTCAGTGATGCTATCACCCTTTCCTTGCCTAAAGCTTTCATACTCCTGATTTAGCAAGGACTTCCTATCTTGCCTAACTTCTTCAGAACCTTCCATATAGACAATGAGAGTATCCCACATCTCTTTTGCTGTATTACAGTGAATTAAGTTCTGAAAAGTGGCATCATCAATGGCACTCACTATTATGTTCTGTGCCCTCTTGTCCATGGTAGCTAGGACAATCTCATCCTTAGTCATCTCAGAGAAATCCTTTGGAGTCCTCTGATTTGCATCCAATACTGAAATCTTCATTGGCACATAAGGCCCTTCCTTTACTGTGATGTAGATTCTAGGGTCAGAGGCTTCCATAAATAGCCTTACCCTCTCTTTCCAGATCCCAAAGATCTCTTTCCTGCATATGGGTAATTTCATGGAACCCAATTCCTTGTGATTCTCATAAGAACCCATGTTTCTTGATGTTCTTGAATTTCTTGAATCTGTGAATTGCCTTACACTGAATCTGCCAAACAGGATCTCCTCAGACTGTTAGTCCTTTTTGAGGAACCTCGCTTTGATACCACTTGAAAGATATGGTACCTAAACACCTAGAGGGGGGGTGAATAGGTGACCTAATCCTTTTCTAACTTTGTTGGCAGCCACACAGTTATATCACAGAGTCCTAACTACTTTTGCACAGCAAACAGTAATAACAAAACATACACAGCTAATCCACAGCACAATCACAGCACAGCACACAGTGTTTTATAGTGGTTCCCCAAGATATGGGTACATCCACTTTCCCCCTTCGCCTATCTAGCAGTGTACTAGATTCGGCCAAACTTCTCCACTGTCTCAGAACCCAAATTGGTTCCTACCTCAGGCCCAAAGCCTTACAACTCAGCTTTATCCCAAAGCCTACACTCAGCCAATCAAGGCCTACACTCAGCCAACTAAGGCCTATACTCAGCCAACAAGGCCTACACTCAGAGATCACAATCTCCTACACTCAGGCTAACAAGCCCTACCCTCAGCCTTTATAATTATAGGCTTACAAATCACTCAGATCCAAAGGATCCTACAAGCTAAAAAGGTATTACAAATAATAACTCTACAACTCAGAAAGATAAGAGGGAAGTTGAGAGATTCTTGATGAGTTCTTGGAAGAACTCAGCTGGATCCAATCTGACTTAGCTTTCTTCAAAGCTTCTTGAGTAGAACTGAATAAGACTGAATCCTCCTGCAGTTATTCCTTGACCTCTGCTACTTAAGACCCAGAATTGAATCTGAATCCTTCTTCTCAGCCTAGTTCCAGAGGCTGATTTCTTGGAAGGAGCCCTCTCTCTCCAACTTCTTAGATCTGCACTTGGAATGCAAGATCTTCTTGTGTTGATACTTTGAGTACCACTTTAATGATTACTTCAACAATATGATCAACAACTTCAACAACCACAACAACAGTTTCTGTAAACTGTGGGTGCCTATTTATAGGCCTTCTTCATGGTAACCGGCTGGTCCGGTTCATAACTGACTTCTGACATCTCTGACAGTTGCTGTAGACCAGCTGGATCGGCAGCTGTCAAGTCATCCAGTCTCTTCTTGAAAATCTCTAACTGTTTGTAAGTGTCGAGACTTTCTGTCTTTAAGTGTCGACACTTATAGTCCAAGTGTCGACACATGTTGTGTAAGTGTCGACACAAGTCTACAAGGTGTCGACACAACTCCTTGTATGTCTCGACACAGATTCTTCTGCATGTGTCGACACTGAAATTGAGTGTCGACACAAGTACTTATTCTTCTAGCTTTTGCTGTATTCTTCTAAGTGTCGACACATCTCCTTTGTGTCGACACATGTTCTTGTATTGAATCTGTCAAGTGTCGACACTGCTTCTAGGTGTCGACACATAGTCTTTTATGTTGATTCTTGCTGAGTGTCGACACAGCTCCTTGTGTCGACACACCTTTTTCTTGTTGAGACTCCAGCTGAGTGTCGACACATTCCCATAGTGTCGACACTTGTACTTAGAATAATTTGTTGTTCTTTCTGTTCTTTGCTAAGTGTCGACACAGCTCCTTTATGTCGACACTTTCTTCAAGTGTTGAGTCTTTAGCTGTGTGTCGACACATTGTTCTGGGTGTCGACACATACTTCAAATGCTGACTCTTCTATTGAGTGTCGACACATTGTGCTGGGTGTCGACACTTACTTCAAGTGCTGACTCCTGTTGAGTGTCGACACATTGTGCTGGGTGCCGACACTTACTTCAAGTGCTGACTCTTCTGCATAGTGTCGACACATTGTGTTGAGTGTCGACACTTGTACTTAGACTCTGCAGACTTTTGCTGAGTGTCGACACAGCTCCAAGTGTCGACACTTTCTGGTGTAGACACAGCTTCACTGAGTGTCGACACATCTTCTTGTGTCGACACTTTCTGTCTGCACTTTTCTTCACTGAGTGTCGACACAGCTCCAAGTGTCGACACTTTCTATCTGATGTCGACTCTGCATCCCAGGTGTCGACACAATGACTCCAAGTGTCGACACTGCTTGTCTGGGTGTCGACACAAGCTTTCTTAAGTGTCGACACTTTCCCTCTGGGTGTCGACACATGGACTTAGAAACTTTTTGCTTCAGTCCAGTGATTTCTTAGCCTGCACAAATAACTCAAACATACATCAAATACATTATGATGTATATCATTGAGATGGGTGAGGCTTCTTCAAATCAGGTACATTTGACCAATGTACCCAACAGAATCGCGTTAACACTAATGAACTCTTGAATGTCCACTTAGTAATGCAATTACACTTGTTTGAGGAAACTGTTAGTTCCTAAATTGTTGTTATTCCTTGTGCGAGGTCGCTAATGTGTGTCTTGTCCACTTCTAGATGACTTGTAGTGGTGCTGGGAAGTTAGAGCCCTAGCGTTCTGATGAGAGTACGACACCAGCTGAGGTGCCTACACCTCCACCTTATGCAGAAACTGTGTGCTTAGTTGTTGAGGCACTGTTTGTCATGATTCAAGCATAGCCGACTGGGCAGGCACAAGGGTAGGCATAACCGGCATTGAGGCCAGAATAGGTTGGAGTAAGGCCAGAACCTGTTGAGGCTATTGATACTCGAGTTGCTGAATGATAGTTGAAGCAATTCATGAGCTTCAATCCGCCTATATTTACGGGTTTGGGATCCCCTACGCAGGCAGAGGATTAGTTGTCACGCATCAAGCGTATATTGACGACGATTCAGATGGAGGAAGATCAGAAGGTCACCTTGGCTACCTTCTTATTGGAAGGAGAGGCTCGGTTATGGTGGGACAAGATCGAGTTGCACCACTTAACGGCCAGGCAGTTAACACAAGTGTCGATGGAGGAATTCTCGCGATTATTCCTGGAAAAGCACCTACCAGCGGAACAACGCATTGCCATGGAAAATGAGTTCCAACGACTAACACAAGGAAAAAGTAGTGTTGATACATACATGCAAGAGTTCACAAGGTTGGGACATTATGCAGGCTCCATCTTTGCTGATGAGCAAAGAAAAACCAATATGTTCTACCAAGGATTGCAGGATGAGTTGTGATTCCTGCTCTTGAGTTTCGTGAACCAAGGATTTCAGGTGTTGGTCGATACTGCATGTGCACTAGAGAACGAAATGAAGAGGGTGAAAGGAAAGAGGGCCTTGGATGTGACAGAGCCAGAGTATAAAGAGCCCCGACCTGGCAAATAGTATTCTCAAAAGAGATGGGGCAAGAGGTCTAATCCTTCGGGGCAAACCCCATCAATAGTTCTGTCAGGTGCAACGTTGAGGCCAGAGACTCGTACATGCTTTACATGTGGAAAAGTGGGGCATATAGCCCATGACTGTTGGGGTGGTCCACCCAAGGGTGAAAAGAAGACGGGAGCGTCTTATGATGATAAGGGAGAGGCATTGGTGGAGTCCTCTGCGTCCTAGGTGCAGCCCCGGGTCTATAACCTTGGCCTGCAAGTGGCCATAAATAAAAGTGACGTCGTCACAGGTACGTTTTAAGTTATTGATTGCTTTTCTTATTGTATGCTTTGTGTGTAGCTTGTGTGTAATGTAATTGCCACATGCTTTGTTATGATTCAGAATATGCTGGCGAGAGCACTATTTGATACGGGTGCTTCACATTCATTTCTGTCTAAGGACTTCGTGACTCGGATTGGAGTACCTAGTCATATGAAGACAGATAGCATAAGGGTAGTGCTACTGAATGGTTGTTTGATTCTTGCAGATAGGGCTTGCGGTGTGGTAGTGCAAGTTGGAGGATGGGATTTCTATTTGAACGCATTTGTACTGCCGATATCAGAATTTGATGTGATCTTTGGTATGGATTGGATCACAGAGTAGCATGCCTTAATTGATTGTAATTCCAAAGAGATCACACTTGGCCAGAAAACTGAGCTTGAGACCAAGTTCGCTGGTATGCGAGGAGTGAGCTGGACTTTGATTTCTGCACTCCAAGTCGTCAATGTTGTTTGGAAGGGTGCAGAGTTATTCTTAACGCTTATTCAAGCTGTTGAGCTGAAGGCCGGTGTGAGTGATGTTCCGATTGTATCGGATTTTGCTGATGTGTTTCCTAAGGATCTTCCTGGGCTACCACCCCAGCGTGAGATAGACTTCGCTGTTGAGTTGGTGTCAGGTACAAAACCTGTGGCCCACTCGTCATATCGCGTCGCCCCAAAGGAAATGGCTGAATTGAAAGTGCAATTGCAAGAGTTGCTAGAGCAGGGTCATATACGCCCAAGTATGTCACCTTGGAGCGCACCTGTTCTTTTTGTGAAAAAGAAGGACGATAGTTTGCGGTTATGTTTTGATTATCGTGAATTGAATAAGTTGACAGATAAGAACAAGTATCTGATTCCACGGATAGATGAATTGTTTGATCATCTGTTGGGATCCACCGTCTATTCTAAATTGGATTTGAAATCTGGATATTATCAATTGCGGATTCGGGAAGGTACCATTCCCAAGACAGAATTTGGAACACGCTACGGTCATTATGAGTTCACGGTAATGTCATTTAGGCTATGAAATGCGCCATCGGTGTTCATGGACCTAATGCATCGAAAATTCCGAGAGTACTTGGAAATGTTTGTGATTGTATTCATTGATGATATCTTGGTGTACTGTCAATCTGAAGATGAGCATGCAAACCATTTGCGGTTGGTGTTGCATACCCTGAGGTGAAATAAGCTCTGCGCCAAGTTTTCCAACTGTGAGTTTTGGCTATCGTCGGCGGCTTTTCTTGGCCATATCGAAAGTGGAGACGGCATAGTAGTGGATCCGGAAAAGATAACCGCCATACTGGAGTGGCCGGTGTTATGTTCGGTGGCCGAGGTCAGGAGTTTCCTTGGACTGGCGGGCTACTATAGACATTTTGTTGAAAACATCTTTCGGAATGCTTTGCCTCAGACCACACTGACGAGGAAGGATCAGAAGTTCGTTTAGACGCCAGAGTGCGTGCGAGCTTTTGAAGAGCTTAAGAATCGATTGACCACGACGCATGTTTTGACATTGCCATGTGGTACAGACGGATATGAGATCTGTAGTTATGCTTCAGGGAGCGGCTTAGGCTGCATTCTTCTACAATTTGGAAAGGTGATTGCTTATGGCTCATGCCAAATTAAAGTGCATGAGAGAAATTATCACGTCCACGACTTAGAGTTAGCGACGATGATATTTGCACTGAAATTATGCGGCATTATCTTTATGGCGAAAAAGTGGATATCTTTGTTGGGTACATTGGGAATAGTGTACCTGATCTGGAGAAGTCCCCTTGACAACTCAATGATATACCCAAAGGTATTTTTGATGTATGCTAAGTTTACATGTGCAGGTTCAAAGTTGAACAAATTGTTCAAAGTCAAAGTGTCGAGACAATACTTCTGTGTCGACACAAGACAGATCAGTAGTCAACATAAAGAATAGAAGATGTGTCGAGACAGAACTTTAGTGTCGACACAAGACAGATCAGTAGTCAACAAAAATAATAGAAGATGTGTCGAGACAAAACTTCTATGTCGACACAAGATAGATCAATAGTCAACACAAAGAACAGAAGATGTGTCGAGACAAAACTTCAGTGTCAACATAAGACAGATCAGTAGTCAACACAAAGAACAAAAGATGTATCGAGATAGAACTTCAGTGTCGACACAAGACAGATCAGTAGTCAAAGCACAAAAGATGAGTCGACACAGATAACAGATGTGTCGAGACAAAACTTCTATGTCGACACAAGGCAGAACTATGATGTTTCAACACAGATAACAGAGGTGTCGAGACAAAACTTCTGTGTCGACACAAGGCAGAACGAAGATGTGTCGACAAAAATAACAGATGTGTCGACGCAACTACTCTACCTCAACAGTTTTTGTCCTGAGATGTTAATTGTTCCAATTATATAAGTGCTGTGTGTGTCAAAGATGTCTCAGTATAGATTTCGATACATCTTGTCTACATCTTGTTTATATGTTAGAATGTGCTGAGTCAACATTAATCAGCTTAAAAGATGTCAGATCATTTTGGTCGATAAAGGAAGGCATTGCTTCTATAAAGACAGTTCATAAAAGGATTTGCTGACAGTTGCTGATGTCATCAATATTAGTCCAAGCAGTCTGAGATTTCTATAAATAGGAGATGCTGCCTAAAGAAAAAAAAAACAAATATACATATACACAGAGATACATATACATTGTAAAATGACTGATTCTATTCATCTGTCTCCAAGAGACGAATCAAGATAAGAAAAGAGAAGAAGAAATTGATCTTCAAGAAAGTCTTCAGATCCCTTTTCTAAGGTTGATCTGGGGATTAAGTAATCTATTCATCAGCATCTTCAACCTATTCAATCTGATCTTCATCAAGAAGTTGCTGATTCAAAAGAAATTCAATTCAGCTTGTTGATCTATCAAGAAGAAATCAATTTGCAGCTGAGTGAAAGAAACTATACACACAAATCTAACAGATTATAGGTTTTCTATTTTCTGTAAACTGTTTTATCAAATTTCATTATAAGATCTCCTAGATATCTGAGTGGGTAGGAGATCTTATTCTCTGAGTTTTGTAAGCCTAATCTATAAAGGCCGAGGTAGGAGATTGTGATAACTCTAAGGTAGGACCAGTGGGTATGAGTGTAGATTTCTTCAAGAGAAACTGAGCCTTGTATGATCTGAGGATCTGAGTTGAGGAGGAGGAGCTATAACCTTATCTAGCACATTGCTAGTGAGGAAAAAGGGGGAAAGTGGATGTACCCTAGATAGGGGACCACTATAAACTTGATGTGTCCCTTGTGCTGTGTGTTGTATTCTTTGTTGTGTATGTTGTGATCAATTTTGCTATTCTATTGTTTATGCTGGGTACAGCTTATGTTCTGAAATGCATTAGGGCTCATAGCTAAAGTTAAAAGAACTTCTAAGAAGTTTAATAGGTCACCTATTCACCCCCCCCCCAGGTCACTTTCTACCCATAGGCTTGACTTTCAAGTGGTATCAGAGAGAGGTTATCCGAAGATATACCTAACAGTCTGGAAAAGATCATAAGGGTAGTTGAAGGTTATTTGACCTATGGCTTCTGAATCAAACAGAGAACTAGTTCCATGAAATTGCCAATCTGCACTTAGGACAATTTTGCTATATGGAAACAAAGAATAAGACTATTCATGGAAGCTTCAGACCCAAGAATCTTTGTTACAATTCAAGATGGACCCTATGTGCCCATGAAAACATCTGTCCTAGATGCAAACTTTCAAACTCCCAAGACATTGTCAGAAATGACAAAGGATGAGGTCATACTTGCTACTATGGATAAAAGAGCACAGAATAAAATAGTGAGTGTTATAGACAACTCTACATTTCTAAATCTGGTGCAATGTAATTCTTCTAAGGAAATGTGGGATACCTTGATAGTGTATATGAAAGGCACAATAGAGGTGAGAGATGGCAGAAGGTCACTCCTTAACCAGCAGTATTAGGTATTTAGATAAGGAAAGACAGATTCCATTGAACAAACTTATGAAAAGTTCTTAAGGATAGTCAATGACTTGAAGAATTATGGGAGAAACATCTCAAACTATGAATTGAATGACAAGTTCCAGAGATTCTTAAATAAAGAATGTGATATCAAGATTTGTGCAGTAAGGGAAATGGGAAATCTGAGAAATCTGCTTCCCCAAGACTTATTTGGGAAATTAATGTCACATGAGCTTCAACTCAATTCAAGAAAAGCTGAAGCATAAACTACCAGACAATCATCCCAGACTAAATCACTGGCCTTTAAAGCTGACTATTCCAAGAAAACTAGAAGTGAAATTCCATCATCACCAAGAAGAGATGAAGAGACAGATAACATTGAACCTTGTTCTTCTTCAGAAGAGATATCAGATGATGAACTTGCCTTATTTACAAGACAGTTCAAGAATTTGTTAAGAAGAAGAAAACTGTGGAGAACAAGGAAACCTTCTGGTTCTAGTTCTCATAATGACCAAGGAAAACACAGAGATAAATCTGTGTTTAGGTATGACTCCAATCAGAACAAACAATCTAAGACTGATATTATTTGTTTTTGTTGTAACAGGCCTGGGCATGTCATTGTTGATTGCCCAGTAAAGAGAAAGGAGAACATAAAATCCAAAGAAAGGAAGTTCTTCAAGGATAAGAAATGAGAAAAAGGTTTGATGGCTAAGAAGACAAAGACCTTGTCTGATAGTGATTCTAATTCAACTGAGTCAGAAGAAGAACATGTGGGGTTGTATTCATATGAGGAGGAGTTGATCATAAGAGCCATCTACAAAGGAAATAACTCCACAACTTCATCATCCAATGGTGATTCTGAAGTAGACATGGAAATTAATCTGATGGCCATAGCTGATGATCCAGAAACTGAATCTCACAACTGTGAGAATTCTCAGGTAATTTATGATAACTCTTCCTGCATTAAGACTTCTAGCTATGAGTCTGGAGATGAGGCAAACTCAAGTGAATTACTGGTTGATTCACATGAGATTAACTCAGGGACTAAAGAGAAGCAACTCATATATAAGTTTGGTAAACTGCTAGCTGCTTTAGTCAAAAGCAAGAAGCTTGTTAAAGAACAAGCTATAGAAATTACATCACTAAAAAGTCTTGAGTATCATCACAAGATGGATACTCAGAAACTTGGTCTTTAGGGGTCTAAGTTAATAATGTTAACCAAGATAATTGATGACCAAATAAATGAACTTAAGAAAAAGGATGCAATCATTAAGGAGCGAGAAACCATATTCCTAAATGTAAGGAAATTGGTCGAGTAGTTCTCAAAACCAAAGTCTATTTTGCCTATAATAGACACCTTCTCAGGAAAACTTAGACGTGGTCTGGGGTTTATAATAGACACCTTCTCAGAAACTTGGTCTTTAGGGGTCTAAGTTAATAATGTTAACCAAGATAATTGATGTCCAAATAAATGAACTTAAGAAAAAGGATGCAATCATTAAGGAGCGAGAAACCAGATTCCTAAATGTAAGGAAATTGGTCGAGTAGTTCTCAAAACCAAAGTCTATTTTGCCTATAATAGACACCTTCTCAGGAAAACATAGACGTGGTCTGGGGTTTATTAAACCTAAGAGAAGGAGGGGCAAAAATCAAAAGGGATCAAAGGGTCAGACCATTCCACAATCAGCTGTACAATCTAATAATCCAAGAGAACATCTTAAATCTGTGAGACAAGACCCATCTTGTGTTCACAATCAAGATAAAGCCAAGAGTGCTAACTCCTGTCCAAAGGGGTGTCAGCACAAGGATTCTTTTGTTCCTCCTAAAAGGAGATATAATATATTTGAATGTTGGTGTTGTGGAAAGGTAGGACACTTTGCCCTAGATTGTTGGTTCAATCCAACATTACCACATAGTCTGAAGACAATTCCATTCAAAAGATCAATCGGTGGCTTTGAAAGAGTCAAAGCTAACAAGAACCTAGGACCCATGACTATTTGGGGTCCTAAGGAAAAGAAATTTCTTATTTTGCAGGAATGTCCAAGAACCAGACCAATCTGGTACTTGGATAGTGGATGTTCCAGACATATGACTGGAACTAGAAGAAATCTGAGGGAGTATACTCCTGCGGAGAATGTACCAAAAGTGATCTTTGGAGGCGCTAACAAAGGAATCACCAAAGGTTTTGGTAAGATCACAAATGGTCAGGTCCAGGGGGAGTTAGAATCCTCTGCAGCAGTCATTCCAGAAAAACCCATGGATGAAATAATTGTGTTAAATAGTGATATTGTCACTAAAATAGTACAGGTTGTACTCAAAGATCTGACTACACCACATGATGAGATTATGCCTGATATTGTGAATAATAAATCTCCTGACAAAGATCCTACTGACACAACTGGATTGGATGCTCACATCCAGAGGGAGATGCCAGATCCTCCTGGGGAAAATATTGTTCAAGTACAACCAGCTGGTGTAGACACTGCTGGTTTAGTCGCAATACACCTTGATCAACAAGGTACAACAATGGAGGGGGAGAAATCAGCCAAGTCTCCTACAACAATGACTGAAGAGCCAGCTGGTGTAGACATTGCTGTTGAAATACATAGTTCATCTGACTCTAATAAAAAAGAGGACACAAGACAACAACAAACCAGAATTTATGAAAGGAAAAAAGAAAAGTCTGATATATAAGAAAGCTTTACAGTCACTTCAGTCCACTCCATCTGCTTTAATAGATGAGAGTTCTCTCACGGTTCAGCTGCAGATAATGCTAGACAAATAAAGAACTGATCTAGAAAAGTATGCGGATGAGAGTAGAAAGGATATGGAGTTCCACATAGCTCAAGACATAAAGTCAATCAAATTTGAAGTGAATCAGATGAAGAAAGAAATGACTGATTGTTTTCACAAAGGAGGCAATGAAGTAGTTTATCTTGCCAAGCAACAGCAAGAATTAAAAGTTGAGATAGCTGATATAGTGTAAAAATAAGGCTTTATTCTGGAGAATCAGCAGAGACTGAATGAAAATTTGACCATAACCCATATAATCACTCTGCAGACAATAGCTGATCAATCCACTTCCTTAGAAACTAAAGTAGATGCTCAACTAAGTTACAAACCAAGCTTACAGTGGATTCAGCTGCAATGCTGCAAACTATAAAGGATTCATCAAAGGCTTGCTCTGATCAAATGAACCAGTTCAAGAAGTACTACACCACAGGGAATCATCATGTGGTGGATCAAATGACATTTTAAAAGAATGATCTGAGAAATCATATTGAGAGAGAAGTCATAAAAGGGGGAGAGAGTGATGGTCAAGGCTAGCTCAGAACATGCCAAATGTACTTCTAATAGCATAAGAGCCACAATAGGATACCCTCCTCTATATGATGATGATCAAGTTGCAGAGTTTGGTTGCCAACCAGCTTTGAATGAAGAAATTGCTCAGGAGTCGCATAACATCATCACATACCCTCCTGACCAATTTGAATATATTCATGATCAGGTTCAACTTATGTATAGTCCACCTCAGCATAAACATAGAGTTAATTCTGAAGAGGTGAAAATGTCTGAAGCTTCTCTACAAAAGGAAAGGGAGGTCCATTTGTCAAAGAAAAGATTTAGAGAATAGGTTGAGGAGAGGCCTGACTTTGAACAATGGAGTCCAAAATCAAGGAATATCATTCTTACTGCATGGAAATCAGTCATGGCCAACAAATATGACATGGGAAAGTGGTATTCATAGAAGGAATGGAGGAAGCATGAAGAGAGACAAGAGACTATTTTAAATTCAGAAGGGAGCAGAAGGAAGGCTTAATTTCTGCTAGTGTTGTCGAACCATGCAAATACTTTCCTAAGCCCTATCATTACTTTGAAAGACAAAGAATTAAGACTGAACAGCTTTCCAGCATCAAAGACAAGAAGGGCAAGAAGGTTGCTAATGAAAGTACTCCATCTGTTCAGGCAAAAGTTCAGTCAGGGAAAGGCATTGTGATTACAGAACCTGATCAATCTTAGGATACATTTACTTTACTTAGAATTAATGTAATTTTATATAGGCTCTTTGTAATGTTAAGATTGATAACATTTTGGAATATGAATATGTTATGGCTATTTTTATTTCTGCTGTAAAAGTTCATCTAATTGTATGTTAAATCTTTTAAGTTATAATCATCAAGATTATTGTGTTGGTGTATATCATTGTTTTGGGGTTATGATTTCTCCATATAGGGGGAGATTGTTGGGTACATTAAGAACAGTGTACCTGATCTGGAGAAGTCTGCTTGACAACTCAATGATATACCCAAAGGTGTAATTGATGTATGCTAAGTTTACATGTGCAGGTTCAAAGTTGAACAAATTGTTCTAAGTCAAATTGTGGAGACAATACTTCTGTGTCGACACAATACAGATCAGTAGTCAACACAAAGAACAGAAGATGTGTTGAGACAGAATTTCAATGTCGACACAAGACAGATCAGTAGTCAACACAAATAATAGAAGATGTGTCGAGACAGAACTTCTGTGTCGACACAAGACAGATCAGTAGTCAACATAAAGAACAGAAGATGTGTTGAGACAGAACTTTAGTGTCGACACAAGACAGAACAATAGTCAACACAAAGAACAAAAGATGTGTCGAGACAGAACTTCTGTGTCGACACAAGACAGATCAGTAGTCAAAGCACTGAAGATGAGTCGACACAGATAACAGATGTGTCGAGACAAAACTTCTGTGTCGACATAAGGCAGAACTAAGATGTTTCGACACAGATAACAGAAGTGTCGAGACAAAAATTTTCTGTCGACATAAGGTAGAACTAAGATGTGTAGACATAAATAATAGATGTGTAGACAAAAATAACAGATGTGTTGACACAACAACTCTATCTTAACGCTTTTTGTCCTGAGATGTTAATTGTTCTAATTATGTAAGTGTTGGGTCTGTCAAACATGTCTCAACACAGATTTTGAGACATCTTGTCTCCATCTTGTTTATATATTAGAATGTGCTGAGTCAACATTAATCAAGTTAAGAGATGTCAGATCATTCTGGTCGATATAGGAATGCATTGCTTCTAAAAAAACAGTTCAAGGAAGGATTTGTTGACAGTTGCTGATGTCATCAATACCAGTCCAAGCCGTCTGAGATTTCTATAAATAGGAGGTGCTGCCTTCAGAAGAAAAAAAACAAATATACATATACACAGAGAGACATATACATTGTACATTGACCGATTCTATTCATCTGTCTCCAAGAGACGAATCAAGAAAAGAAAAGAGAAGAAGAAATTGATCTTCAAGAAAGTCTTCAGATCCCTTTTCTATGGTTGATCTGGGGATTAAGTAATCTGTTCATCAACATCTTCAACCTATTCAATCTGATCTTCATCAAGAAGTTGTCGATTCAAAAGAAATTAAACTCAGCTTGTAGATCTATCAATAAGAAATCAATTTGCATCTGAGTGAAAGAAACTATACACACCAATCCAACAGATTACAGGTGTTCTGTTTTCTGTAAACTATTTTATCAAATTTCATTGTAAGATCTCCTGGAGATCTGAGTGGGTAGGAGATCTTATTCTCTGAGTTTTGTAAGCCTAATCTATAAAGGCTGAGGCAGGAGATTTTGGAGATCTCTGAGGTAGGAAATTATGGAGATCTCTGAGGTAGGAGATTGTGATATCGCTGAGGTAGGACTAATGGGTCTGAGTGTAGGTTTCTTGAAGAGAAACTAAGCCATGTAGGATCTGAGGATCTGAGTTGAGGAGGAGGAGCTATAACCTTATCTATCACATTGCTAGTGAGGAAGAAGGGGGAAAGTGGATGTACCATAGATAGGGGAACCAATATAAACTTAATGTGTCCCTTATGCTGTGTGTTGTGTTCTTTGTTGTGTATGCTGTGATCAGTTTCGTTATTCTATTGTTTATGCTATGTACAACTTATGTTCCGAAATGCATTAGGGCTCATAGCAAAAGTTAAAAGAACTTCAAAGAAGTCTAATAGGTAACATATTCGCCCCCCCCCCCCCTAGGTGACTTTCTACCCATAGGCTTGACTTTCAATCTTTATGGACCATAAGAGCCTAAAGTACTTATTAGATCAGAAGGATCTGAATATGCAACAACAAAGGCTGATGTAGTTCCTTGGGGACTATACCTTTCATATTCATTATACTCCCGGAAAGAGAAATTTGGTCGCTGATGCCTTGAGCCGTAGGACTCCGTCAAGGGAAACTTGGTTGCAGATGCATGATGAGCGTCTGATCCAGGAAATGGAAGCATTAGAGATTTTTTGTGTTGACAAGAATTCTACAGCCGATGCATACTTGAACTGTATGAAGGTACAATATGACCTTACAGACAGGATTCGACGAGCAACAAAACTAGATGAACGTCTCCAATGCCACACAAAGGATGGGCTAGATGGCCAGTTCTCCTGAGATGATGGCCTTTTATGAAAAGAGGGTTGTTTGTGCGTCCTGAGTCTGGGAAAGTTGAGAGAAGAGTTGTTGTGTGAAGCGCACTTTACAAAATACTCAATTCACCCTGGGAGAACAAAAATATTTAAAGACATGAAAGAGTTGTTTTGGTGGCCAGGAATAAAAAAATCCATAGCTCATTATGTGGCCAAACGCCAAACTTGTGCTTTGGTGAAAGCAGAATGCCAGAAACCCGAAAGTTTCTTGAAGTCATTACCTATTCTGGAGTGGAAGTTTGATGCTATTTCAATGGATTTCGTGCACGAGTTGCCAAGATCTCAACGAGGAAATGATTCAAACTGGGTGATTGTAAACTAGTTGACGAAAGTGGCTCACTTCCTTCCAAATAAGCGGGATGATTCAGTGGAAAGTTTGGCAAAACTATATGTTGAGTAGATCGTATGGTTTCACGGTGTTCCTCGTAGCATCGTGAGTGACCGTGATGGGAGATTCACATGAAACGATTGGAGGCTAAACCATTAATTGTTGGGTACGAAGTTAGCATTCAGTACGCCCTTTCATCCCCAAACAGATGGCTAGACTGAATGAACCTACAGAACAATAGAGGATATGCTTTGAATGTGTGCCTTGGATTTTGGTAAGAGATGGGAAGATCATCTCTATATGGTCGAGTTTGCCTACAATAATATCTACCAAGCGAGCATCGTTATGAAACTGTTAGAAGTCTTATATGGTCGTAAGTGCTGTGTACCCTAAGCTTGGGCAGAAGCAGGCGAATCCAAACTTTATAAGCGTAAAGAAGTCGATGAAGCTAACTCGACGATACACTCTATTCGAGAGAGACTATTGATAGCCCAGAATGGGCAAGCGAAATACAACAATGCAAAGCATCGAAACATGGAGTTTGCGGTAGGAGATTGGGTATATTTCAAGATTAAACCATTCAAAGGAGTGTACAGGATTCGCTATTTGAAAAAGTTAAGTCCAAGATATCTTGGTCCATTTGAAGTGGTGGAGCGAGTTGGGTAAGCTACCTATCGGCTAGCTCTTTCGGCGGAATTGAGTGGATTACATGATGTGTTCCACATATCTGTGCTTCGGAAAGCCATCAGAGATCCAGCTCAAGTGATCGAGAACGATCGTGTGCTGATTGAGTATGGTCTAACGACGAATGTTCGGCCCATTCAAATCGAGGATCGAGCCGATAAACAGTTGCGAAATAAGACAATCGAGATGTTGAAAGTCCGGTAGGACAACTGTGCCCATGAGGAGCTAACATGGGAGCGAGAGCAGACCATGCAAGATGAATTTCCCGAGTTGTTTGTTTTAACCGTTGTATAGTGCATGTTTTGTTGTAACATACATTTGAAAGTTATAAAATTTTGCCTGCTGGTTTACTAACTGTGCACAAATTTCGGGATGAAATTTCTTGTAAGGAGGGGAGGGTTGTAACACCCCAAATCCCAAATTTGGGTATTGGCTGGGCGATACGCACTGTGACACGGGCGTGTAACATGTCGTGTCCTGCTTAGGTAAGCTGCCCGGCGAGTGTTCGACAAAATTCTCTTGACGAACTTTTTGAGGGAACACGCCCTGCGATACGGGCATATCAGAGGGCGTGACCGAGGGCTTGTCTTCCTCTGGTTGACGAATTTTCCTCTCGAGTAGATGAGCTCAACGAAGTCTCGAGAAAGAGAACACGACCTGTAACACTAGTGTGTCACAGGGCGTGTCCTGCTCTATATACTCGAGTGGATCTCGAGGGATAGTCTCAAGTAGGTCACAAGTATATTGAGTAAGGCACACAGCCTGGGACACGGGCGTGTCACAGGCTATGTCCTGTCTAACTACTTGAGTGGTTCTCTCGAGTAGGTCTCGAGTGACTCGAGTAAGGTACACGGCCTGCGACACGGGCGTGTCACAGGCCCTGTCGTGTCCAACTACTCGAGAGGTTCTCTCGAGTAGGTCTCGAGTGGGCTCGAGAGCTAGAAACGGGGGTGTCTGAAGGCACACGGCCTGTGACACGGGCGTGTCACATGGCCGTGTCCTGTTCTGGATAAGGTGGTTCGTGCGCCACTTACGTTACACGGCCTGTGACACGGGCGTGTCACAGGGCGTGTCAGACCCAAAATGGCCATTTTCAGAGAATTTTTTAGCAGTTCATTTCCTTCCTCTAGGATCTGATGGCTGAGGTTTCTCCTTGCTGCTTTAAGGCCGAAATTGAGAAGATAAGTCTCATTTCATTTTAGCCATTCTCTTTCTAAAAGAGCTAGAGAGAAGGGAGAGCAAGGAGGAGGAAGAGGAAGAGGAGATGATTCGGCCGCCGGTGGAGCTATAGAGTTCCGACTTGAGATCTGAGGCTAGATTTGTGGAGGCAAGGTCGATGCAATGCTTTTTATACCGGCTAGATTTCCATGGCTCCAAAGAGGTTGTCAAGGGTAACGATTTTCCTTCTTGGACATGTGAAGTCCTTATTTTTGGGATGTGCATGGATATCCCCCACTAGAGGGTGGATTGCAAAGGGATTTCCCTTGGGTTGATTCTTGGAATCCCCAATAGTTTTGCATATAGATCTGGAAATGTGAAGTACGGAATAGACATGTTGTGTGAAGCCCATTTGGACAGGTTGGCCTGTACTGGCGATGTTTCATTTGCACACCGGAGAAGACTATGTGGTTAAAACATGTAGTTTATGGGGTCAATGGGTTGGACCTGTGAAGGGCACTAGCAGGAAGTACTGGAGTGGTAGTCCAGGAAAAGTCCCTTGTGATGCCTGTGAGTTTAATGTATTGTGTTTGTGAAGGATAGTAGCAGGAAGTACTGGTTGGAAGCGCAGCAAAATACCCGCAATTTCTTGTACTGTATGCTATGAACGATAAGGGTAGGGATAGGGATGGAAAGTGAGTTCTGTCTCTACCGTCTGGCGAGTGTGAGTATCGCTGGCAATGGCTCCTAGCTACCCTGTGATTGAAAAGCTAGTTCTTCGGGGACCGTATGGCTATTCGTGAGCCTTGAGAAGGCTTTGTGTTGAACGTATAAGGGGAGGTCGACCTGCGTTAGGCTTTGCATTGAACTAATGATTTGAGCAACGGGCAAAGGCTGAACTATACCCGAGTTATGGTTGTTCGCCATGAGTGTCTGGAAGATTGGCATTCAGCAGAAACAAATAGCGAGAGTCTTAGTCCTGCGCACCATTAGGACTAAATTCTTTGGCTGCACTCCATGGAGCAAAATTCTCAAGATTTACCGTTGGTTTTTGGACCTGGAACGGTGGTGGGACCCTGGTTCGCCCGTACACTAAGAATGTGCCCTGAGTGCACGGATCGTCGGGCCGCATGGCTGACAGTTGTGATGAATTGTTTATGCATGAGAGCACAATATGTGATATATATATACATGCCTATGCATTGTTATACCTATAGGGAAGGAATTCCTGCCCCGGGAAAGGGGTAAGGTCATTATAAATTTGTCAGCTGAATGCTGACCGTTGTCTTGTTTGCCACCTTTTGGTGGGCTGTCCTTGGACAGGTGCTGGAGAACCGAGCGGGACATATAAAGGCTGAAGTCCCTGTTGCTGCTGCTGCTACTGCTGCTAGCCCATGAAGGTTATGTAAATAATGTGTGTTTTGTTCATGTGTGGCCGGCCTGTGCGCCGATGTTTGAAATTCACATGTGTAAAGACTAACTGTAAGGCCATAAGGCAAAACGATGTTGTATTTGTGGACATTCCTTCATGAGTTGATATATAAATGTGGTTGTTTATATATATAGTGGACATTCATGGGTGGAGTTCAATATTATTGTTAAATCTTCCGCTAGCATGCTCTGAGTTAGGATGCGATTGTGTTTGGTATTAACCTATGACTTCCCCGCCTGTTTTGTGGCATATGGTGTGGGGCCCCGGCCGGACCTTCTATTATATGCTATTGGAACGGATGTAGTCATTACACTCTTCTCACAAAAAGATCAATCATCCAGAGAAACCCAGGAAGAAGAATTCTGGGGACAGGTTTGTCTCTTCTCAGAATAAATATATTAAAACTAATATTGTGTGCTATTGTTGTAACAGAAAATGGCATGTTATAGCTGATTGCCCAACAAAAAGGATGGAGAAAAAGTCTGAAAACTTGAAGGATAGACAACATAATAAGGTTGAGAAAAGCCTATTAGCAAAATGATAGTTGACACTATCTGACAGTGAGTCTGATTCATCTGAATCAGAAGATGAGGAGGCTCTTGTAGTCCTAATGGCCATTGAGGAAACTCAACCAGGAGAAGAAGTTCAGAATTGCTCAGATCCTGCTAAGGTAAAATCAATCTCTAATAGTTTTTCCCCAGATACTTTTTCTACATCAAAAAATGAATCTGGTTCACATTTCTCTAATAGTAAAGAACATGATTCAGACATTGAAGCAGATTTTAACTCCCTTATCAACATGTATGGGAATGTACTAAAGCCCTTAATTGCAAGAAAACTGCTTGCTAAGGATTAGACCAAAGAGTTAGATTCCTTGAGATGAGTATCTTCTTAGTTGATAAGTGCCAACACAAAGTTGGATTTACAAAAACTGAAACTAATAGAATTAATTAACAAGATAGATAGCTAGACAAAGGTGATAATTTAACAGGTCAAGACTGTCAAAGACCAGGAAGCAAAGCTTGCTCAGGAAAGACAGCTCCTGACTCATTTCTCAAAGCCTAAGTCAGTGCTACCTATCATAGATACCTTTTTTGTACCATTTAGAAGTGGTGTAGGGTTTGGTAAGAATAGAAAATTTAAAAAGAAGTCTGTATACAAGGATAAAATTTCAAGTGGTCCAGATAGGCAACTAGTCAAGTATCTGCCCTTTAACAAATGATTGAGATCATTTGTTCCTGGAAACATGATGTCGGAGTGCTCTACCAGCAAGGTCAATAAAGATCCTTGATGGAAGTTTCAGATATTAAAAAGCAATATAGGCTAAGAACCACCACAGAAGGTGATAAATCCAAGAAGTTAAGGAATTCTTGGGGCTGATCCTAGTGCAGCTCACTCAAATCTGAAATGTAAAGGTGTAAATTTTATACATCTACCATGGAAATTGGATGAGAATTCTGTGTTGCAAAGAGAACAACTTCAAATGTGCAACCAAAGAAAAGATACAACAGATTTGAGTGTGTATTATAGGAAGGTTGAGCATTTTGCCCTAGATTATTGGTATAATCCAACAGGTCCTTCATATAAATTTCAACCAACTGTATTTAGAATGTCTGTTGTGTTTCACACAGCAATGTCTAACAGGAACCAAGGCACCAAAACTTGTTGGGTGCCTAAGATGAACTAAATTTGTGTTTGTAAGCGGATCCAAGTACCACAAATAGGACAATATGGTACTTGGATAATGGATGTTCCAGGTATATGAATGGATCAAGGAATTTACTAGGAGACTACGCACCAGTTAAGAATGGGCCAAAAGTCATATTTGGAGGGTCAGAGAAAGGACTCACCAAGGGATATGGTAACATTTCTAATGGCCTAGATACCATCACTAAAGTTGCTTATGTGAAAGGATTGAACCACAATCTAATAAGCATAAGTCAGGTTTGTGATATAGGATATGAAATTGTCTTCCACAATGATAAGTGTCTGATAAGGAATTCAAGTGATCAAGAGATCATCTTGTCAGGCACTAGGAGTAGTAACATTTATTTTCTAAATTTCCATAGTATAAATGAACAATGACCAGTATGTCTTGTTGGTAGTGAGAAAGAAACTTTATGTGTATAGTGGCACAAGAGGCTGGGTCACTTAAACTACAAAGCTATGAGTAAACTATTTTCTTTGGACTTATTTAGAAATAGTCCACAGCTAAAATGCTCCAAAGAAGGCATATGTCCTACATGTCAAAAATGCAAACAAACAAAAGTCTCCTTTAAGAGCATTCAGTCCAAGGACACTGAGAGGTGTTTGTACTTACTTCATATGGATCTATTTGGTCCTATGAAAGTTCTTAGTTTGGGAAGAAAGTCTTATACCTATACGATTGTGGATGATCACTCCAGGTTTGTTTGGGTGTTCTTCTTAAGGAGAAAGTCTGAAACTCTATGCATCCTTACTGATTTTGTCAAACAAATTTAGAATTAGATGAGTTATACTATGGTCAAACTTAGATGTGACCATGTTACAGAATTTAAATCTGAAAGGATGACAAATTTCTATAAGGATCTCGGAGTCCTTTAGGAGTTCTCCTCTCCAAGAACAACATAGTAAAATGGAGTTGATGAGAGAAAAAATAAAACTCTTATTGAGACAGCTAGAATAATGCTGAGTGATGCATCTCTCCCTGAATATTTTTGGGCTGAGGCTATAAACACATCATGTTATGTTCAAAATAGAGCATTGTTCAACAAGTATCACAACAAGACTCCTTATGAACTAATGAAAAGCAGAAAACAAAATTTGTCCTATTTCAGAATTTTTGGAAGTAAGTGACATATCTTGGACAATGGAAAAACTTATCTAACCAAGTTCTGAGAGAAATCTAATGAAGGAATCTTTGTAGGGTATTGTCTTCATAGCAAAGCTTACAAAGTCTACAACTTGAAACATCAAGTTATAGAAGAATCTATTAATGTAGTATTTGATTACGCATCTATTTTATGTAATGAAATCTCTAACAGCTCTAGTTTAGGTGTTGTAAAGTCTAGAATGGAAAAACTAAATATAAGTGAATCACCTAACATAGAGTTAGATATTATAGACAATATAGAAGTTCCTATAGAAGATACTACATCTGCTCAGGGAGAGGAAGAGAATCACCCCAGCCCTCCTGCAGCACTAGGTGATCATAGACACCTTCCTGTAGCTATTAGACACTTTAGAGATCATCCTATAGATCAAATAATAGGTGATGCCAGATTAGGTGTGACTACTATAAGTAGACATCACAAGGAGGTCCTATACTCTAATTTTCTCTCACAGGTAGAACCTAAAAGGTTTGAAGATGCCAATTTAGATCCCAAATGGATTTTGGCTATGCAAGAAGAATTAAATCAATTTGAGAGATGCAAAGTCTGGTGTCTTGTTCCTAGACCTAGTGATCACAACATCATAGACACTAAGTGGATCTATAGAAATAAATTAGATGAGTATGAGGTTATAGTCCAGAACAAAGCTAGATTAGTGGCTAAAGGATATAAATAAGAGGAAGGATTAGATTATGACTAAACCTTTGCACCTGTACCTAGTCTAGAATCCATTAGATTGTTTTTAGCCCATGCAGTATTCAAAGGATACAAGGTCTACTAAATGGATGTAAAGTCAGCATTCCTAAATGGTACACTGAAGGAAGAAGTCTATGTAGAGTAGCCACCTGGCTTTAGTTACCCTAAACACAAAAAACTATGTTTTCAGGTTACACAAGGCTTTGTAGGGGTTAAAATAGGCACCTAGAGCCTGGTTTGAGACCCTCTCTACCTTTTTTATAGAGAACAATTTCTCTAGAGGAAAGATAGACAAAACACTATTCCTTAGGAACATCAAAGGTTCAAGCATCTTAGTCCAGATTTATGTAGATTACATAATTTTTGGTTATACTAATGAGATGCTGTGTAGCAAATTTGCAAGGCTTATGCAAGGCAAGTTTGAGATTAGTAGCATGAGTGAGCTAACGTTCTTCTTTGGATTCCAAGTTAGACAATCTAAGGATGAAATATCCATCTCTCAATCTAAATTCACTAAGGAGTTGATTATGAAATATTATATGGAGAATTCTTCTACCATGAGAACTCCAACGGGTTCTACAGTGTCACTACACAAGGACGAATCTGGAAAACTAGTTGATGAAACCTTGTATAGAGGCATCATTGGATCGCTCATGTATTTAACTGCTAGTAGGCCAGATATTATGATCTCAACATATGTCTGTGCTAGGTACCATGCATGCCCCAAAGAGGCGCACTATACTACTATTAAGAGAATACTGAGATATCTTAAGGGCACACCTAATCTTGGGCTTTGGTATCCTAGGGATAGTGATTTTTAACTCACTGGGTACACAGATGCAGATTCTGCAGGGTGTAAAGAAGACAAAAAAAGCACTTTTGGAACTTGTCAGTTTCTAGGGAAAATTCTTATCAGTTGGAGTAGCAAGAAGCAAACAAGTGTTGTTATCTCTATAGTAGAATCAGAGTACATATCTGCTAGATGTTGCTGTGTACAGCTATTATGGATTCAACATCAACTACTAGACTATAATATTCAGCTAAGTAAAACTATTATGTTATGTGATTCTACTGGTGCAATTTCTATTGCTAATAATCATATTTCTCATAGTAGAACTAAACATATAGAAATTAGATATCACTTTCTCAGAGAGAATGTAGAAAAAGAAAACATTAGCTTACAATATATTTTAACTGAAAGACAAGTTGCTGATATTTTTACAAAACCCCTAGATGAAAGTAAGTTCAATTATTTTAAATTTGAACTACACATGTTGAATATTGAATAAATAATTATACTTTAAAGAATGACTGATTAGGAATGCAAATATTTTAAAATTTTTACTTTAATTTGTCAGGAAATATAAGTCAGAACACAAAAATTATCTAAGTCAAAGAATTGTGTCAAGACACTACAGTGTGTGTCGACACTATTAGTACAGATGTGACGAGACACCACAGCATATATCGACCCTAATAGAAAAGGTGTATCGGGACACGTGACTATGTGTCGACACTAATTAGTAGATGTTTGTCGACACTACTGAGAGGATGTGTGTCGAGACATTATAGGTTTGTGTCGAGAACTTAAGGTCTGTGTCGAGAAACATAAACATTGTGTCGACATATGTCGACACATCTCGACAGTTTAGGTTTTCTTTGTCGACTCCTGATATTTCCAATAATGAAAAACTTACAAAATGTAGCGTGCCTTTTCACCTTCAAAAGATTGATGCTATAAATAGTAGGTGTTAGGTTTTGTCGACTTCACTCGCGAGTAATCTTGAGAGACTAATCGTTTTGTGTCGAGACCTAGAAATTCATAGTCGACACCCTTCAAACTCAAGATCTTTCAACAATTATGGCACCAAAGATGAACGATCACAACAACGAGGGATATGAATTGGTGAGCGACTGTTGGGTCCGGCATTCCTTCACTTGACCCGTGGCGCTCTTCTACTTATTTAAGAAATTAAGTAGCACCCTTTCCAACAGTCCGGGCTTTTGGTGCAGTTGGGTATGCGCTTGATCCTTCAATTGGTATCAGAGCAGGTCACGGGTTCAAGACCGGGGGAGCGCTATTAAATCCTGATTTTTCCCTTCTACCTGTATGGGTCCGGCAGGTCAGGCAACCGTGGACATGTGGTAACCCCACCTCTGAGCCGTGCAAACGTGGACATGTGGTAACCCCACCTCTGAGCCGTGTGGGCCATGTGGTAACCCCACCTCTGAGCCATGTGGGCCATGTGGTAACTCCACCGCTGAGCCGACGGGTTGTGCTGGATGCCGGGGGGGGGATTGTTGGGTCCGGCGTTCCTTCACTTGACCCATGACGCTCTTCTACTTATTTAAGAAATTAAGTAGCACCCTTTCCAACAGTCCGGGCTTTTGGTGCAGTTGGGTATGCGCTTGATCCTTCAGTCCGGGCTTTTGGTGCATTCGACACTACATCTGAAGATATAAAGAAATTGATTGACCTTGTGAATGAGGCAGGACTGGAGTATCTTCTTTCAGAACCAACCAAGATCTGGAAAAGAGAAGTGTGCGAACATAAAAAAGTAGACCGAAAATTTGGAGTAATATAAACTTTATTATCCAAAAAAGTATATATTACAAAGTTATAGACTCCCTTTTATATAATGAAGGAGATGAGAGACATTACAAATAATCAATGTGGGACTAAAAATTTACAAGTATATGCGGCTTTACAAAAGGACAAACCGGACAAGTCGTGCGGTTAGACAAGCCGGCTAACCGCGCGACAACTAACAGTAGAAGAGTACAAGTCGCCATAGGAGACCACTAGAACGCCCGATCTCCAAGTTGTCTGAGATAAACCGCTAGACCGATGGGTTACCAAACAACAACATCCCGGCAGACATGCTGGCTAGGATAACCCGCCCGTTGCTCCGTGGGTGGTGGACGAAGGCGAACCTGAGGTCAATTACCAGCTGAGTGCAGAAGCTGAGAAGACAACGGCGTGCTCATTTCTTCCTTTTGTTAGTACTTTTCTTGCTCTTTTTGTTCTTATGCTTGTCTCATTCAGCGGAGCTATTTAACTTGTTTCTATCAGTTTTTCCTTCATTGTAGATTTTGCAGGCATATATAATGATGTTCCGTGATGTAGGTCTCCACTGTTCAAAAGCTGGATTTAGGGTCTATGCTTTAGGGTTTAGGGTTTAGGGTTTAGGGTTTTAGGGTTTTAGGGTTTAGGGTTTATGGTAGAAGATGTCGCTCGCCGTTGTCCTGGTTGGAAACGGGTGAGTCAAAGTTATATAAGCGTCAAGAGGTGTAAGATGCTACTTTGTTGGTGAGAACCATTCGGGAGAGATTGCTTATCACTCAGGACCGGCAAGCGAAGTACTCTAATATCCTTAAGGTAGATTGTAGATGACACTCCCTAGGAGCTTACATGAACTGGCTCACCTTGCCTAGAGCATAAGAGATGTCGGTTCAGGTTATCGTGAGATAAATGAGTTTGCCAACCAGACACCAGTACCTCGTAGGATCGGATAGAAGGGTCAAGTCATCTGTCCAAGTTTTGTCTTCTCCAACAGCCATGGGACATCGGGCAGGTTTAGCACCAGTCAATCCTACCTCCTTTAGAAGATCAAGAGAATACTTTTGTTGGGAAAGGACCATGGAGTTGGGTTTCCTAGAGATTTCAGTCCCCAGAAAGTATTTTGCGGAGACCATATCCTTTGTGACCAGGTGTTGACGAAGGTATTTCTTTGTCAAAGTTACCGCATCATGGTCATTGCCAGTAAGAAGAATGTCATCAATATATACCGCCAGAACTACCAGACCCAAGGCGGTTTTCCGAACGAACAAGGAGTGATTAGCTGAACTTCTTGCAAAACCAATGGCCCCAACAATGCAGTTAAACTTGTCAAACCAGACACGAGGGTTCTGTTTTAGGCTATAGATAGCCTTCTTTAGCCGGCATACTCGTGTCTCCCACTGAGCAACATACCCAGGAGGTTGCTCCATGTAAACATCTTCCTGCAGATCACGGTAGAGAAAGGCATTCTTAACATCCAGCTGAAAAATGAACCAATCCCTATTAACAGCAACATAGTGTAACACCCCCTATCCATCACATAACATATAACAGTAGGTCTGGCTGGGGCCCAACTCCATATACCACAGACAGACCAGAAGGTTACACAATGAAACCATCCTGCCAATAACCAATGTCCTACACAGAGTACATTCTAGCGAAAGCAATTTAAAAGTTGCAAATTAAAGAACCCAGCCATAAGCATGAATGTCCACTAAACAAACCCAAATAGAATGTACGTTCAATACAGAAGTACATGGCATTATGGCCTTACAATAGTTTTCTCAAATATAAGTGTTTTCCAAACCTCGACATGCAGGCCGGTCACATGTGAGAATAAAAGAAAACACTCAAAATTAGGCCTTCGAGGGCCGGCTCAGCAACATGCGCTTTTACCCGCTATTTACCACTTGGCTCCGTAGCACCTGCAAGCAACAATCCACCGCAATGGTGGCAAACAAAGCAACGGTCAGCTATGTTGACTAAATTATAACGATCCCGCCCCCAAACTCTGGGTGGCGTTTCTCCTTCCCTGCACTTTGTTAGCATAACTGATCAGTATAGTGTAAAAGGACTTCATCACAGGCATGGGCACGCACGACCATACACCGCGTGCTCTCAGGGCACATTCTCGGTGAACACAGTCAAAGTCCGCTGACTCACCACCGCCCCTTGGACGGCAATTACTCTTGAGCATTATGGTCTTTCTAGCCAATGCCTAAGATGCAACACCCCCAATCCGTCACATAGCATATAGCAGTAGGTCCGGCCGGGGCCCGACGCCATATACCACAGACAGACCGGGTGGTTACTCATGGAAACCATCCAACTAATCAACGTCCTACACAGAGTATTCTAGCGAAGCAGTTTATAAAAGTTGCATTAAAGAACCCAGCACTAAAGCATGAATGTCCACTAATCCAAAATAGGAATGTTATACAAAATACCAACATAAGCCTTAAGGCCTTACAAAATATTTCACTTGATATTACATGATTTACAAACCACGGCACGCAGGCCGGTCATACATGAATAAAACAGTAAACACTTCCAAAATAGGCCTTCGAGGGTCGGCTTCGCATTCGGGCTTTAGCCCGCTAATGACCGCTTGGTCCAGCTGCACCTGCAAACAACAAACCACCGCACGGTGACAAAACAAGGCAACGGTCAGCAATGCTGACCAAATTATAACGATCCCGCCCCCAACTCGGGGCGGCGATGCTCCTTCCCTGCATTTTATTACCATAAGCAAGCAATGTATATATATAGCCATTTCATCACAGACGTTGACTCGCACGGCCACACGTCCCGTGCTCTCAGGGCACATTCTCGGCGAACCGGTCGATGTCACGTCAATTAAAGCCATAGACATTCCGGACTCATCACCGCCACTTTGACGGCCAAACCTATGTGCATTTGTCTTCTTGGCCTGGGTCACGATAATATAAGCCATCGACCGCCAAAGACCCTAATCTATGCCAACGGCAAGTGCCACGTGCCTTTAGGTCTCTTTAACCGAACGACATAGAACGGGTATGGTTCCATCTAACCCGTGCTCACATCGCAACGACAATTTAAGCCATATGTGCGGGTCAAACTTCCACCGAGTCCCATATCCATCACAATTCACATAACCCGGTTATGTTCAAGTTGGCTCTCAGGCCACCAAGTTGGCAAGATCTCGTATCCGCCCAGTTTTCCGGGTGCACCTTTGGGTTAGTCCCCAAGGCTCCCTGCTGCAATCTACCGCGTAGAGAACCCGAAAAACAATCAATAGCACAGAGTCTTCTCCGGCATTTATGCAATGCAACATCACCGATCCAGACCAACATGTCCGGGTAGGCTTCACACATCATGCCTATGTCCGTTTTCGCTTACAGACTCTAAACAACGGGGACTTCACATATCTACCCGAAGGAACGCCTCCAACTCTTCGCAAACTCGCGAGAGCGGGCTTCCTATGCAAAGAAGGAGAGCTACTCATGATCAAGAAGAGAATCATTACCCTAGTGTTCCTCTTTGGCGCCATTGAAAAGTAAGCGGATGAAAAGCACCGTACTAGCTTTGCCTCCATGGATCCGGAGTCGGCTCGCGATTTGGAGCTCCGAAGCTCCTCCAATGGCCGGATCTAGCTCCTTCTTCCTTCCTTGGCTCTCCCCTCTCTCTAAGCTTTTAGAAAGATAATAAGTTATGAAAAGTGAGGGTTTCTAAGTCCAATCCCGGGTATATCCCTTCAGGAACAACCCCCAGCCATTGGATCATCAAATAAAGAAATGAACGGCTTCGATTCGGGACTGAAATGCCTAATCTGGATCGAACACGGCTTGGCACACGCCCGTGTCCAGGGCCGTGTGCCTAATTCGCCGTCAAAATCGAATCTCCTGGAATGACACACGGGTATCGAACACGCCCGTGTTCGACCTGACACGCCCGTGTTCCACCTGACACGGCCGTGTGGCCGGCCGTGTACGCCCATTATTTTTCCCCGAAAACAACCCGAGCACTGCACGGGTTCTAAGACACGCCCGTGTCCTTGCCCGTGTCACCTCGACACGCCTGGACCCCAGGCCGTGTACACGGTCTCGACACTCGACACTTCATCGAGCGAAGATCGTCGACCTGATGACACGGCCTTGGACACGCCTTTGTCTTAGGCCGTGTGCCTTGTCTCGACACAATGTCGATACTAAAGTGTCGACTTCCCGGGACGAGTGTCGACACGGGTTGACACGCCCTGCGACACGCCCGTGTCGCAGGCCGTGTGCCATGTCTCGATACTTCGTCGAACGCAGAGTGTCGACTTCGCAGCTAAGCGACGACATGGGTCGACACGCCCTACGACACGCCCGTGTCGCAGGCCGTGTGCCCAGTCTCGACATAATGTCGAGACCAAAGTGTCGACTTCCCGTCTCAGTGTCGACACAGGCTTGACACGCCCTGGGACACGCCCGTGTCCCAGGCTGTGTGCCTGCAGCCAGAACCCAAACTGGCCCAAAACGTCCCCCTTCGCTCCTTTGAGTTTCGGGGCGTTACAACTCTCCCCCTCTTAAAAGAATTTCGTCCACGAAATTATATATAAAGGAAAGACATGTACAAAACCAAAATTTGTACCTGAGCGGAACAACTCCGGATACTCGTAAAGCATAGTCTCCTGTTGGTCCCAAGAGAGCTCCTCACGACCGCAATTGTCCCACCGGACCTTGACCTTCCTGATCTCTTTATTGTGTAGCCGCTTGACCTCCGAGTCCTCAATCCGCACGGGCTTAACCTTTGTCGTTAGCCCACTATCCACCGGCACTTGATCAACCGCGATCACTTGCGTAGGCTGTTGCACCGCCTTGCGAAGCACCGAAATATGGAATACATCATGTAAACCACTAAGCTCCACTGAAAGCTTCAGCCGATAGGCTGCTTCTCCAACTCGCTCCAAAACCTCAAACGGTCCAAGGTACCTCGGGCTTAGCTTTTTCAATCGCCTCACCCGCGAGACACCCTTGAATGGCTTGATCTTTAAGTATACAAAATCGCCCACAGCGAACTCCACGTTCCTGAGCTTGGCATTATAGTACTTTGCTTGCCGGTCCTGAGCAATAAGCAACCTCTACCGAACGGTTCTCACCAAAGAAGTAGCATCCTCCACTTCCGATCGCTTATACAACTTTGACTCACCCGTTTCTAACCAAGACAATGGCGTGCGACATTTTCTACCATATAGGGCCTCGAAAGGCGCCATCTGAATACTCGCTTGGTAGCTATTGTTGTATGCAAACTCCACCAAATAAAGGTGGTCTTCCCACTGCTTTCCAAAATCCAAGACACACATGCGGAGCATGTCTTCCATAATTCTATTGACCCTCTCGGTCTGCCCATCCGTTTGCGGATGGAAGGCTGTGCAAAATTTCAACTTTGTTCCCAACATTTGTTGCACTAGCCTCCAATCATTGGACGTGAACCGCCCATCTCGGTCACTCACGATGCTGCGGGGCACATCATGAAGCTGTACTATGTTATCCACATAAAGCTTTGCCAACTTCTCCACCGGATCATCCTTCCTATGCGGAATAAAATGTGACACCTTCGTTAACCGATCAACAACCACCCAAATGGCGTCGTTCCCCTTTTGCAACCTTGGCAAACCGTGCACAAAGTCTATAGTGATGTCGTCAAATTTCAACTCCCTAATAGGCAAGGACTTAAGAAATCCTCCCGGCTTTTGGCACTCCGCCTTACCAAGGAGCAAGTTTGGCACTTCGCTACGTATAGCGCCAAATCTTTCTTCAAACCCGGCCACCAAAATAGTTTCTTCACATCACGGTGCATCTTCGTGCTCCCCGGGTGAATAGAGTACTTGGTATGGTGTGCCTCGTACAACAACTCCACCCGTAAATTGCCCACACTTGGGACGCACAGACGACCTTCTTTCCAAAGTAATCCGTCCTCCACGAGGAATTGGGAATTTGACCCATCCAGAGCCTCTACCATGAACTGCTTCATATGTGCATCCATATCCAAAGCCTGCCGAATATGATCAGCCAGGTTATATTGAACTTCAGTCCAATTCAGAACTGCTTCAGCACTTGATTGTCTATCCACACAAACAATCTCCAACGCCTCCAACTCCCGCACCAACCGCTCATCATGTACCGATAGCCAATTGGCTTGAGCTGGGGCTCGGCGACTCAACGCGTCTGCAACCGCATTACCCTTACTAGACACGTAGTGGATTTTGAATGTATAGTCCCCCAGGAACTCCATCCATCTACGCTGCCACATATTCAGATCCTTCTGATCAATAAGAAACTTCAGGCTATTGTGATCGGTGTAGATATCAATCTTCACACCGTATAAATATTGTCTCCACAGCTTCAAGGCAAAAATCACGGCCGCTAACTCCAAGTCATGGACTGGATAGTTCCTCTCGTGCACTTTTAGCTGTCTCGAGCCATAAGCTATTACACTTCCATGTTGCAGTAGCACGCAACCCAAAACGCTGCCCGAAGCATCACTATAAATCTCATAGCCTTCGATCCCACATGGCGAACTCAGCACATGCGTCGTGGTCAACCGACACTTCAACTCCTCAAAAGCTTGTGCGCACTCCGACGTCCAAATGAACTTATGCTCCGTCCTCGTCAAAGTAGTGAGAGGTAAAGCTATCCGCGAGAAGTTCTCTACGAAGCGCCTATAATAGCCGGCAAGCCCCAGAAAACTCCGGACTTCCGCTACCGTAACAAGCTCAGGCCACTCCCGTATCGCAACAATCTTCGCCGGATCCACAACAATACCCTCTCCACTCACTATATGCCAGATGAACGCCACTGAGGATAGCCAAAACTCGCACTTCGAGAACTTGGCATACAACTGATTTCTCCTTAGCGTTTCCAACACCAAATGAAGATGCTTGAAGTGATCTTCCTCACTTTGCGAGTACACCAAAATATTATCGATGAAGAAAATCACGAAATGGTCCAAGTACTCCCTGAAAGTCCTGTTCATCAAATCCATGAACACTGACGGCGCATTAGTCAGCCCAAACGGCATGACTGTAAACTCATAATGCCCGTATCTCGTACTAAATGCTGTCTTCGGGATATCACTCTCCCTTATTCGGAGCTGATAGTACCCAGCCTTGAGATCCAACTTCGAGTACACCGTCGACCCGACTAATTGATCAAAGAGATCATCAATCCGGGGGATTGTGTACTTGTTCTTCTCAGTCAACTTGTTGAGCTCCCGATAATCAATACACAGCCTCAAGCTTCTGTCCTTCTTCTTAACAAATAGGACCGGTGCGCTCCAAGGCGAAGAACTCGGGCGCACATACCCTTGCTCCAACAACTCTTGCAGTTGAACTTTCAGCTCCGCCATTTCCTTAGGCGCCAGCCGATACGGAGATCGTGACACAGGCTTTGCACATGGCACTAGCTCAATCGTAAAATCTATCTCCCGCTGAGGCGGGGCTCCAAGAAGATCTGCGGGGAACACATCAGGGTATTCCGATACCACTGAAATGCAATCCAACGCGGGCTTCGGCTTTGCCACCTCCACTAGTGTAAAGAACAGTTCTGCACCGGCACGAACCGCCTTCACCACCTGAAGAGCAGACATCAACGTCTTGCTCGACCCCTTTAAGCCCATAAAAGTCGTTTCACGACTTGCTCCCAGCTTGACTTCCTTGCTATCGCAATCTATATGGGCATGCTGCTCCGAGAGCCAGTCCATGCCAAATATGACGTCGAACTCCACTAACGGAAGTAAAGACGCCTGCAGATCAAACTCCTGATTCCCAATACGAATCTTAACATCGCAGATCCTATCCGCTCGCATTGAACACCCATTGGGCAACAACACATCCAACTTATCCTTCGCCATCGAAGAAGGGACTCCGATGCGTGATATAAATCCTTCGGACAAGAAGGAGTGTGAAGCTCCCGTATCGAAGAGTGCTCGTGCCGTATTTTCACAAATCAATACCAATCCTAAACAAGCAGTGGTAAGGTAACATGTGCATAACAAGTATTTAAAGAAATTGACTTGCTATAAATTAAACCGTACCTGTCACCACATCAGCCTGTTTGATGGCCTCCTGTTGGCCATGATTGTAGACCCTTGGTTGGGCCGGAGCATAATGGGATGCGGTCGACTCCACCGCCTTTCCCTTCTCTTCATATGTAGCTCCCGGCCTTCTCTCAGACTTAGGACGTCCTCTCCAATAGTCACGGGCAAAATGCCCCGTCTTTCCACAAGTAAAACACGTGCCCGGGGTCCGACTCGTAGTCGCCCCAGAAGCACCAGAAGGAGCTGGCCCCGAAGTCCTATGCTTCTTGAAAGACCTCCGATAGCCGGACTTTGAAGTAGTCGGCACTTTATATTCAGATTTCCTATCACTCAAGCTTTTCTTTGCTTGTACATTCTTCATGTCCTTCTCCAAGAACCGGGCAGTATTAACCAAGGTTAAGAAACCCTGCGTCATCGGCCCCGAGAGTACTAATCTCAACTCATCTCTCAAGCCTTCGTAGAATCGATTAGTCTTGCGTTCCTCATCCACGATGGTGGAGCTAGCATATCGACTCAAACGAGTGAACTCGTGGAGATATTCATCCACGCTCCTCTCACCCTGAACCAACTTCAGAAACTCATTCTCCAGCGCTATCTTCTGCGTTGAAGGGAGGTATCTAGCCAAGAACAATCTCGAGAACTCCTCCATCGAGACATCACCAATTTGCCTACCTCTCAGATGATGAAGCTCCAAACCTTCCCACCACATCCTCGCTTCACCGTCCAGAAGGAACGTAGCGATAGTGGTCCTTTGCCACTCCTCCGTCTCTGTTGTTGTCATGAATCTCTTCACCCTGGAGAGCCAGTCTTCAGCCTGAGATGGGGTTCCCAACCCCGAGAATAACGGAGGTTTAAAGCTCATTACATGCTTAAGCTGCCTCTCAGTTGCCCTCATTGGCACTACCGGTTCCACAACCACTTGCTCCACTCTCCTCGGCTCAGCCTCTTGAAGAGGTTCTTGCTCCATCGCAGGAGCGGGCTGCTGCGTCTGCCTTGAAGGCTGCGCATTTATCACGATCAACACCGCTTCAGCCACCAATCGTATGTTCTCAGCCGATAGAGGTGTTGCGGGATCAACTTCCGGTGCACTACTAGCCTCAGAAACGCGGCGTTCTGACGGCCCAACACCACTTCTGGTCACCTATAGTGGTACAAAACACCGTTAAGCAACCAAATATAATTGCAAACAGCAATTATAGGAACACGCAGGTTCCTCAAACACGAGTATTTTCATTCCTAAGTGGACATTCATGGGTTCTTTTACCATTATAACGATGACGCACACAATGTGCTCACCACCCCTTAAAAAGAATTCGCCCACGAATTCAGTTTAAGCCCGACCAAAACCAGTAGTCTGATACCAAATTGCAACACCCCCTATCCGTCACATAGCATATAGCAGTAGGTCCGGCCGGGGCCCGACGCCATATACCACAGACAAACCGGGTGGTTACTCATGGAAACCATCTAACCAATCAACGTCCTACACAGAGCATTCTAGCGGAAGCAGTTTATAAAAGTTGCATTAAAGAACCCAGCACTAAAGCATGAATGTCCACTAATCCAAATTAGGAATGTTATACAAAATACAAACATAAGCCTTAAGGCCTTACAAAATGTTTCAATTGATATTACATGATTTACAAACCACGACACGTAGGCCGGTCATACATGAATAAAACAGTAAACAATTCCAAAATAGGCCTTCGAGGTCCGGCTTCGCATTCGGGCTTTAGCCCGCTAATGACCGCTTGGTCCAGCTGCACCTGCAAACAACAAACCACCGCACGGTGGCAAAACAAGGCAACGGTCAGCAATGCTGACCAAGTTATAACGATCCCGCCCCCAACTCGGGGCGGCGATGCTCCTTCCCTGCATTTCATTAGCATAAGCGAGCAATATATATATATATAGCCATTTCATCACAGATGTTGGCTCGCACGGCCACACGCCCCGTGCTCTCAGGGCACATTCTCGGCGAACCGGTCGATGTCACGTCAATTAAAGCCATAGACATTCCGGACTCACCACCGCCACTTTGACCGCCAAACCTATGAGCATTTGTCTTCTTGGCCTGGGTCACGACAATTTAAGCCATCGACCGCCAAAGACCCTAAACTATGCCAACGACAAGTGCCACGTGCCTTTAGGTCTCTTTAACCGAACGACATATAATGGGTACGGTTCCATCTAACCCGTGCTCACATCAAAACGACAATTTAAGCCATATGCGCGGGTCAAACTTCCACCGAGTCCCATATCCATCACAATTCACATAACCCGGTTATGTTCAAGTTGCCTCTCAGGCCACCAAGTTGGCAAGATCTCGTATCCGCCCAGTTTTCCGGGTGCACCTTTGGGTTAGTCCCCAATGATCCCTGCTGCAATCTATCGCGTAGAAAACCCGAAAACAATCAATAGCACGAAGTCTTCTCCGGTATTTATGCAATGCAACATCACCGATCCAGACCAACATGTCCGGGTAGGATTCACACATCATGCCTATGTCATTTTTCGCTTACGGACTCTAAACAACGGGGACTTCACATATCTACCGAAGGAACGCCTCCAACTCTTCGCAAACTCGCGAGAGCGGGCTTCCTATACAAAGAAGGAGAGCTACTCATGCTCAAGAAGAGAATCGTTACCCTAGTGTTCCTCTTTGGCGCCATTAAAAAGTAAGCGAATGAAAAGCACCGCACTAGCTTTGCCTCCGTGAATCCGCAGTCGGCTCGCGATTTGGAGCTCCAAAGCTCCTCCAATGGCCGGATCTAGCTCCTACTTCCTTCCTTGGCTCTCCCCTCTCTAAGCTTTTAGAAAGATAATAAGTTATGAAAAGTGAGGGTTTCTAAGTCCAATCCCGGGTATATACCTTCAGGAACAACCCCCAGCCGTTGGATCATCAAATAAAGAAATGAACGGCTTTGATTTGGGACTGAAATGCCCAATCTGGATCGAACACGGCTTGGCACACGCCCGTGTCCAGGGCGGTGTGCCTCATTCGCTGTCAAAATCGAATCGCCTAGAACGACACACGGGTATTGAACACGCCCGTGTTCGACCTGACACGCCCGTGTTCCACCTGACATGGCCGTGTGGCCGGCCGTGTACCACCATTATTTTTCCCCGAAAACAACCCGAGCACTGCACGGGTTCTAGGACACGCCCGTGTCCTTGCCCGTGTCACCTCGACACGCCTGGACCCCAGGCCGTATACACGGTCTCGACACTCGACACTTCGTCGAGCGAAGATCGTCGACCTGATGACACGGCCTTGGACACGCCCGTGTCCTAGGCCGTGTGCCTTGTCTCGACACAATGTCGAGACCAAAGTGTCGACTTCCCAAGACGAGTGTCGACACGGGTTGACACGCCCTGCGACACGCCCATGTCGCAGGCCGTGTACCATGTCTCGACACTTCGTCGAATGCAGAGTGTCGACTTCGCAGCTAATCATCGACACGGGTCGACACGCCCTACGACACACCCGTGTCGTAGGCCGTGTGCCCAGTCTCGACACAATGTCGAGACCAAAGTGTCGACTTCCCGTCTCAGTGTCGACACAGGCTTGACACACCCTGGGACACGACCGTGTCCCAGGCCGTGTGCCTGCAGCCAGAACCCAAACTGGCCAAAACGTCCCCCTTCGCTCCTTTGAGTTTCGGGGTGTTACATAAGACCCTCAATTTATGCCAACGGCAAGTACCACGTACCTTTAACTCTCTTTAACCGAACGACATAGAGCGGGTACGGTTCTGCCTAACCCTTTGCTCACACCACCCTATCACCTTAAGACATGGGCGCGGGTCAAACTTCCCCGAGTCCCAATTCGATCACACACTTCACATAACCCGGTTATGTGCAAGTTGTCTCCCAGGCCACCAAATTGGTAGAATCACGCATCTGTCGAGTTTTCCGGGTGCACCTTGGAGTTAGTCGCCAAGGCTCCCTGTTGCAATCTACCGTGTATAAAACCCGAAAAACAACCATCGGCTCGGAGTCTTCTAGGGCCATTCATGCAATACAACATCACCAATTCAGACCAACTTGTTTGGTTAGGCTTCACACATCATGCCTATGTCCGATTCTGGATTACAGACTCTACATGTAACACAATGGGGTCTATTTATGTCTACCCGAAGGAACTCCTCAACTCACCACAAACTTGCGAGAGCGGGCTTCCTATGTAAAGTAAAAGAGGACTTCACATGTCCTAGGATGAGAATCGTTACCCTAGCATTTTTCCTTGGCGCCATGGGAATGTATGTGGATGAAAAACACCACAATGTCCTTGCCTTCGAAGATCCGAACTTGGCTTGCGATTTGTGACTCCGAAGCTCCATCTACGGCCGGATCTATCTTCTTCCTTCTTCCTTGCTCTCCCCTCTTTCTAGAACTTTAGAAAGATATTGAGTAAGAGAAAATGAAGGCTTTCAAACACTATATCCGGGTATAACCCAGCAGGAACAACCCTGAGTCGTTAGATCCCAAAATAATGAAATAGACGTCCACGATTCGCACTTAAATTCCAAAATGAGGGCTGAACACGGCTTCTGACACGCCCATGTCCAAGGCCGTGTTACCCATTCACCGTCAAAACCGTCGCGTCCCAAAAAGAACACGGGCTCCCGATACGCCCGTGTCAGGCTTGACACGCCCGTGTCATACAGTACAAGCCCGTGTACTTGGGCGTGTTCCCTGATCGACCAACATCACCCGAGAAGAACACGGATCCATGACATGCCCGTGTCATATTAGATACTCCTGTGTCATCCAGTACACTCTCGTGTACTTTAGCGTGTTCCCTGCTCGACACAGGACCAACACTACCCGAGAAGAACACGGGTCTATGACACGCCCGTGTAATATTTGACACGCCTGTGTATAACCAACACGCCCGTGCGCTAAGGCCGTGTATCACCCCCGACATGGCCCGACCAACACCCCGAGCAGGACACTGCCTGTGATACACCCGTGTCTCAGGCCGTATTCACTGCTCGACGATCGTCGACTCCAAATTCGTCGACCACTCAGCCAAATCGTCTACCCGAGCATGACACGCCTTTGGGAAACGCCCGTGTCACAGTCCGTGTAACCTCTACCAAGTTCCAAACTTGGTTTAAAATGCTACCCAATGCTCCTTTGAGTTTCGGTGCGTTACACATAGAGAAGGACCCAAATGGTGCTGAGACGAGCAATGTGAGAGAAGATGTCGAAGTAATCAATGCCATAAGTCTGAGTGAAGCCTTTGGCTACTAGTTAGGCCTAATAGCGATTCACGGTGCCATCTGGATGGAATTTTACAACAAAGACCCAGCGGCAGCCAACCACATCAGTACCTAAAGGTGGGGGAACCAGGGACCAGGTACCCCGTTCAGTGAGGGTAGCAATTTCCTCATCCATGGAGGCCTTCCAATGAGGAACAGTAAGAGTTTCCTGGTTGGTGCGGGGAGTGGCAGTCGCAGAGATAGCCAATGCAAATGCCTTATGAGAAGGAGTGAGACGATCATATGAAACAACAACAGCCAGCGGGTGTTGTGCACATGTCTGCACCCCTTTGCGAAGAGCAATGGGAAGATCCAGTTTGGCATGTTCCTCAGTGACCAGAGCATCCGTGGCGAAGAGAGCTGCCCCGGGATAGGAGAGAGATGGCCACAGAGAAGAGGGTGAGAGCGGTGGTGATGAGGAAGAGAGGGAAGGAGGAGACGGTGGAGGCGATGGTGGGAAAATCTTGATGGGAGTAGACAGGGTGGAGGGGATGGTGGGAGAAGGCGAAAGTGTTGGAGGTGGGTCAGAAGAGAAATAGGACACATTCTCGAAGAATGTCACATCCGCAGATACATGTTGTTTTTGAAGAATGGGATCAAAACACCAATAGTCTTTTTGAGTAGTTGAGTAACCCAAAAGGACACATTTTGTGGTATGAGTCAAGTTTGTCATGTGTGGCGGAAGGATTGTGCACAAAAGCCGTGCACCCAAAGATACGTAGAGAAATAGGAAATGAATCCTTGCCTGGATATAGAATAGAGAATGGAGTCCATCCGTGGAGAACTGTGGACGAATTACGATTAATGAGGTAACAAGAGATGAGGAGAATGTATCCCTAATAGGAGCGAGGAACTTGCATCTGTGTCATCAGAGTGCGGGCGACATCGAGAAGGTGACGGTTCGTGCGTTCCGTCACCCCCTTTTGTTGGGAGGTATAAATACAATTAGTTTGATGAATAATACCATTTTGCTTAAAAAAAGTAGAGAAAGTATTGTTAAGATATTCCTTAGCGTTGTCAGAACAAAATATTTTTAATAGATATATCAAACTGATTTTTAACCATATTACAAAAAGATGTCCATACAAAAAAAGTTCGGAGCGATCCTTTAAAAGATACACCCATGTACATCTAGAGAAATCATCAATAAATGTTACAAAATATGAACTACCCCGACCTATGGTGAGGGTAGGAGCAGGACCCCAGATTTCAGAGTGAACAAGTTCAAACGGCTGGGAAGATCCACAACCTTGCTTTGGTGGGAAGGAGGAGCGGTGATGCTTGCCAAACTAACATGCGTCATAGTTGAGAGGTGGACTTTACGGAAGAAGATGTGGTAGAAGCTGACAAAGAAGACGTGGAGGAGCATGACCAAGACAAAGGTGCCACTGGAGAAGATCAGTAGAAGATGTGGAGAAGGCAGAGAGTTCGGAAATGTTGTCGAGGAAGTAGAGCCCGCCGCTCTCAGTCCTAGTAGAAATCGTCCGCTTGGTGCCCGGATCCTGAAAAGAAAAAGTAGTAGAAGTGAATGTGACAGAGTATTGTAGTTTTTTACAAAGCGAAGTAACAAATAACAAGTTGCAAGGGAACTTGGGCACGTAGAGGGTGTCCGCCAGGCGAAGAGATGGAGTTGTTAAATTTTCTCAACGTGGTCAGCAAGATAGCCCAAACGCCAAATTAATATCTTCGGAACTACCCAGTTCGCACGCTGAACCTGCGGAAAGCCCAAGGAATAGAGGTTGCACCCAACAAAACAATGGAAGCACAAGAAAGTCTTTTTATGCATTCACTTCTTTACAATCCGAGGCATACATAGCGAGACATGATTTCGCTAGTATTACAGCTGTAAACAGAAAGAACCAAAAAACAAGCCGGCGGACAGCACCGGAGTCCGCCGAGACCGTGAGGTCGCCGAGACCACCGAGACCGCTGAGCTTGCCCAAGCTATGCTGTAATCCGCCGAATACCACGGAGTCCGTCGAGACCGCGAGGCCGCGCGGACACACCGTTATTCGCCTCCTGCTGAACCCGAACTGAGGAACTCCCCTACCCGCCTGAAGCCGGCGGACAGGTTATTGAAGCTGGCAAAGTTGAGACAGAACTGACAAGCCGCAGAGCGACCTCATGCTGAGTCTGCAGAGACCGCACACTTCCAAGCACTAACCGAAGTCACAGCCAAACTCCTGGCTCCTTGAAGTTATCCGCGCGACCTGCACACAGCAAACCGTCAGCCTGAAACAATCCGCGCGGACTGACAAACACAGACCACAGCACTTCGCACACCCCAACTTACTGTTCACTCAAGTTACTTAGGTTACTGTAGATGTGCCAGGGGGGTCCTATTTATAGGCAAGGTGAGGAGTGTGGTCACCGCCCAAGTGATAGCGACACCACCCTCAGTCCGCGCGAATACAACCACCGTCCGCTGAGTCCGCATGGACTTAGCCGGATACCAAGGAAACCGCCAGGAGCAAGGCAACCATTGACGAACCCTCTCCAGTCCGCCTGAGCTAAGCGGACAAGCCATCAGCCCGCAAAGCTCCAACCACTGCAGGACAGCACCCTCTTCAATGGCAGTCCGCACCAACCCGAGGCAGTCCGCAAGACTCACACCTCAATCCGCCACAAGTCCACAACCAAAGGCGGACAACAATCAGTCCGCCCGGTCACAGCGGACTTCGCGGATACGGCGGACACCATAAACTTGGCACAATGTGTGACCAAGCCCAAAACCATCAAGGGCCAGTGCGAGCATGGCGGACACAAAGTCCCGTCCGCCAAACACCCTAGCACAGACCGCAACCAGTCCGCGAGCTCCTCGCACTTGTCCAACGCAGCAGCTTCCTCCCGGACTCCAAACACCAGTCCGCCAACCGGTCTCCACAGCAAGACACGTGCTGTGCCACCAGAGCTCGACAAGGCCTCAGCCAAGCTCTACACCCAGTCCGCAACAGCCCAAACCGCGGACACTCCAGTCCGCAAGGCTTCCCGCAAACTCGAACCAACCCGCCTTTCAGCACAAGCTTGCACCCGCGGCCTCTGAGCAATGCACCAGTCCGCAAGCCTCTCTATCCGCAGATACCAGGCCGCACCAAACCGCGGACTCCATGCAACAGCCCGCTCAACACAGCCGGCTTCCACCAGACTTTTCACCAGGCCGCAAACCTCAGTCCGCCCAGTCCGCCCAGTCCGCCAAAGCTGTCCGCCACAGGCCGCGCGGCCTGTCCCGTCACCCACTTCCACTTCACAAATTTCAACAATCCCCCTTGAAGTGAGAAGTGGTGACCAAGCCCAGCAAGCTGCGCAAGCGTTCAAAGGGCCCCTTCGACAGCGGCTTCGTGAAGATGTCAGCAAGATTATCTTCACTCCGAACATGCCCGACCAGCAGAGATCCTTCCAACACCTTCTCCCTGATGAAATGGTGATCAATCTCTATATGCTTGGTCCTGGCGAGACACACTGGATTATTAACCAGCTTGAGAGCACTGTCATTGTCACCCCGGAGTAAAGTAGGCCCTTGCACTTCTTCATGGACATCCTCTATAAGCCTCCTCAACCAAACGGCTTCCCGAGCTGCCAACGCCGAAGCCTTATACTCCGCCTCTGTGGTTGAAACCGACACCGAGTCCTGCTTCTTGCTACACCACGAGATGCTAGCTGAACCGCAAGTGAACACATAACCTGAAGTAGATCTCCGATCATCCGAATCACCGCCATAGTCAGCATCCGTGTACCCGAGCAACGCAAACTCCGCATCCCTTCCATAGAGGAGTCCCATCTCAGAAGACACCTTGACATACTTCAGAATCCCCTTTGCCGCCAACAGATGAGATTTCCTTAGTTCAGCCATATATCGACTTACTCGGCCAACAGCATAAGCTATATCCGGCCTTGTAATCGTCAGATAGATCAAGCTCCCAACAAGAGCCCTGAACACCAAGGGATCATTAAGAACCCTTCCCTCATCTCGTCGAAGCTTTAGCCCAGGTTCCAGTGGAGTAGAGCACTTCTTCCCTTCGCCCATGCCAAACCGCTTCACAATACGATCAGCATACCCTTTCTGGCTAATGAGAATCCCGCACTCCTTCCTCTCCACTTCCAGACCGAGAAAGTGATGCAACTCTCCCAAGTCCTTCATCTCGAAGCGTATAGCAAGCTCAGCCCTGAGCCTTGCTACTTCCTCCTCCGAATTCCCTGTGATGATCATGTCATCCACATACAGTAGGACCAAGACTCTTAGCTCTCCCTTCTTCTTGACGAACAAGCTAGAGTCCGAGTTAGAAGCAAAGTATCCACAGAATTGCAGGTACTCTGCAATCTTCCCATACCATGCTCTAGGAGCTTGCTTCAACCCGTAGAGAGCCTTCCTGAGTTTGCAGACATAGTCTGGATGCTTTTCAGAGACAAAACCAAGCGGCTGATCCATGAAGATATCCTTGTCAATCTCTCCGTAAAGAAAGGCATTCTTCACATCGAGTTGCCACAACCTCCATCCCTTGCTAGCAGCCAAGGCGATCACCACTCTTATAGATGTCATCTTCGCAACTGGACTGAATGTCTCCTCATAGTCTTCTCCATACTGCTGTGAGAATCCTCTAGCGACCAGGCGAGCCTTGAAACGATCAATGCTCCCATCAGCCTTCTTCTTCAACTTATACACCCACTTGCAAGTAACCGGAGTAATGCCATCAACCTTGGGCACAAGGTCCCAGGTTTCATTCTTCTTCAGAGCATCAATCTCTTCCTTCATGGCACCTTCCCACTCCTTCACTCTAGTGGCCTCGTTGAAGCTTGCAGGCTCTCGCTCATCCAGAGGACCTGCAAAGAAGCAGGAGACAGCTCACTGCATTCCCATCACAGTACCGAGCCAGTGGCTTAACCACCCTCTTCGATCTCCGAAGACACGGCTCCTTGCTCACGGCTTCCGTTGCTTCTTCAGGCTCCACTCCTACCTGGGGCAAGCATTGAGCAGTGCTCCCCCTGCTTCCTGAGCCAGAAGGCTCAGCCTCGGAGTTCGAAGCAACAGGAGCTGCTGGTGAAACAGCAAGCTCCTCTTCCAAGTCATCAGCAGCCACCACCGGTGCTTCATCAACCTTGCTACTTCCGGTAAGCTCCACCGAGCCACCTCCATATGACGTCAGCTCGTCAAAGACAACGTCTCTTGACACCACGAACTTCTTCGTCACAGGGTCCATGCATTTCCATCCCTTCTTCCGTTCATCATAGCCAACAAAGACAAGTTTCCTTGCCTTCGCATCCAGCTTTGTCCGTGAAGCATCCGGGACATGCACGTAGCAAGTTGAACCGAACACCCGAAGGTGTCCAACACTCGGCTTCTCCTTCAACAACAGCTCAACAAGAGTCTTCATGTTGATAGGGCTGAGTGGCATCCGGTTGATAACATAGGCAGCACAAGACATTCCCTACGCCCAAAAGGACCTTGGGATATCTTTCGCATGCAGTCAGCATTTGCAGGTTTCCGTCAAGTGACGGATCTTCCGCTCCGCTACCCCATTTTGTTGTGGAGTGTGAGCACAAGTAAGCTCTCGTTGGATCCCGTGCTTCGTGCAGAAGTTAGAAAACTCGGAGGAAACAAATTCTCCTCCATTATCAGTTCTAAGCTTCTTAATCCGCAAGCCAAGCCGGCCTTCTACCAACTCCTTGAACTCCACAAACAAACGGAAGGCTTCCGACTTCTCCTTTAAGAAGTACACCCAAGTAGACCTTGAGTAGTCATCAACCAAGACAAGCATGTATTTGCTTCCACCAAGGCTGGCAGTAACCGTCGGTCCCATCAGGTCGCCATGAATACACTCCAATGGTTTCTTGCTCCTTGTTTGTGATTTATCAAACGGAAGGCGATGTGCCTTACCGTATTGACAGCCCGCATAAACATGCCCATCACCAAAGGAGGACAGCTTCGGCAACCCCCTCACCAGACTTCTACTAGCCATTGCCTTCAGCTTGTCCATGCCAACATGCCCCAGCCTCTTATGCCAGATAGCCGCACTATCATTGACCCTCATTCTATCAACATAAGCACTGGTGGAAAGAACTAACAAGTTCTTCACCCTCCTCCCAACATGAGCAACATCAGCCTTCACCGCTGATACGTTGTGAAGGAACCTCACGTCTGTTGGCCCAAACAGAACGTGATACCCAGCGTCCACCGCGTTGGTCACCGAGAAGAGGTTCTTCTTCATGCCCGGCACGTGATACACACTCCTTAACGTGAGTGGCCCCTGATCACTACCCAAAGACACGACCCCCTCCTTCTCTACTGCATAAACAGTATTATCACCAGTGATAATAGCTTCATTACCTGAGTAAGCCTGCATGGAGGTGAACTTCGACTTGTCTCCGGTGAGGTGATGACCACACCCGGAGTCGATGATCCACTCGCTGTTGAAGTCCCCAGCAGAAAAGGCCCGGACACAAGTGCCCGTCAAGAAAGCTCCTCCCCATTCTGCTTCTTCACTTCTCGAGCACACTTCCTCCTTTCCCGCAGCATGCCCAGGCTGCAGTTTGACCTTGCAGTCCCGCTTGAAGTGCCCTCGCTAATGACACCGGTAGCACTTCAGATTCTTCTTCCAGTCCTTAGGAGCATTGCTCCTCTCCGGCGGATACGAAGTTGAAGTCTCCTTCTCAACAGCGGCCTGCACCTTCTTCTTCTTCTTCCCTTCCCATCCCTTCTTCTTGCCTGAGAAAAGGGCTTCGCTGCATTCCTGATTCAGGTTCACTCCAGCCATCTGCCTTGCTAAGCTCTCCTGCGAGGCAAGCAGATTCTCCAGCTCCAGCAGAGACGGCTGAGTAGCCCACCCTTGAACAGATGTAACAAAGGCCACATACTCCTTCCGCAAGCCGCGGATAATGTGCCTCTTCATCTTTGCCTCAGAGATAGGCTCATCAGGATCCAGTGCCGACAGCTCAGCACACAAGCTCTTCATCTTTAAGAAGTACTTGGAGATGGAAAGGTCTCCCTGAGTTGCCCTGGCCAACTCATTCTCCAGGAACTGCAGCCGCGCCACATTCTTCCTATTGAACAACTCATCAATGGTTGTCCAAATATCAGCAGCCGACTCACATCCAATGATGTGATCAAACAGTTCCGGAGATACAGCTCTCTTCAGAATGAACTCCGCCTTAGCATTAGTTCTTCTCCAGAGCCTCACCTGCTCAGCAGTACCGAAAGCAGCAGTAACTTCCTGTCTATCGTCTCCACCGACGACTTCCCACAGCTCCTCGCCCAGAAGATAACTCTTCATGCACGACTTCCACTTCTTGTAGTTAGTCGGCGTTAAGAGTTCAATGCCCAGACCTCTTGCTAAGCTTCCTTCCATTGCAACCACCTGTTGGTACCCTTCAGCAGCTCCGAGCAACAACACAGGTTGATCACCACTCAATCACTGAGTAACAACTCTGGTTGACCTCCGCTCACGCAACTGAACCTCCGCAACCTCAGGAACCTCGCTTTGATACCATGTTAAATTTTCTCAACGTGGTCAGCAAGATAGCCCAAACGCCAAATTAATATCTTCGGAACTACCCAGTTCGCACGCTGAACCTGCGGAAAGCCCAAGGACTAGAGGTTGCACCCAACAAAACAATGGAATCACAAGAAAGTCTTTTTATGCATTCACTTCTTTACAATCTGAGGCATACATAACGAGACATGATTTCGCTAGTATTACAGCTGTAAACAGAAAGAACCAAAAAACAAGCCGGGCGGACAGCACCAGAGTCCGCCGAGACCGTGAGGTCGCCGAGACCGCCGAGACCGCTGAGCTCGCCCAAGCTATGCTGCAATCCGTCGAATACCACGGAGTCCGCCGAGACTGCGAGGCCGCGCGGACACACCGTTATTCGCCTCCTGCTGAACCCGAACTGAGGAACTCCCCTACCCGCCTGAAGCCGGCGGACAGGTCATTGAAGCTGGCAAAGTTGAGACAGAACTGACAAGCCGCAGAGCGACCTCCTGCTGAGTCCGCAGAGACCGCACACTTCCAAGCACTGACCGAAGTCACAGCCAAACTCCTGGCTCCTTGAAGTTATCCGCGTGACCTGCACACAGCAAACCATCAGCCTGAAATAATCCGCGCGGACTGACAAACACAGACCGCAGCACTTCGCACACCCCAACTTACTGTTCACTCAAGTTACTTAGGTTACTGTAGATGTGCCAGGGGGGTCTTATTTATAGGCAAGGTGAGGAGTGTGGTCACCGCCCAAGAGATAGCGACACCACCCTCAGTCCGCGCGAATACAACCACCGTCTGCTGAGTCCGCATGGACTTAGCCGGATACCAAGGAAACCGCCAGGAGCAAGGCAACCATTGACGAACCCTCTCCAGTCCGCCTGAGCTAAGCGGACAAGGCATCAGCCCGCAAAGCTCCAACCACTGCAGGACAGCACCCTCTTCAATGGCAGTCCGCACCAACCCGAGGCAGTCCGCAAGACTCACACCTCAATCCGCCACAAGTCCACGACCAAAGGCGGACAGCAATCAGTCCGCCCGGTCACAGCGGACTTCGCGGATACGGCGGACACCATGAACTTAGCACAATGTGTGACCAAGCCCAAAACCATCAAGGGCCAGTGCGAGCATGGCGGACACAAAGTCCCGTCCGCCAAACACCCTAGCACAGACCGCAACCAGTCCGCGAGATCCTCGCACTTGTCCAACGCAGCAGCTTCCTCCCGGACTCCAAACACCAGTCCGCCAACCGGTCTCCACAGCAAGACACCTGCTGTGCCACCAGAGCTCGACAAGGCCTCAGCCAAGCTCTACACCCAGTCCGCAACAGCCCAAACCGCGGACACTCCAGTCCGCAAGGCTTCCCGCGAACTCGAACCAACCCGCCTTTCAGCACAAGCTTGCACCCGCGGCCTCTGAGCAATGCACCAGTCTGCAAGCATCTCTATCCGCAGATACCAGGCCGCACCAAACCGCGGACTCCATGCAACAGCCCGCTCAACACAGCCGGCTTCCACCAGACTTTTCACCAGGCCGCAAACCTCAGTCCACCCAGTCCGCCCAGTCCGCCAAAGCTGTCCGCCACAGGCCGCGCGGCCTGTCCCGTCAGCCACTTCCACTTCACAAATTTCAACAGGAGTAACTTGAACAACACCCGTTCCATTAACCGGTGAGAGAGAGCCGTCTGCAACAAGGACTGGGGAAACCGGTCATGTTGTTCTATGAGAGAAAAACATTATGGATTGCCGGTCATATGATTGGTAGCACCGAAGTCAATCAACCATTTACCTTGAGTAGCGACGTGGACACTACCTGAAGACGTGACCACAGAGGCAGACGAAATCGAAGAGGAAGTGGAAGCATCCCCAGATGGTCGAAGATGAGGATGCTTCTTCCAGCAGCGATCAACCGTGTGGCTGGTGCAGCCACAGTGAGAGAAAAGAAAGCTGGAAGCACTATAGTAACTTGAGGGGAGGTGGCGGCCACCAGAGCCACTTCGCTGATTATGATGAGCGGAGTTGTTCGGTTGAGGAGGGGAGAATAACAATGGACATTGGAACAAAGATGTTACAGCGGCGATGCGGGAAGCGGTGGCATCCAGGGTGGGAGACTCAGCCTCGCCAAGGATCAGTTGACGTATCATGTCATACGACTCAGGAAGTCAGACAAGAGAACATACAACAAGAAGCTCCTGTAAATGTTTGTGTTGCTCAGTGAGATCAGCAGAGAAGGGGCGATTTTGTAGAATTTCAAATCCTAGAGCCTGAACTTGCTGGTTAACATCCACTGGAGACATAGAGGGATGGGCAAAGAGGTCCGTATATAGAGTATAGATGCGAGACGTCTGAGCCCCCTTGGAGTAGAGAGCGGCAAGATGTAGGCAAGATGACTTGACTATTTCATCATGACGGATGACATGGAGGCATTCATCAGAGAGGATGTTAGCTAGCCATGTGCGGACAAGAGCATCGCTGGCATCCCAATCATCAAGAGAGGGGAATCATGCAGAGGAGGGTCATCTGTGAGATGATGACGTTTGCATTGAGAGTGGAGAAGGAAGGTGAAGGAGTCATTCCAATCCGGGTAGTTGGGACTGATAAGCTTTGAAGAGGTTCCAAGGTTTCAGAAAGGAGTGGGATGTGTAGGAGTATGAGCAGCAACGGTAGTAGTGGTGGTAGAGATATCGGAGTTGGGCATAGAGGGCAGTGAGAAGAAAAATTCGTGTCTAGAAGGAGAAGTCACGTCGACAACGAGCAGGTCGCGGCTAGAAGGAGAAGTCGTGGCAACAAAGAATAGGTCGCAGCTAGGAGGAGAAGACGCGGCGACTAGGCACAGGTCGCGGTGACTTAAGAAGATGTCGCGGCAACAAAGAAGAGGAGTGGCTAGAAAAGGGGAGTCGGCGACTAAGCAAAGTGCGCGGAAAGAAAGAGGAATCAATAGGTCGCGCAGACAAAAGGGCTGCGACAAGGAGAAACAAGTCGTGTGAACAGGGCGAGGTCTAGAGGAAGAAACAAACTGCGAAGACAGGTCGCAGAAAGAAGAAACAAGCCGCGCGGATAGAGAGGGTTAACAAGGAAGAAACAAGTTGTGAAGATTGGTTGCGGAAAGAAGAAACAAGCCGCGCGGACAGAGAGGGCTTACAGACTCAGGAGGAAAAGATCGAGTGGTCTGATACCATGTGTTAACATGAAAAAGTAGACCGAAAATTTGGAGTAATTTAAACTTTATTATCCAAAAAACGTATCTATTACAAAGGTATAGCCTCCCTTTTATAGAATGGAGGAGATGGGAGAGATTACAAATAAGCAATATGAGACTAAAGATTTACAAGTATATGCAACTTTACAAAAGGACAAACCGGACAAGTCGTGCGGTTAGACAAGCCGGCTAACTGCCCGACTGCTAACAGTAGGGAAGAACAAGCTTCCACAGGAGACCGCTAGAACGCCCGGTCTCCAAGTCATCTGAGACAAACCGCCAGACTGTTGGGATACCAAACAACAACAGCCCGACAGACAAGCTGGCTAGGAAAAACGACCAGACTGCCCGGCCTCTGAACAGCAACAGACCGCCCAGCCTCCATACTGTAACAAGAAGTATCTGAATTTTACTCTAATGCCTCATTAAACTTTAACTCCGACAAGATAAGATCCATTGTTAATGGAGAAAGAATAAAGGTAACTACCAAAAGACTGGCTAAAGTCCTTTAAATTCCAAGAATTTCACAGGATAATGAACTGGATTCAACCAAGACGGCTGAGGCACTAGTTTGGTGTGGACTACCTCCAACCACTAGTATTGGACATTCTTTCAATAGGAAGGGAATGAATTCCCAAGGTAAATTCCTGTCTGAAATAGTAGGAAAGGTGCTCCACTGCAAGACTGGAGCACATAACAGGATTTTTAATGTCATGTTTAATCTCATGACTAGAATTATCTTCAAAATCAAAACTAAATGGAATAGAGTGCTTTTTGATAAGATTGAAGAAGGAATTCAGAAGCCCAATATGGGCAGAATAATTAGCTTGTATTTGGTAAAGTTAATTCCAGATTGTATCAATTTGAAACATGGAACTAAGATTAATCATATGAGGAGAATAGACCTAAGAATCCTTTCTAGGTGGGATAGGGTCTTGATTAAGGAAACTCTTGCACCTAAGCAGAAAAAGGAGATAACAAGTAAGAAATCAGTAGTACAGGAAGTAGCATCCACTAGTGATTCTGAAGAAGAGGTAAACTTCAGTTTAGATTTAAAATCTGGAGGAAGTATAAGGTAGTTCTCCAAGATAATTCCCTGAGACCAGTGCACAAGTGCAGGGGGAGAATCTCCCTGAATTGACAATGGATATAGCAGCAACCATCATAATGTATGTGGTTCAAGACTTAGACAAGTCACAAGATCCTGCACATGAAATCTCTGATCCCATGATGGGAGAAACAAATCTACAAGAGAATGAAGAAGAAGTTCCAATGACCAATGATACAAATATTCAGGATTAGAGAATTGCATATTCTCAGATTAAGATACCTGATGCTGAAATTCAGCATGCAGATATTACTATGGATAATATCCCTATTAATTCAGAAGGTACATGAATTGAGGGGGAGTTGACCCCTATTACTGAGCAAATTAAGGAGACACCTCCAGTTGAAGAGGTTAGTTCTTCTGAATCTGAAGATGCAGATGCTTCTCAATAGAAGAAAAGAAAATTTCCTGAAATGAAGAAGAAGAGCAAGAGCTACAAGCAATATCTTTAGTCTGGACCACCAGCTGCTCCTACAATTGATCACAGCTCTTTTCTTGTACAACTATAGATTATGCTTGATAAGCAAAGGCAAGATTTAGAGAAATATGTGGATGAAAGCAACAAGGAGTTGTAATTTCAGCTGGTCCAAGAGATCAAGTCAATAAGATTAGAAGTCTATCTCTTGAAGACTAAAATGACTTCGTTCTTTGAGAAAGTGGCTCATCTAGTAGTTTATCTGGCAAAGCAACAACAGGATGCCAAGAAAATACAAGATAATTTGGCAATCAAGTAAGGCTGTGTACTTGAAAATAAGAACAGACTGAATGAGAATCTTATAGTGATGCATAAAACTACCTTGGAAGAAATTAAGACCCAAACTACTGCTTTGGAAACCAAAATTGATTCTACTAGCATAAATATTAATACCAAATTGACAAGTCATTCTGAATCTCTCCTTAAGGATATCAAAGATTCTTACAAAACATTGGACATCAATTTACTGAGATTTAAGAATACAGTGAGTACAGGTATCAATTATGTTAATGGACAGGTCAGATTTCATAAGAATGATCTAAGAAATCATGTTGAGAGAGAAGTCATAAAGGGTGAGAGAGTAATGATTAAGGAAAGTACTGAACAAGCTACCTAGATTGCAAACAATATCAGAGATAATCTAGGATTTCCTCCCCTATGGTATAAGGGTGATCAAACTGTCGAGTCTGGTTGTCAACTACCTCTCCTTGAAGCTCCTCCTGCTGATTTCTTTCATCCTGCAGCCCCAGCAAATTTTGAGTCTGTTCAAGCAGTTGTTCACCACATGTATAGTTATCCTTATGGCATAGATAAAAATATAGTATTTGAGAAAGTGGACAGGCCTTCTATTACTACAGAGACTGAGGCTTAGTTACCAAAGAAAAGGTTTATAGAACAGGCTGATACTAAACCTGATATTGAGCAATGGAGTCCAACCTCCAGATCTATCATTCTTACTGCATGGAAAGCTGTGAATGCTAATATTTCTGACAAAGATAAATTGTATTCTGAATAAGAATGAGCCAAAAACTTGAAGCAGCAAGATGTGTTTCAAAAATTCAGGCAAGATATGAAGAGAGGAAAGCTTCCTGCTAAGTCCATAGAGCCCAGCAAGTATTTACCAAAGCCATATCATTATTTTGAGAGGCAAAGGCTGAAGGAAGAAGCAATAGCAAAAGCCAAAGCTAAGTAAGCCAAAGGAAAGCCAGTTGCTGGGGACAAAGAGCCTAAGATGAAAGCCAAGATACAATCAGGAAAAGACATAGTTATTATGGAACCTGAGCTGCCTTAGGATTTTCTTAGTTTTATATTTCTGATGAACATTTTAATCCGTAACTTTTCTGAAAAAACTTGTTTCAGTATATTCTATGATAAACAATTAATGTAAATCATGACTTATTCTACATTTCATGTGTTGATTAATTATGACTGAAATTGTTTGTCTTATTTTCTACTCAACATTATTATTAAGTTTGTGTGTTTATCTGTGATAATTCACTTACTGAACTACACTGTATATTTAAATGTCTTTATCTATATTTTTGTGGTATCTTATTGTGTATCATTGAATTGGGATTAAGACTTCTCCAAATAGGGGGAGATTGTTGAGTACATTGGTCTCAATATACTTGATTTGAAAAAGTCTTCTCAGCTCAATGATATACACATTGTTGTATTTGATGGATGTTCAGTTTATATGTGCAGGAAAATAAAGCTAAGTACAAAGTGTCGACACTCAGGACTAGTGTCGACACATACTGAACAAGTTGTGTCGAGACAAGGAACAGCTGTGTCGACACTACGGAATAGTTATGTTGACACTAAGGACAACTTTGTCGACACAGTGTGTCAAGACTAAAGACAATTGTGTTGACACTCAGGATTAGTGTCGACACACTCTATTGAAGCTGTGTCAAGATTAAAGATAACTATGTTGACACTCGGGACTAGTGTTGACATACTATAATCAAGCTATAACGAGACTGAAGATAACAGTGTCGACACACAGGACTTGTGTCGACATATTCCATAGAAGTTGTGTCGAGATATGTTAAAGAGCTTTGTCGACACATTCAGAAGTGTGTCAACACCACTACAAGAGCTGTGTCGAAATCCAGACTTGTGTCAACAAATTTAACAGCCATGTCTCAACACTTCAACAGAATTACTTTCTTAGTATAGATATCAAGACAGAGGTACTGGCAGCTGTCAGAATTGTCATTTATTAATCGGATCAGCCGGTTACTCCTGTAAGAACCTATTTAAAGGGATTCAGTCTTTAGAAGAAAAGGTGTAGAGAGATAGAGAAAAAAACAAATAATACAGAGGTGAAGTAGTAGAAGTTTAAGAAGTAAGAAGTTTGGAGGTTCAACTACAATTTAGAAGGTTGAGAGAAGTCTGATTAAGAATCATCTTCAACATCTCTCCAGCCTAGATCAACCCTAATTTCTACTTCAAGAAGCTTTGAAAAGCTAAGAAGCGTTTGATCAGATCTATCTTGTCAGAATCAAAGAAAGCACAATCATCAAGATCAGATCAAGAAGCAGTTACTCAAATCTCATACTGGGTGACATTTTTTGATTCTATTTTTTTATTATATTCAATTTGTAAGATTAATCTGTTGATCTGAGTGGAGGAGACTTATTCTCTTGTTATTGTAAGCCTATGTTATAAAGGCTGAGGTAGGGCTGAAATTACATAAGGTAGGAGAAGTTGTTAATTCTCGGAGGTGTAGGGAAGGTGTTGCCGGAGAAGTAGGAGTGAGGATTTATTCTGAGGTAGAGTTCTTGGAGAGAACTTGAGGTGTAGGATCTTGGTGATCTGAGTGGTAAGACTTATGAAGTCTAAGTTGTAGGAGTTGGGTGGGTGATTCGCCCGCGAACAGACTCTTACTGTGGTTGGTTCGGTGAGTCGATCGCCGCGGGCTTGCTAGGGTAGGCAAGTGCACCTATCGCAAGTAGTACTCGATATTCGGGAGAATACCGAGGTCGTATTATTCCCGGGAATGGGTTGATTACCCCTACTCCTCCGAAAACACTATTATTTTACCGAAATAGAAGTTGAGGGTTTTAAGTAAAATAAGAACGAAAATAGATTTTAAGAAAGTAGTCGATGAAGAGATAACTCCCGGTATCGAATTGCGTTAGGATTAAAAATAGATTTGAATAACTAGATATCTAAAGTTTCAATTTAATTAATGCGGAAACTTGGCCGTGGAGGTTCAAAATAATGAGCTCACCTATCTCTAGGAATATCGCTCACCTAGACATTAAGGCTATTCGACGGGCTCTCGTCCGACGAAGGATTCCCCTTAATGCCCGCAGTACGCTAAGAACCCCGCTATTGGGTGGGGAACCCGATCCGGTAGAGTTAGCGCGCCTCCTCTCTCGAGGGTTAGTGCGGAACTCTATCTACCCAGGGGTGATCTGTCCATATGCACGGCCTCTCGGCTAGCTAGCGTATGGATAACGGAAATAGAGCCCACACATCGATATGTGGGTCTACGCGTCGTTAACCCGGGGTAAACCTTAAGTTTTTAATTAAATTGAAAAATTAGACATTTGGTTATTTAAAACATTTTAGATCCCAAGCTCTTCGATACCGAGGGCTAAAAGAAATTAGCCACTCATCGGAATGGGGAAAGCTTGTATGTTTGGGTATGCGAGCGTCCTAAACTATTCGCTGAAAGGTTATAAAGAAAATAAGAAAACAAAACAAAATAACCTAATTTTAGAAAAGTTATTACAAATAAACACACCCGCACTCATTCAAACATATAACAAAAGGAAGAAATAAAATTAATTTACACATAAGAGAAAATTGCATAATTGACATTTGCAGGTCCCACTCAAACGAGTGGGGGCGGGAAATAAAAGCTGAAAAGTGCATAATTGAAATTTGCAAGTCCCACTCAAACGAGTGGGGGCGAAAAATTAAAGCTGAAAATTGCAAGTCCTACTCAAACGAGTAGGACTGAAATGAAAGCGAGTCCTACTCAAACGAGTAGGAGAAAATAAATGCGATTACAGGGCTTTCTTAAATATTTACATCAAAATACAGTCCGACCATTTAACTCCTAGCGAGTAGGCGGAAAATCAAATCCAGCCATTTAACTCAAGTGAGTAGGCGGAAAAAAATAAAGATTGAAAATTACAAGTCCTACTCAAACGAGTAGGACTGAAAATACAGACCGGCCATTTAACTCAAGTGAGTAGGCGGAAAAATAAAACAACACACGCACTCTACTTGAATAAAATCCAGCCAATTAACTCAAATGAGTAGGCGGAAAAATAAAAACAACACACGCACTCTACTTGAATAAAATCCAGCCAATTAACTCAAATGAGTAGGCGGAAAAATAAAAACAACACACGCACTCTACTTGAAAGTAACTACTCACGCACTCGACATAAATAAACACACACACACACACTTGCATAATTTAACTTAGGAGCTGAAAAATATCTCATACACGCACACACTCGTGCTAAAATAATTGCAAAAATCAACGTTATCGAAAAATTAAAATGATTGCATTTCTACCGCTGGAATGCAGTAGAAATGCATAAAAAGGCAAAATAAAAATTGTTTGAGCAAAAAGTTTTCAAATTAAAGTGAGAAGGGCAAGTGCCCGAAAAATTAAAACGTTTACATTTTTACCGTTAGATTTTGATAGAAATGCTTAAAAAGTGAAAATAAAAATTGTTCGAGCGAAAATATTTTTTTGTAACTACTTAAAATGAAAGTTGATGAAAAATAAAAATAACAATTTATACATTACTATAGCCTTGTAAAATGATTTAAAAAGAGGGAGTAAGCTAAAAAGAAGCAATAGTTTTATAGTTAAAACAAAGTAAAAGCTAAGTTAAGAGGAATGAAAACTACCTTTTTTATTGTTTTACAAGTTCAAAAAAAAGCATTTTGAAGCATGAAAAATCCTAAGTCTAACCAAATTTAAAGAGTTAGAGAATGAAAACGGCCATAATAACGGCTATAAATTTTGTTATAATTGAAAAGAAAACATGAACATTTGCGTTTTAAAACATAATTTTTGCAATTTTAAGCTCATACACACACACACGCATAATGAAAGTAAAAAATTAAAGTATATAAGATTGATGAAAAGGAGGCTATTTGGAGAAATTTCAAAGCATGTAGGATGAAATAATAGCGATTTTTATTACAAAAGAAAGGGATTACAAGAGTTCAAACATACAAACTTAAAAAGGAGAGGGAGGGGGATCCTTACATAGCACTAAAGCGACTCCAACAGCAGCCCTAATACATCAAAATGGTTCGGATTTTGGGAACCCTTAACTCATACAGCAGCTGCCTTTTTATAGGCAAAAATTTCCAAGTACACGCCCTCCGACACGGGCGTGTCGGGGGGCGTGTCAGCACTATTTACCGCGGGATTCGGCGACCTGACGGATTTGACGGCGATTTGACTTTCCGGCCGAAAACGCGGCGGTCACGCCCCCGGGTCACGGGCGTGACGGTGGGCGTGTCATTCGGCGCTTTAAGGCGATGTTGACTTCGGGATTCGCCGGCGCCAGTTTGTCGGGGCGGACACGGGCGTGGCGCATATCGGACACGGGCGTGTCCCTCTTGGGTTCGACGAACGTTGAGCGCGGAACATTGACCAGGCTGTCACGGGGCGTGTCGGGCTACCACGGGCGTGTCGCACATCAGACACGGGCGTGGCCCTCTTGGGTCGACGAACATTGAGTTGAAATCGTCGAGCGGGATGGACACGGCTTGGTCACGCCCCGTGTCGGATTGACACGGGCGTGTCGAATTATGGAACACGGGCGTGTCAGGCTTTCCTCTTCAAAATTGGCCTCTTTTCGGGTTTTTGAGCTGTCACGCCCTGGTCACGGGCGTGACCAACATGTCACGGGCGTGACATGTCATTTTTGCAGATTTTGACTTTTTTTCCTGAAAAATAAAATAAAGCAAGTTAGTATAATATTTACAAAAATAGGAGCATTTTATTGAATAAAAACAAGTAGAAATGACAAAAATTAAATAAAACGACTTAAGTAATGTACATAAAATTAGGTATATTTACAACTCATCAAATACCCCCATACTTAAGCTTTTGCTATTCCAGAGCAAAAGTTTGATATGAACTTATAAGGAATAAAAAAAACTCTAAGTTTAGCTACCGCTTAATCAATTATAAGAGAGATCTAAATAAATAAACGGGGCGTAAGAGTTAAGTCCTAAAATTATGAAGATGATTTAAATAGCGCAAAAGTTTCGGCCAAAAGACTTCTTGATATAATCAAATAGAAAGCAATAATTGTAAAGGTTAGATTAACAAGAATAGTTTGGAATTATATGAACTTTTAGCCTATAGGAGTTTTACTGGAAATAATGCAATTTACAAATTATGCTCTCAAAACGATTTTTGAATTAAATCTAGAATCATGAAATTGGCAATGATGTTGGTTAATGAAGAGGTTTTTGATGTTTGAGGCGAGGTAATTTTTTCTCGAACCTCCAGGTTTTTGATTATTAGGAAAACGAAATCTTATTTTCCTAATATCGATTTTTGTTTTCAACTTCAAAATAAATATTAACCCAATGTATATGTGTAGGAGTAATGAATTTTATCCTCTTACTCCATAGCATATAATCTTTTAATCTATTGGGTGCCTATGTTTACGGAACGAAATCTTATTCCCATTGACATAGGATCTTTTAAGGATAACAATTTTATCATGCCAAGTCAGTCATGATAAGGACGGTGAGAAAAGAAAACTAGATTTTTTTATTAAAAAACAATTTTGAGAGCAACCTTAATAAATTGTAAGTTCCAAGTTTTCAGAAAGCTAAAAGTAAACATAATTGAATCCTATAATCGTTATTTTCTAACATAATACACGTGCTCCTATTAATGAAAAATTAGAAGTAGTGCCTAAAACGAGTTCGCTATTTTTAACAAAGCATAATGAATTCTTTAAAACTTAACCCCGAATATTTAAATTTTTCAATCAATAATTAACACACGAATAACAAACAAAGAATTAATAAAATTCACATATAAATAAATTCAAAGCAAAATTTTTGGATAGCAAGAAAATTAAGGATGGTATATTTGATTTATTTGTTTCAAAATATTTTTTTTTGTTGTTTTAGAGTTTTTTGTTTTTATAATTTTTTTTGTGATTAGTGAACTTATTATCTTTTTTAGATTTTTAAGGTTTTGCGGAAAGTGGGAGAAAAAGAGATGGTATGAGAGAGAATAGGAATGGGGAGAGAGAAGATTATTTACAAAAATATTTACACAGATTTTTACAAAATGAAACTAAACATGTTTTTGGAATTTTGGTTTTATGAATTTTTTTTTTTTGTTTTTTTTTTTGTTTTTTGAAGTTTTTGTTTTATAATTTTTTTGTGTTTTTTGGGATTTTTGCTTTAAAAAGACATAAAACAAAAACATTTTAAAGACAGAAAATAAATAATTTAGGTTTTTGGGATTTTGTTTTCATTTTCAAAATTTTTTTTGAAGTTTTTGTTATTTTTATAGTTTTTTTTTATATATATTTTTTTATGTTTAAAGTGCAGAAAATATAAAGACAGTGCAGAAAATAGAAATATGAAAAAGAAAGCGAGAAAACACCCCCATACTTAAGTCCAACATTGTCCCCAATGTTGTAACGTAAGTATGCGGAACAAAACAGGTAAGAGAATATATACAAAGAAAAGAAAGAAATGGAGGGGGGGGGGGGTAGAAGCTTCCCTGATAGGAGGTGGGAAAGGCGCAGTTTAGGAACCCTGCATGAGGAAGAAAGAGAGCAAAGAAAAAGGTAAAGAGATAGCAAAAAAGATAAACGTGGGGTGCCTCCCAGGAGCGCTTTGTTTATAGTCACGTAGCTTGACTATGTTGGCGGTTTATATATCTAGGAGGGTTATGGATTCGAAATTACCGTCCACAGGATCGCCTGCTATGTATAATTTTAAGCGATGACCGTTCACTTTAAACGAGCCTTTATCCGGGTGGGAGACGAGTACGGTCCCATAAGGCCAAACCTCTTCAACTTTGAAGGGGCCGGACCAACGTGATCTAAGTTTCCCGGGGAAAAGTCTAAGTCGTGAGTTATAAAGAAGGACAAGATCGCCCGGAGAAAACGTTTTTGGGGGCTTGAGTTTTTGGTCGTGATAGAACTTAGAACGCTCCTTATAGAACTTATTGCTCTCGTAAGCGTTGGCACGCCATTCATCGAGCTCGTTTAGTTGCAGTTTTCTATTTTGGGCGGCTAAGTTAGCGTCGAGATTTAAAAGTTTTAAAGCCCAAAGTGCGCGATGTTCTAATTCTACGGGTAGATGACACGCTTTGCCATACACTAATCGATACGGCGTACAACCAATTGCGGTTTTGTATGCGGTACGATAAGCCCACAACGCATCGTCGAGCTTGATGGACCAATCTTTCCTATTAAGTGAAACGGTTTTCTCTAATATGCGCTTTATCTCCCGATTTACTACCTCTACTTGGCCACTAGTTTGCGGGTGGTAGGGGGTGGCAAGTTTGTGCGTGACGCCGTATCTAGCTAACGTCTTAGCCATCTGGGTGTTGCAGAAATGCGTCCCCCTATCACTTACAATAGCGCGCGGAGTGCCGAAGCGAGAAAATAGCTTTTTAAGAAATGTAACGACGACTCGCGCATCGTTGGTGGGGAGAGCTTGCGCTTCCGCCCATCTCGATACGTAGTCGACTGCTACTAAAATATACATATTTTTGAAAGACGGAGGTAGGGGGCCAACAAAATCTATGCCCCATAAATCGAAGACTTCGCATTCTAAAAACATGTTTTGGGGCATCTCGTCGCGACGAGAGATGTTACCCGACCGCTGACAGCTATCGCATGCGCGCACAAAATTGTGAGCGTCTTTGAATAGAGTGGGCCAAAAGAAGCCCGCCTCTAGCGCCTTCCGCGCGGTCCGGTTAGCTTGATAATGCCCACCAGCCGGACCCTCGTGGCAGTGCCTAAGGATTTGCGTGCACTCCACACCCGCGACACATCTTCGGACTGCTTGGTCCGCGCAGAGACGAAAAAGGAAAGGGTCCTCCCAAAAGAAATATTTCAAGTCAGAAAAGAATTTCTTCTTTTGCTGGCTTGAAAAGTCTTTTGGAAGTACCCTCGCAACTAAATAGTTTGCAAAATCTGCGAACCAAGGCGGGGAAGAAGAACTAGTAGTTATGGCTAGGAGGCGTTCCTCGGGGAATCTATCATTTATGTCAGATTCGACGAGCGCTTCCGCAGTGGGATTTTCTAAGCGGGAGAGGTGATCGGCGGCTAAATTTTCCGCGCCCCTGTTATCCCGGATCTCTAAATCGAACTCCTGCAAGAGGAGGATCCATCGAAGAAGGCGGGGTTTGGCGTCCGTTTTTGCTAACAAATATTTTAAGGCGGAATGGTCGGTAAATACGATAACTTTGGATAACGTTATATACGAGCGAAACTTATCGAAAGCAAATACGACGGCTAAAAGTTCCTTTTCCGTTGTCGTATAATTTCCTTGTGCGGAAGTGAGGGTCTTGCTAGCGTAGTAAATAGGATGAAAATATTTGTTTATACGTTGGCCAAGAACGGCTCCTACAGCAATATCACTAGCGTCGCACATAATCTCGAACGGAAGGGTCCAATCGGGCGCCACTAAAATAGGTGAATTGATAAGTTTTTGTTTTATGAAATTAAATGCAGACTCGCATTCGTTATCAAAGACAAAATTTGATTCCTTTTCCAGGAGGCGAGTAAGCGGCTTTGTTATTTTTGAAAAATCTTGAATAAAACGCCTATAAAAGCCCGCGTGCCCTAAGAAACTCCTAATAGATTTAACGTTGGAAGGCGGGGGAAGTTTTTCTATAATTTCAACTTTGGCCTTATCGACCTCCATCCTCTTAGACGAAATCATATGGCCGAGAACCAAACCTTCTCGAACCATAAAGTTACATTTTTCCCAATTTAAAACAAGATGCGTGTCCTCGCATCGCTGAAGGACACGGTCTAAATTATGAAGACAGGACGGGAAAGAGCTTCCAAAAACAGAGAAGTCATCCATAAAGACTTCCATAATGTCTCCTACCAGCTCGCCAAAGATCGCTAGCATACATCTTTGAAATGTAGCAGGCGCGTTGCAAAGGCCAAATGGCATTCTTCGATATGCGAAGGTACCAAACGGGCAGGTAAAAGTTGTTTTCTCTTGGTCATCGGGGGAAATGGGGATTTGGAAAAACCCCGATAATCCATCGAGAAAACAAAAATACGGATGACCGGACAAACGCTCTAAAATTTGGTCTAAAAATGGTAGTGGGAAATGATCCTTACGGGTGGCGTCATTTAGTTTTCTATAATCGATGCACACCCGCCAACCCGTAACAGTACGAGTTGGGACGAGTTCATTGTGCTCATTCTCCACTACGGTAAGACCGCCCTTTTTGGGCACCACGTGAATGGGACTAACCCACGTACTATCCGATATGGGATAAATAATCCCCGCATCTAATAATTTAATAATTTCGGCCTTAACGACGTCTTTCATGTTTGGGTTAAGACGTCGCTGCGGCTGAATAGTTTTGCGGCAATTATCTAGAAGAAAAATCTTATGGGTGCAGAAAGACGGGTTAATCCCTTTGAGATCAGAAATTTGCCAAGCAATTGCGTGGCGATGTTTAAGCAAAACTCCCAATAAATCGGAAGTCTCCGATTCGCTCAAATGCGAAGAAATGATAACAGGGAGTGTATCATCTTTCCCAAAAAGGCGTATTTGAGTGAATCGGGTAGGGGTTTGAGTTCAAGGCAGGGCGGTTCTTCTAACGAGGTTTTAATTCCTATGTCTTTCTTACCAATTGGTTCGAAAGGCAAGTCTATAGACGTATCCTCGTCGCAGTTAAAATTTTCGAGCGCAAAAAGATCGTCGTTTAAAAACGTAGACTCAAAAATAGGGGAAGAACAATCTCCGAGATATGTGTCTAAATTATAACAAAAGTCATCGCTCGATGACGAGTCTCCTATGGAGGGATTAATAGAGAAAGTAACTTCGTCATCTCCTACCCGAAGGAGGAGACGACCGTTACTGACATCAATTAATGCGCGGGAGGTGGCGAGAAAAGGGCGACCGAGTATAATTGGTACATCAGTGTCCTCCTCGATGTCCAAGATGACGAAGTCTACCGGAAAGATAAACTTATCAACTCGGACAAGTACGTCCTCCACTACCCGACGGGAAACTTAACCGAGCGATCCGCTAGTTGGATTCGCATTTTAGTAGGGGCCGGAGTGCCCAAACCTAATTTTTGAAAGAGCGAGAACGGCATCAAATTAATGCTCGCGCCTAAATCTGCAAGAGCGTATTTTACTAATATATTGCCAAAAAGGCACGGGATGGAGAACCGTCCCGGGTCATTTCTTTTTAGGGGCAATTTATTAGTAAGAGCCGCTGAGCAGTCAGCATTAAGAGAAATATGCGAAATATGTTCTAATTTTTGTTTATTGGAAAGAAGTTGTTTTAGGTATTTCGCATATTTAGGCATCTGAGAGAGTGCCTCGCAGAAGGGAACATTAATATGAATTTGTTTTAATAATAAAATAAATTTTTCAAATTGCGCATCCTTACGCTCACTATTAAGTTTATGCGGATACGGCAAGGGCGTTTTAATAATTTTTTCATTTAAAATTTGTAAAGGCGGCGAAATCAAAGAAGGGGGAAGAGGGGTCGGAGGTGAAATATGTACCTGAGGATCGGTCCGTTTTGGATCGATCACCTCCTTTCCGCTACGGAGGGTTATAGCGTTGATATTTTCCCGCGGATTGGGCTCCGTGTTTCCCGGCAGTGCCCCGAGCGCGCGCTCGGACATCATTCGCGCTAGCTGTCCAACCTGGAGTTCTAAGTTTTTTAGCGATCCAGTGATGTTCCGGATATTTGACTCGTTGGATGCTATATATTTAGAAAAATTATCCTCCATCGGGGAGGGTTTTGGAAGAGGGGGAGGCGGCAGAAATCCAGGCGCGAAAGAATTGGGGGGGCGCTGCGCATTATTCGGATTGCTCCATGAGAAGTTGGGGTGGTTCCTCCAACCCGGATTATAGTTATTGCTATAAGGGTTGTTATTGGGGTTGAAGGAAGGTCGCCCAGCATTTCCCACATAGTCTACGAATTCATTTGCTACGCCGGCATTAGGGGGAATCGCCCAAGGAGGAGTGGTGGAGGCAGCAGACATCTCCGCCACCTGCTTTGTCAGCCTTTCAACTTGAAGGGCTAAGTGGGCAGTGGCATCCACTTCGAAGAGGCCGGCCGCCTGCTTGGGACGTCCCCGAGGGACGTTCCATTGGTAGGCGTTCATAGCCATCTCTTCAATAAGAGCTTGGGCAGCCTCGGGGGTCTTATTATTCAAGGTACCCCCGGCAGCCGCGTCAATCATTTGACGCGTCTGATAATTAAGCCCATTGTAGAAGATTTGGACCTGCAACCACGCAGGCAGCGCGTGGTGCGGACACTTGCGGAGGAATTCCTTAAAGCGCTCCCAAGTCTCAAAAAGAGACTCAGAATCGTTCTGCACGAACGAAGAAATGTCCGCCCGTAACTTTGCAGTTTTGGCGGGCGGAAAATACTTCGTTAAGAACCGCTCCGCAAGCTCGGCCCAGGTGGTGATACATCCTCGTGGGAGGGAATTCTACCACGCCTTAGCTTTGGATCTGAGGGAGAATGGAAAAAGGCGCAAACGAATGGCGTCATCAGTGACGCCATTAATCTTAAAAGTGTCGCAAATCTCCAAAAAACTAGACAAATGAACGTTCGGGTCCTCATCCGGCTGTCCATCGAACTGCACGGCATTTTGGATCATTTGGATAACGCTCGATTTGATCTCAAAATTATTGTTCGCCACCGTCGGGCGGACAATACTGGACCCAGTATCGTCCAAATTTGGCCGGGCGTAATATGACATTGTACGCTCAAGGGCCGCGTTCGGATTGGGGTCGGCCATAGGAACGGCAGAGGGTTCTCCGATGGATTCTGCGGGATCCAAAGAGGGATTTCGGCGTTGAGACCGAATACGCGCAAGAGAGCGTTCGATCTCAGGATCGAAATCCAAATTGTTCGGACTCCGAAGGCTGTCCACGGGTCATACACCCGAATGAAAAGTAGAAAAATTAACTCTCTTTTTTTTTCGGATTTTGAAGAAAAGTTTTTTTAAGTTTTTTTTTTTAGTTTTTAGAAATAAAAGTAAAAGTAATAGAGTTCGGATTCGGAATAACAACTCAAAGAGATCCCCGGCAACGGCGCCAAAAACTTGATTCGCCCGCGAACAGACTCTTACTGTGGTTGGTTCGGTGAGTCGATCGCCGCGGGCTTGCTAGGGTAGGCAAGTGCACCTATCGCAAGTAGTACTCGATATTCGGGAGAATACCGAGGTCGTATTATTCCCGGGAACGGGTTGATTACCCCTACTCCTCCGAAAACACTATTATTTTACCGAAATAGAAGTTGAGGGTTTTAAGTAAAATAGGAACGAAAATAGATTTTAAGAAAGTAGTCGATGAAGAGATAACTCCCGGTATCGAATTGCGTTAGGATTAAAAATAGATTTGAATAACTAGATATCTAAAGTTTCAATTTAATTAATGCGGAAACTTGGCCGTGGAGGTTCAAAATAATGAGCTCACCTATCTCTAGGAATATCGCTCACCTAGACATTAAGGCTATTCGACCGGGCTCTCGTCCGACGAAGGATTCCCCTTAATGCCCGCAGTACGCTAAGAACCCCGCTATTGGGTGGGGAACCCGATCCGGTAGAGTTAGCGCGCCTCCTCTCTCGAGGGTTAGTGCGGAACTCTATCTACCCAGGGGTGATCTGTCCATATGCACGGCCTCTCGGCTAGCTAGCGTATGGATAACGGAAATAGAGCCCACACATCGATATGTGGGTCTACGCGTCGTTAACCCGGGGTAAACCTTAAGTTTTTAATTAAATTGAAAAATTAGACATTTGGTTATTTAAAACATTTTAGATCCCAAAGCTCTTCGATACCGAGGGCTAAAAGAAATTAGCCACTCATCGGAATGGGGAAAGCTTATATGTTTGGTATGCGAGCGTCCTAAACTATTCGCTGAAAGGTTATAAAGAAAATAAGAAAAAAAACAAATAACCTAATTTTAGAAAAGTTATTACAAATAAACACACCCGCACTCATTCAAACATATAACAAAAGGAAGAAATAAAACTAATTTACACATAGAGAAAATTGCATAATTGACATTTGCAGGTCCCACTCAAACGAGTGGGGGCGGGAAATAAAAGCTGAAAAGTGCATAATTGAAATTTGCAAGTCCCACTCAAACGAGTGGGGGCGAAAAATTAAAGCTGAAAATTGCAAGTCCTACTCAAACGAGTAGGACTGAAATGAAAGCGAGTCCTACTCAAACGAGTAGGAGAAAATAAATGCGATTACAGGGCTTTCTTAAATATTTACATCAAAATACAGTCCGACCATTTAACTCCTAGCGAGTAGGCGGAAAATCAAATCCAGCCATTTAACTCAAGTGAGTAGGCGAAAAAAAAATAAAGATTGAAAATTACAAGTCCTACTCAAACGAGTAGGACTGAAAATACAGACCGGCCATTTAACTCAAGTGAGTAGGCGGAAAAATAAAAACAACACACGCACTCTACTTGAATAAAATCCAGCCAATTAACTCAAATGAGTAGGCGGAAAAATAAAAACAACACACGCACTCTACTTGAATAAAATCCAGCCAATTAACTCAAATGAGTAGGCGGAAAAATAAAAACAACACACGAACACTCTACTTGAAAGTAACTACTCACGCACTCGACATAAATAAACACACACACACACTTGCATAATTTAACTTAGGAGCTGAAAAATATCTCATACACGCACACACTCGTGCTAAAATAATTGCAAAAATCAACGTTATCGAAAAATTAAAATGACTGCATTTCTACCGCTGGAATGCAGTAGAAATGCATAAAAAGGCAAAATAAAAATTGTTTGAGCAAAAAAGTTTTCAAATTAAAGTGAGAAGGGCAAGTGCCCGAAAAATTAAAACGTTACATTTTACCGTTAGATTTTGATAGAAATGCTTAAAAAGTGAAAATAAAAATGTTCGAGCGAAAATATTTTTTTGTAACTACTTAAAATGAAAGTTGATGAAAAATAAAAATAACAATTTATACATTACTATAGCCTTGTAAAATGATTAAAAAGAGGGAGTAAGCTAAAAAGAAGCAATAGTTTTATAGTTAAAACAAAGTAAAAGCTAAGTTAAGAGGAATGAAAACTACCTTTTTTATGTTTTACAAGTTCAAAAAAAGCATTTTGAAGCATGAAAATCCTAAGTCTAACCAAATTTAAAGAGTTTAGAGAATGAAAACGGCCATAATAACGGCTATAAATTTTGTTATAATTGAAAAGAAAACATGAACATTTGCGTTTTAAAACATAATTTTTGCAATTTTAAGCTCATACACACACACACGCATAATGAAAGTAAAAAATTAAAGTATATAAGATTGATGAAAAGGAGGCTATTTGGAGAAATTTCAAAGCATGTAGGATGAAAAATAATAGCGATTTTATTACAAAAGAAAGGGATTACAAGAGTTCAAACATACAAACTTAAAAAGGAGAGGGAGGGGGGATCCTTACATAGCACTAAAGCGACTCCAACAGCAGCCCTAATACATCAAAATGGTTCGGATTTTGGGAACCCTTAACTCATACAGCAGCTGCCTTTTTATAGGCAAAAATTTCCAAGTACACGCCCTCCGACACGGGCGTGTCGGGGGGCGTGTCAGCACTATTTACCGCGGGATTCGGCGACCTGACGGATTTGACGGCGATTTGACTTTCCGGCCGAAAACGCGGCGGTCACGCCCCCGGTCACGGGCGTGACGGTGGGCGTGTCATTCGGCGCTTTAAGGCGATGTTGACTTCGGGATTCGCCGGCGGCAGTTTGTCGGGCGGACACGGGCGTGGCGCATATCGGACACGGGCGTGTCCCTCTTGGGTTCGACGAACGTTGAGCGCGGAACATTGACCAGGCTGTCACGGGGCGTGTCGGGCTGCCACGGGCGTGTCGCACATCAGACACGGGCGTGGCCCTCTTGGGTCGACGAACATTGAGTTGAAATCGTCGAGCGGGATGGACACGGCTTGGTCACGCCCCGTGTCGGATTGACACGGGCGTGTCGAATTATGGAACACGGGCGTGTCAGGCTTTCCTCTTCAAAATTGGCCTCTTTTCGGGTTTTGAGCTGTCACGCCCTGGTCACGGGCGTGACCAACATGTCACGGGCGTGACATGTCATTTTTGCAGATTTTGACTTTTTTTCCTGAAAAATAAAATAAAGCAAGTTAGTATAATATTTACAAAAATAGGAGCATTTTATTGAATAAAAACAAGTAGAAATGACAAAAATTAAATAAACGACTTAAGTAATGTACATAAAATTAGGTATATTTACAACTCATCATGGGCTCTGAGCAATAAATCTATAGATCTTAGTAAATGAAAGAGGAGGAGTTGGACCGAATCTAGTTCAGTATTACTAGATAAGCAATGGGGAAAGTGGATGTACCCATAAATTTGGGGAACCACTATAAAATCACTGTGCATTGTGTGTGTGTGTTGTTTTGTTGTGCGGGTGTTAATTTTGTTAATTGCTGTTTGGTTTCTGTTGTTTATCTAATTTGAATTAATCATTTTAAGTATAATAGTACAAAGAATTAAAGAAAAGAGAAGCTATAATTAAATTGGACCTATTCAACCCCCTCTAGGTCATTTTCAATCCTAAAGTAAACATTTACAGTAGGCATCCAGGAGCTTGTGGGAAGGTTGCTCCAAGGTTTGCTTGTGATTAAAATTGAGATTCAACGCTAGATCTATTGAGAGGAAGCTATGGCAATCATTTACATGGTCAGGATCGATATCGGCCACGGTCATGGCTCTGAAGAGATCTTCAAGGGTAACGATCTTCTTCCTTGGACATATAAAGTCCTTATTTAGCATATGCATGGATTTCAACCACCAAAAGGTGGAATATTGATGGATTTTCGTTGGGTTGATACTTGATATCCCCAATAGGTCTTGCATATAGATCTAGAAATGTGTAATACGAAATAGGAATATTATGTGAAGCCCATCTGGATAGGTTTGTCTGGATTGGTGATGTTTTATTTTGCATACCAGAGAAGAGTCCGCGTATAAATGAGTATTTTGTGGAGTCGGTGGGTTGTGCCTGTGAAATGGAGTAGTAGGAAGTACTGGAGTGGAATTCCAGGAAAATATCCTAAAAGTCCATGTAATGTATGATATGAAAGTCCACTGTTTCTGGCACTATAGGAGGCTACAGGGATTTCTGGATGGTTGGTCTAGTTATAATTAGGGTTGGGGATGGAAAGATAGTTCTGTCATTAAATGTCGAGCGATAGTGATTGTCGTAGGCGATAGCTCCTAGCTAACTAGTGATTGTGAAGCCAGTCCTTGGTGGACCGTATGGCTATTGTGAGCTATGAGCTCTTAAAAGGCTTCATGTCGAACGGATAAGGGAGAAGCCGGCCCGCATCACTTGTGGCGATTTGAGTAATGGGTAGGGCTGACCTGTCTCCGCGTTATGGTTGTCAACTTGAGTTGTCTGGGTTATTGGGCATTTGTTGTAACACATAATGAGAGTCTTAGGCATGCATGCCATTAAGACTAAAGTCTCCAGCTATATGCCATGGAGCGCAATGCTCAAGTTTACCATTGGGTTTGAAGCCCGAGAAGGTGGTGGTACCCTGGTTTTTCGGTACACCGAGAATGTTCCCTTAGTGCAAGAAGCATCGGGTCGTGTGGTCCTACATTTGTGATACATTGATGGGCT